>JACYFF010003369.1:67207124-67265636 GCA_017589665.1 Selenicereus undatus
CACTTCTCTGCCAGTAGGCAGAGAATGCAAAGCTCAGAATTTCATTTCTCTGCTAGAAGGCAGAAACAAAGCTCAGTATTTCACTTCTCTACCAGTAGGCAGAGAATGCAAAGCTCAGTATTTCATTTCTCTGCTAGAAGGCAGAAACAAAGCTCAGTATTTCATTTCTCTGCCAGTAAAGAGAGGATTCAAAGTTCAATGTTACATCATGATGCCAGTAGGCATATGTGGAAGTTACATGTTTCATAGCTCAGTTAATATGCAGTGGAGTCATGGGAAACATGATCAATTGAATAAACAAGCATGTAAAGTTCAGAGGTCCATATATTCATTTTATTGCTCTTACTACTTGATACTGAAGAAGATTATTGAAAAATTGAATTGAAAACATGAAAAGGTGATTAATTGTTTATATCTTGTTTAGAAAATGATGTTATAGATCCAAATTTATGACACAAGTACAAGAGGAGAGGAGATAATGGTATTCATAGATCATGTCCACTACTTACATTAACATATGATATTGTTTTATTAAGTTTACGAGTTCATACGAGTGGCTTTTGGTGCAAATGCTATTTCTCTTGCTTTGTGATTGGAATACACTATGCGATAGGTGAATTCTTCAAAGAAAAGGAATTACGAACAACGGTTGTAAGTTATTATTGCATCTTTTAGGGGAGGGGGCTATCCACTGTGCGATTATCGCTCATCCCATCTATCATTGTGCCTCCAAGTTTCTGAAGGAAGCCGAAAGGGAGTCACTGCTGCCTAGAAGTGAAATGATGGACTCGTACGTGAACTGCAATGTGTTTTGTGGTGTGTGATTGTAAATTGAGTTCTTGTGTGCTTAGTTGCATATCATTTAGAGTCGCTCTGTATGGCCATATGAGCCACCATCTAAGTTGTCAGGTCTGTATTGTATTTGTCGCCTTTTATTTGGTTATCATTAAACTGCATTGGTTATAGTGCTCCGGGCGGGTGGCCCGTAGAGCTGTGAACTCTGGCGGGTGGCCGTTGAGTTAGTTTTTATTGTTTTTCAGTGCAGGGGATTTATTGTAAGGCTGTAAGCCTGGGAAAATGGCCAAGTTTTAGGGGAAACTCTGTCCGTTTTGCCCCAAGATTTAAGAACAAAATAGTAAAACTCCTGACTTTAGGGTTGGGGGCCTTCTTTTTGAGCCCCCATAAAGTTCACTAAATCAAGCAGTCGTGTTCCATCATGGAACGGCGGTAATGCCTCCAATCAAATTAGAAGTCTTCCGTTGCTAAATTATAGTAATAAGTGGTTATGTTAGAATAATCAGATATTAGCAATTGCGGGCGTTACACCTACTCTAACCTCCAAGTCACAAGTTGACATCCTCAACAAGGCTTGGTAGAGTGGACCCTTCAACTCTATAATCTCACGCAATTACAACTTTGAACAATACAACTTGATTGAATGAATAGAAAATCAAGCCTCAATGAACTCAACTAAGTATTGTCGTTTGTGCTCATTCTTGTGTTCTTCTTCGGCTGCAAATTCCTCTCAGTTTATAGACAAAAGATGTTGGAGAGGTTGAAGGAACATTTGGAAGGTGACTGTTGTATCAAATAATGAAGGTTTATCTTCCATATCATTTCAAGGCCTTCAAGTTCATATTTCAAGCCCTTGAAATCTGCAGCTTTGCTCAATGTTTACCCCTTGATTTTCAACGGCTACTTGCCTTATTTTGAGCTGAAGATCTTGCCAAGAGAATTATCCAGAAGTTGATTTTTAGTAGCACAATCTTTCAAAATATGATCTCAAAAGATGTTATTCTAAGTAGGCAAATCTTGACATTTTCAAAGATATTGACATATAGAGAATCATAATCTTATATTCAAATTTGAATCACACAATATAATAACATAAAGATAGCATATTCAAATGTGAATACTAAATTATCTCAAGATATTGTGGCAACTTATGTCCAATCATTTAAGCAATATGTACTCGCATGCCAATATGCACTTAGAATCATAACATATTTAAACAATATAAATATTATGATAATTCAAATATAACATGATTAATATACCAATTGATTAATCCTTTTTTGTCATTCGTCAAAATATATTAATAAACCCATTGTGAGCTTCAAGAAAGCTAACACCAATCGCTCTTGGTAGAGCAAGATCACTAACTAGTTCTTATCGTTTAAGAAAACATTCTTGTCGTTGATTGCTGAAATCATTTAAATTAGCCAATTGATGGAAGTTATTCCTCATGTACCCCGACACATGTGACATTAATAATTCAAACCCTAAGTTTTTTTCAGCAAATATTTTAGTACCTCAAAGTTTGCTGACCGAATTTTGAGGTGCCCTCCGTATTTTCTTGATCCTTTAAACTTTTGAAAATTGCATTTTTAACCCCTATCCTGAAAAACTTACTTTCGAAAAATTTTAATTTGTGCATGTGTAATTTCTCTCGCTAGTACTACTCGAGATGCTCTTTCATTTTGTATAAGAGCCACATGAACAAAAATAAGTGAAATTATTAAGCTAATTAATGATTAATTAAGCCGATTAACTACATTTAATGGTTAAATCATGACCAACTTGCGCTGCTCATAATTATTCACATATTGTTCACTCACCGAAAGGAACCACTTCAATAGCACCTCAATTAAACTATATCACCTATATAGTTTTACAATTAAAAGCTGAATTAGCAAAAATTAAGATTGAAGTTAAGGAGATTAAGAAGCAATTGTTTGTAATTCATCTTTCTTTAGTTAACAAGAATAGATATAGTGACAAATCTATTTTAAGTATTAGTACTCCATTTCAGCATAAATATCCTTTCCAAAACCCAAAAAATAAAAATCTATTTCCTTTGCACGATATAAAAATTCAAAAACAAGTAGGAGAAAAATCATCTAAAAAGGCAAAGAAAGAAAAAGATGGCAGAGTGTAAGTAATATAGTCTTGAAGAATTACAAAATATGTTTGACAAAGAACAAAATTCGAAAGAATTAATGGGCATATTAGTTTATAAATAAGATTTGTTATCTGATGATAATAAAGAGACAAATAATGTCTAGTTAGAAGAACAAACATATCACAGATGAGCCTAATTAAACTAGAGGATCCTAACATTGTGCCTTTAGAATAACTCAGACGTAAACTAGATCAAAAAAATGGCAAGAAGATATTCGACGACGAAGTTAATGAGATTAGAGAAGAACTTAACATATATGAAATCGAGTCCAATCTAGTTAATAATGTCATTCCTAAATCCAAATAATTTGGTGAACCTTCTAGAATAAATACCCATTTTGTGAGACCTAGGTACGTTCCAGCAAGGTGTACGATGAATTTTTCCTTTGTATTTGTCGCAAGGAAAGCCACAACATTTGAAGAAATTGGTCTTACCTCACTTAGTTAAACATTGTACATTTTAAACATTAATAGAGCTCATAATAGAGAAGAAATATTTGAGCATTGGAAAAAAGGCATGAATAGTGTCCTAAACTTAAATACTACATGGGCTACTGAAAATTTTCTAAACTATATTGAACATAGTTTTTCGAGCCCTGTGGCTGACTGTAGCTGTAATGTTCAAAAATTTATGTAAAGAAATCAAAACTAAATTTATCGGAGCTAAAATTGATTCTAAAGAAAAAGATAGAGAATGACAAAGAAAAATTAATAACATAGAGCTTTGGGATATGAGATATTTGAAAAATTATATTGCTGAATTTACTCAATATTATTACAAAATTTGGCATAATTAAACCAACCTTGGTATGTTTTTTGAGAAATTGTCATATCCGATCAATTCTATAATCAATGAAAAATACAGTATATGACTTGAGAAAGAAAATGTCATTGATACTCTTAGTTCAAGAATTGTTAAAGAAAATGGATCAATGATCAATTTCTCGATCTCCAAAAGCAAAAGAAAATGAAGAAACAGTTTCTTGCCTGTTAAGATTCTCCTCACCAATGTGGAAACGAACCTAAGTTGAGAATAAAATACAAATTTTATAAGAAAAAGAGCTTTAACAAGAACAGAGGAGAGAAATATAAAAGATCCTAAAAAATAAATATTTTTTAGAAAAATTGCTTATTGTCCTATAGGGAAAAACAACTGTAAATATTGGCCAGTGCAGAGAAGTAGGTCACTGCACAAACAAATGCAAAAGCAGAAAGAATAACAAGCTAATTGAAACTTTACTCTGATAGTGCTAACAAGATTAATCAGAAATAGCAAAAGAACTCTTATTGTCCTACACAAAGTGAGATAACACTGACAATCGCACTACTTAAGCTATCTATTAAAGAGCAGATTGCTAAAAAGCAAGAGCAAGTACGCAAAGAACTCTACTATGATAATCTTCTAAAATTGTTGGATAAAGATTTGCAAAGATTATTTTGTTAAATCCCAACACCATTATTCGCGTCAAACAAAGGGTGTATACACACTGGGATATCCAAGAATTTGATAAACAAATTAAAGAACTTCTAAATGTAGGATTAATTAGAAATAGTAAAAGTCCTCACACTAGTCCTACTTTCATGCTAAGAAATCATGCTAAGAAAAAAGGGAAAAGCTAGAATGGTAATCAATCGCAAAAAACTTAATGATAATATTGTCTTTGATGGTTATTATATTCATAACAAAACATTCTTTATCAATAGAATTCTAGGAGCTTCTTGGATCTTAAAAATGGATTGCAAAAGCGGATATTGGCATATAAAAATGGATGAAGAAAGCATTCCTTTAATTGCTTTCAGTGCCCCTCATGGACATTATGAGTAGGTAGTAATGTCATTTGGTCTTAAAAATGCACCGCAAATATTTCAAAGAAGAATGGATAATATTTTCAAAGATTTTAATCACTATTGTCTAATTTACATTGATGATATCCTCTTTTCCAAGACCATAGAACAACACAAACTAGCTGTCACCCAAAGTTGCATTGATCACGATATTATTCTTAGTTAGAACAAATGCATTTATGCTAAATAAGAAATCGAGTTTGTAGGTCTTGAAATAAAAGTTGGACAAATCATCTCACAAAAGCATATTATAGAAAAAAATAGAAAATTTTCCAGAAGGGATTGAAGATAGGAAGCAATTACAAAGGTTTCTTTGATGTCTTACCTGTGCTTCAAATTTCATTAAAGATCTAGCTAAATTGAGAAAACCATTACAACAAAAACTCAAGAAAGAAGTAAGTTGGACATGGACACCTTTAGTGATTCAAAAATTATTCAAAACATCAAAAAGATGCATAAAAATCTTTGTGTTCTTTATTTTCCTAATGAAGGAGAAGATTTAATTTTTGAGATAGATGCCAGCAATGAGCGCTGGAGTGCAATACTTAAAATTAAAGAAAGAGAAAAACTCTGCAAATATTGCAGTGGAAGTTTTAATAAAGAAGAATATAACTACACTATGATGGAAAGAGAAATCCTTGTAATCATAAGGGGAATTGAAAAGTTCTGAATCTTTTTGGCCCTAAAACCTTTTCTTGTTTGAACTTATTGCAAAGGAATCCTTACTTTTATGAAAAAGAATTTAACAAATATGCAAGTGTAAGGGCCACTCCTCCATTGGCAATTATAACTTAACCAGTTTTTTATCTCTATTGAACATATATAGGGATCAAAGAACTCTCTGATAGATAATTTAACTAGAAAACTCGCTAATGGTGATCATCATATTAGAACCCCTGTCAGAAAAGGAGGAAATCTAAAATGAGATGTTCTAGATCGAGTTTCTCTCTCTAGTAGAATTCTTAGGGATATTTTAGAATGCCACACAAAAAGTAGATCACATTTTGATCTACTGTCTTCTGCCTATCTAATAGTACGAAGATTAAGCCTTCTAGAGTTACAAATGAATTACCTAAGATGTCCTTATATTATTTAAGAAAAACAGTTCAACGACTCATATGCAACTTGTGTCCACTACTATCATAATTACTCTTATGATATTTGTGAGCCATGGAGTACTACGATCTTCTTTCCTGATAGATGTAGAGTTGGTGGTGTTAGATTTTTAGTTAATTCAATCTCTCCAGATGACCCCATCATAAAAGAACGGGAATATAGAATGGTAGCTTATCTCATGAAAATCCTAGATCCATGGTGCCCATTCTTCTTAAGACTAACTAAGTTTCAATAGCACATGTTTAAAAGAATCCATTGGATTCTCACATCTCGTGATAGTCTAACAAAAATTTCCGTCCATTAGAAGCATATACGTTGAGGTACATTATATAGTAGTTGAATATGAAAATGGAAAAGCCAAACCAGCCTATTATCTTATTCAATTAGTTGATTTAGATGATCCCAACGATCAACAATAAGAATGGTTTCCAGAATGACAAGAAGTAGTTAGTGATCCAACTCTAACAAGAGCCATTAGTTTTTACAATGTTTATCATAAAATATGGGATTAATTGAATAAGGAGGACCACTAATGCGTTGCAAGAACACTACTTTTGTTTATCATAATGATCTCAATAAATATATGAAGGTAGAAAGACCTATTTCAAAGGACATCTTTGATTATCTCTTTGATGCTGGAGTTGAAAATTTCTTATCAGAAAAAAGAAAGAAATATCTTCATGAATTATTTGAAAGATGATATCCAGAGTATCTTCGACTTGATGAAGATTTTGATAATTATCTGAATAATGTGGGCTAGAAGATATTATTGGAGATGAAGGCATATATAATCTCAATATCGATGACTAGTCTTATCACCATTAAAGGTTCTAAAAAGTTGTTGCTATATTATTATACTATTTTGTCAAGTGTCAAGTTAGTAAAATAATGTTGTCTACTATAGCCATATGAGGAGAGTTGTAGTCATGTTAAAATATAGTGTGTATTATAGCCCTTAGGGGATCCTGTGTAGTTCATCTCCTCTATAAAGGAAGAGGCTGAGTACTGGAAGGGACAAAATCATTTGACCATACTTGAGCAAAACAGAAGTTAGGAATCTCCATTTCTCTATGAGCAAGCGTCTTTGATGATCTTAGTAGTTTAAGTCTGCCTTGTATCATTCCATTATAATATTTCCACTTCCAAGCTTTCAATAAAAGAAGTTTTCCAGTAAGAAACGCTATTCAATTGAACCTTATGTCTTAAATATTATAATTTCATGATTAAAGTTCCACTATCCTTTAAAATATAAAAAACTTGATTAGTGAGTACGGTCCAAGGTAGAAAACAAAACAGATCTATGATGTGCTTGATAAAAGGGAGGTGTGGATGAGATTAGTAATCTCTGTAAACTAGAAACTAGAGGAACGCCCGGATCCAATGCCGACTAAGTTCAGATAATGGTCAAAACTCTTTAATGAAGCTTTAATTATTTTGCTAAGCATGATGGACCTATAACCATAGAAGATACAATTTTTATGATATAAGTAGTAGATTATGATAACTAGTACCAGTAAAGTCATTATAAGAGGTTTAATAATTTAAAACAAGCATATTTATTGAAAGAACCCTAAAAATAGCTTATTTACATATTTCACCCAATTCTGGGGTCTTTCCATAATTTTTAAAAGTTTTGGGCCAAAAGTGAGAAAACAAATAGTATAGGAAGTATTAAAAAATTAAAACAGTCGTTCGGAAAGATAGTAAAAAAGCATAACATCATACCTCAAGGTACTAAGCCCAAAAAGTGAGACCCGAAAAAAATCAATGACACCTATGTCAAGGTACTAAAGAGTAAATTAATCACTTATTGAACAAGATAATGAGCTAGTTTGGCTTTTCTATTTTCATATTTGATTACTTTGCAAGGTACCTTGGCATACAGGCTTCTAATGCATGGAGTTTTTGTTAGACTGCCAGGAGATGTGAGAATCTAATGGATTCTTTTGGACATGCACTATTGAACTTAGTTAGTCTTGAGAAGAATGGGCACTTTGGCATGGGATTTCCATGAGGTAAGCTACCATTCCATGTTCCCAGGCTTTCATGATGGGGTCATCTAGAAAGATTGAATTAGCTAGGAATCTAGCACCACTAACTCCATATCTATTAAGAAAGAAGATCATAGTATTTCATGGCTCCCAAATATCATGAGAATAATTATAATAGTAGTTGATGCAAGCTGCATACTAGTCGTTGGACAATTTTTCTTGAACGTGAGAACTTATTTTTCTTAAATATCATAAGGGCACCTTAGGTAATTCATTTGTAATTCTAAAAGGCTGAATCTTTGTAATATTAAAGAGGCAGAAAATAGGAAACCAAAATGTGATCTCCCTTTTGTGTTGGAATTTCAAAATATCCATAAGGATTCCACTTGAAGGAGAAAACTGTTCTAATAGTAATGACATTTCATTTTGGATTTTCTCATTTTCCAACAAGAGTTCTGCTTTGATGATCACCATTGATGAGTTCTCGAGTTAAACTATCTGTGAGAGAGTTCTTTGATCCCTATATATATTTGATAGAGAAAGAAAATTGGTCAAGCTAATAATTGTCAGTGTAGGAGTCGCCCTTGCGCTTGCATATTTGACAAATTCTTTTTCAAAAAACCAAGGATTCCGTTACAATCAATTTGAATAAGAAAAGGTTTTGGGGCTAAAACAATGAAGAACTTTTCAATTCCCCCTATGACTACAAAGATTTCGTTTTCCATCTCGGGATAGTTACACTCCGTTTCAGTAAAACATCCACTGCAATATTTGCAGAGTTTTTCTCCTTCTTCGATTTTAAGTACTGTACTCCAATGCTCAATTTTGGCATCAATCTCAAGAATTGAATATCTCCTTTGTTTGGCATACTAACTATAGAAAGATTTTTACACATCTTTTTGAAGTTTTGAACAATCTTTTAATCGCTAGGGGTCCATGTCCAACTTACTTCTTTCTTGAGTTTTTGTCGTAATGCTCTCTCGATTTAACTTGATCTTAAATGAAATTTGAAGCATAGGTAAGTCATCTAAGAAACCTTTCTAATTGCTTCCTATTTTCAATCTTATCATGGAAAGTTTCCATTTTTTTTAGAATATGTCTTTGTAAGATGATTTGTCCAACTTTGATTTCTAGACCTAAAAACTCGATTTCTTATTCGGCATAAATGCATTAGTTCTTACCAAGAGTAATACCATGATCAATGCATATTTTGGTGATAGCTAGGACATCACCTTTGTGTTATTCTATGGTCTTAGAAAAGACAAGGATATCATCAATGCAAACTAGACAATAGTGATAACGATCTTTGAAAATATTATCCATTCTTCTTTGAAATGTTTAAGGTGTATTTTTAAGACCAAATGACATTACTATTCACTCATAATGTCCTTGAGCGGTACTGAAAGTAGTTAAAGGAATGTTTTGTTCATCCATTTTTATCTGCTAGCATCCGCTTTTGCAATCTATTTTTGAGAACCAACAAACTCCTTGAATTCTGTTGAAAAGAACTGTTTTGGTAGGAATATAATAACCATCAAAGACAATATTATCATTAAGCTTTTTGTCGTTGATTACCATTTTAGCTTTTCCTTTTTTTTCTTCAACATGATTTCTTACCATAAAAGTAGGACTAGCGTGAGGACTATTGGTATTTCTAATTAATCCTTTATCCATAAGTTTTTTAATTTGTTTATCAAATTCTTTGATATCTTGGTATGTATACACTATTTGTTTTACTCGAATAGTAATGTTGGGATTTAACAAAGTAATCTTTGCAAATGTGTTATCATTATCCCAAAATTTTAGAGGATTATTAAAGTGCACTTCTTTTCATAATCGCTCTTATTGTTAAACAGTCTGCTCTTTAATAGATAACCAAGTAGTGAGATTGTTGGTGTCGTACCACGTTGTGCAGGCATTACCTTCTCACCACACTAGTTGCGTGTAAACTCAATTTTCTAATGAGTGTAAGCTTTATTTAAGTTGTCAGTGGGGACTGAGTGACCATTTATTGTGAATATTATTTAATTTATAGTCTGTGTGCATGGAGAATATAGTTTTTGAAAATTATTTCCAATAATTATATCGTGGAAGGGTTGATTAGTAGCCCGTAAGACTGGTATAATGCATTGGACTCATCCTATTTCTGTCGGTAACCCTTCAATGGCCTCCTTGTAGGTCATTATGCTATTGTTAGTTATTCTTGCTTGTAAAGGACTCTTGGCTTTCTTCCACAAAAATTTTAAAAATAAAGATATTTTTCCAAAACAGATAGAATAACCACTTTTTTTGGCATATAGATGCTATTAGGATTTGTGTTGGTGACTTCATAACATATCTTCATAGTCATATCTTTAACTAATTCATCCTCATAGATTGAGTCACTAACAGTTCTTGTTTTGTACCTAATGACTTTGTATATGGACTCATACTTCGTTCTACACTATATCTTATAGATTCAAAACTTAAACTACCCATTTCATTGGTCATGCTAATTGTATCATCTTCTTTAAGCTCTTCCTTAGCTGATGAAGACCCTTATCCCCATTCTAATCTTATGCTCATGCTCCTTAACAATTGGGGTTTAATGGTACTTTTACCATTTTCATCAATCTTTATTACATTTTTTTTATTGGTTTTTGTGGGATTGGAAAAGCTAGATATCCAAAACTTATTGATTTTTAACTCTTGCGGATTGGATTTTATCCGAGCCTTTGTTATCTTAGTCTTTAGATCTATAGTATTATCTAATTTGTAGATTATTTTTCAAATATCCTCAGTGCGTAACCTTCTCTTTTCATATCCATCCCAACTATTTTTATCTTAAGGGATATGAAGTTTTTATAAATTCATCTTTTAGACTCACATACTATCCAGGTCCGCAATTGAATCTTACTGATTCATTACATAAATTAGTCTTAATTTCTGTAATAATTTAATTATTAAATTCAGCATGCCTAATATCATAGAGTAAAGCATAAATATCAATATCTTCTCCATAATATTATAATGGAGTAATTTGAAATTGGACGCTTCCAATAGAGATATAGTTGTACTTTCTATCTTGGTTATACTTAAGGATGTTTTTCCAATTAATGAGATTAACTTCTCCCACATCATACTCGCAGTCATTTATTTCTAATTCTCCTTCCATCATTTTGCATATGCATTTACTCTTCAATTGAAAGATTGTTTTTTTTATATAGATCATGTCTTTCTGAAATATAGGAAGGATTCAATCTCCTTTGACATCTTCATTCTCATTATCTATAATAAATTATTCTCCTTGAAGATCACTAAGACTAATTGAGTTGTTTTCCATCATATGACTAGTTTCTTCATAATCACTTTATTCATATTCATATGGCAGCACAATCTCAACAATTTCGTTGTTTTTCAAAGCTAGATGTAGTGCTTCATCCTCGCTCAGTTTGAAATAATCTAGACAATCCAAAGTTTCAATTAGCTCGTTATTCTTCCTATTTTTGCATTCATTTTCATAATGACCTACTTAGTTGCATGTCCAACACTTATAGTTGTTTTTCCCTATAGGCTAGACAATAAGCGACTTTCCTAAAAAATATTCTTTTTTAGGGTTTTGTTAGTTATAATATTTTATTTTATAACGAAGACCAACTCTCAAGAAGATAGAAACAGGAAACAGCAACGAGTTGGAACCATAAAGAGTATATCCACCATGTCAATTCAACACAAGTAAGGGCCCGTTTCAACTTATCAAACTGTTGGGCCCAATCAAAAAATAGGCAGACATACCTAATTGTAGCCAGTAGGTGAGGCATCGGCCTAGAAAGTATATCATCATGCATGAATGGTCTAGGCAAAATAGGAAGTCTTAAATCCACAAGTCCTTTAAGTTCAATATGCATATGAGTCTGGTCTAAATCAAAATGTTCAGTGACAATGGCCTCAGACTCAATAAATTTAGACTTGTGAGATTCAAAAAGGAGGTCAACTTGGATGGGGTCAAAAGAAAAAGATTCATATTCAGCACACAGGTCTACATCCAAACTCACATTGACGTCAAAACAAAATGAATCATATTCAACAGGGAATGACTCAGAAGGTATTAGAGGGTTAAAAGAGAATGATTCATATTCAACACAAAAACCCTCATCAAGACTTGCAGTAATATCAAACCCGCATGAAAAAAATTCATATTCCACAGACAGAATATCATCATTAAAGTCCAAAATGGTGGGTTCAATGTCCTTTTCACGTGACTCCTGTGAAATAGCATTTGAGTCATCTAAATCATGAAGCTCAACTACAGATGAGATGCTCATATCTAACTCACTAGTATGCTCAGACTCCTGACCCTCCTCAGACTCAGAAGATTCATCAAAAATGGTGGGTGGGTCGGCATAAACTAGGATGTTTTCAGTGACATCCTTTTGTGAGTTAGTATGTGGTGCAAGGTCGGGAGATAGAGATATAGGGAGGTCATCATCTTGTTCTAAACTAGGCAAAGGCTGGGTATCATTCAAGCTAGGCCTAGGAAGACAAGAGGGCTCAAAATCATCAAAAAGACTAACTCCTGATGTAGGAGACCCTAAACATGAGTCAGACTCATTAGATTGCTCCCTACTCTGATTAAAACAATGAGAATGTTCAGTAATTCTTGCTTTCATGGTCTCTACCATTTTAGCAGTCAATTCATTAATTCTCTTCTCAACACTAGCGCATTGACCTTCAAAATAGTCACGATATGGACAAGAACAAGCATCATGAGCAGAAGATTGACAATAATTGCACCAAATAGCAGACATATAAGAATAAGATGGGTCATATGAGTTTATAAATTGATCTTGGGGGGAAGGATTAGTATAAAAAGCAGACTCAACATGAGTTGGGTACTTTAAGTTCATTTCAGCTTGTTCAAACTCATAAGCATCCCAAGCTAACCTTCCAAAGAAATCCCAAACCTCGTCTTAAGATCTAGACAACAATCCTAGCAAACCTCCTAAGCACATGCGCTCAATAATACCTCTAAATTCAGCATTTAGACCCAAAACAATGACCTCACAAATTTTCATTTCTCAAAAGTTTGATTCAACTGAGCACGGTAATCGTTAAGTCTAGACAAATAATGCCAGAAAGATTCATGCTCATACTGTGGGAATTTAAACACTGACATTCTTGAAGTCTTTTTTTTTGTAATAGAATTTTTCAATTTTTAGGATTTTCACTTTTTTTTGATTGAAAGAAAAATGACTCTAGGACACTAATTACAAACTAATAACTAAAACAAAAACAAGAGACTGAAATAATCAAGTTAAGCACACAAAATAAACTAACAAAAATAACACTATGGGACCAAAAGAAAAGAAAGACCAAAGAGACAAATCACAAAGCATGAGCATCTTTTTTTTTATCTTTTTTTTCATTTTTTTGTAAACCACAAAACAAAACAAAGGAGTAAATTACACAAACAAAATATGATCAAATCGAAAACTATAAACAAAACCACCAACAAACTAAAAGAAAATTAGAAAATAAATAACACCAAAACAACCCAATTCTAAAATAAAATTAAAACAGAAAATACGACTCCTAAAATCAGAATTAAATATACAGCAAAGTCCACACAATCACAAAGGACATAAATATAATTTTTCTTGAATTTTTTATGTCCCTGAATAGTGCAGAAAAATGAAAATAGAATATTAATTCTAAAATTCACATAAAAGTCTAAACAGCTCTAAAACTTCTACAAAAATTCACACACACTCTAAAAATTATGCTAAATCTAGGAAAAATATTAGCACAGAAGAAATCATACCAAAATTGTCCAGAAAATTCAAACAGAATGCAAAAATTGATAAAAAATTTGCACTGTAAATACTTCCGGATCAGTTCAACCTTGAATTTTTTCACTGCACATAAACCAAACTTATTAGTACTGTTTTTTCAACAACAATAAACTCTAAAAATAAAACTAATCTCAACAAAATCAAAGATCAAAATACTAACTAAATTCAAACTTAAAACTAAATTAACGATTCAACTAAAACTTAAAATGAAAACAACTCTAACGACTCTAATAATTAAACTATGACTCGAGGTAACCAAATTTCACAATGCCATCCCCGGCAACGGTGCCAAAAACTTGTTGTGATTTCCGCAAATGTACGGTTAACGTTGTAGTACTTACGGGTATTGTCCTCAGGGACGAACGTGACATTAGGTTGCTTAAATGTGCTAAACTATTTCACGATTACAAATTAAAAATTGAGTCATCCTATTCACGATTACATCCAAACCAAGCTGTTTGATTCATCAAAATAGAAACAAGCATTATGAAACAAACATTCTAGAAATAAACAGAAACAAAACAGAATTGGTGAATCAAACGAAACAAGGCAAAGCAAACAATGGGCCAAAATTGAATATGAGAACAAACTCAAGTATTATCACAGAACATTAAGGCCAAAATCAAATCTGATTAAATGAACAACAATTCCAGAACACTGCAAACCGAAATGAAGCAACTTCCCCAAACCAAAACTCAAGAAAAATCAAATCAAATTCAGAACAGGGGAGAAGGGGAGTAAACGAACAACCATGGCCACACGTTGAAGGAGAAAGGGCAGAGGTTTCGGTTGGGAAGAGGATGAAGAGGAAGCAGGGGGTTCGGGGGTCTCTAGAAATTGAGAGGAGAAAGAGAACGTGTGAAGGATTAATGGGTGCAGGATGAGGTAGCCGGGTCACGTGACTAGCACGTGCCCTGGGCTAGTTTTTTTTACTTATGTTTTTTTTCCTTTTTTTTTCTTTTTGTTGTTGTTGCTTGGTTCGGGTTTGAATCCAGCTGGCCCAACTCTTCTTTTTTTCAGCATTACGTCATTTTTCCTTGCTTTATTTCCGAATTATTCAATACTTACAAAATCAAATCAAATCAAATAAAAACCTAAAAATAACAATTATTCAGAGCATAAATTAGGCGGAAAGGTACTGTAAAAATAGCAAATTTTTGGCGTCAACAAAATTCATTCCATTTGCTCTCAAAGATGATGCTAAGAGTTGGGTGTATGGTTTTAAGGTTGGTTTACTAAAGCTTGGGATTCTTTTGTTGATATATTCCTTAAGAAATACTTTTTCACTAGTAAGACCATTAGAATTAGGAATGAAATCCTCTCTTTTGTCCAACTTGAGCATAGGCCTTTTTGGAAGTATATAAATAGGTTCAAGGAGTTACTTATTCAGTGCCCTCACCATGGCTTAGAGAGATGAAATTTGTGACAAATAGCTTATGAGGGTTTGGATGTGAGAACTAGGACAATTATTGAATCCATGTGTGGGGGATAGTTTCTTTGTAAAAATGCTAATGAAGCTTGGGACTTTCTTGAGGATTTAAGTGATAAGATATATATTGGTAGACAATTAAGGATGCCCCTAGTATTGCATGTAAGATTTTTATGGATAATAAGGGTAAGCTACCTAATGACTTCATTGCTTTGAAGGATACTATGCTTCATTACGAGCACCAACTTGAAGTTCCTCTTTGTCAACCTCCTCAACCTTATGATTGCATTCGTCTCTCTTATTCTTATGATTTTCTCTTGAACTATGGTGTTAGCTCATCCTCTCACCCTTTTAATCAAATGTGTTTTGAGGGCATGAGTGATCCTTCATTGCATCCCCTAATGATCAACCCTCATCTTAAGATTATGGATGCTCTTGGAGTGATATGGTTTTTGATGATGCACCTTTTCTCTTAGGCCCCTTGATAGAGAGTGATGAGAGTGAGAAACTAGTGATTAAGGTTAGTTGTGGTCTTGAGCATGACATGATTGTCTTTTATGAGGATATTTTTATTAAGGATAGGTATTCACTTGAGACTCCTTTAGAGGAGCCTTGAGTTGAGGAGTGTGTTGAGATCATACCTTCTTATATAAAGCTTATTGATGTAACCCTCATTGAGTTCCCTCCGAAGAACATCCCAACTTCTAGTGTCTTTCCCACTTATACTCCATCATCTCACTCTTTCACGGATCCCTCAATGTCCACCTTCCCGGAGTCCCACACTTGCATGATTTATGCCCCTAATTTAGAGTGGACTCATAAGCTTGATGTGGCCATATGGCTTGAGGATTTAGGATTCACGACTAGTTTGTGTATTTGTGCTTCTGTGAGACTTCTAGGCCCTTATCCTCTACATTGAGTGATGTTGGGAATGTGTATAACTCTTATGATTGGGCCCAGAGCTTTGATAAGATCAAGAGAGTTCTCACTTCTATTCCGGTGACATGCTTTCTTTGGAACATTATCCTTTTCACTAATGGTTTTAACTTTTTTGAGGATGGTTCAAGTTTATTTGATAAGTTGCTACGAGCTTTGGTAGGGATTGATACAAGTGGCATCTCAGTGATTTGAAGGAGTGGTTAATGCTCCTTGAGCCTCTTGTACCGCATCTTAGTAAGACATAGTTTAGCTGCACTCAACACCCAACCTAGGATGATTGTTCTAACTCTTCTCTTTTTTTTTTTCTTTTCTTTATTTCTTTTCATACATAACTTTGCATATTTAGGATTATGATTGTGTGATGATCAATTTTGAGGTGAACTTCGGGATTTGTTGAGCCAAGATAGCTATGATCACCCATGTTTGATTTATGCATTTTGTTTTATGTATGTTTGTTAGTGGTGTGTTTTATTTTGTAAATATTTATTGGTATTATTTGCTTGTGTGCTTGTTAGTGGTGTCATAATTTTGTATATATTTGTGAATTTGTGTTTGGTTTGTAGTTAGATTGCCCATTTGCTTGCTTTTTGGCACATTAGTTTCCATAATGAAGACATTGTGGAGTTTTGGTGTAGGGGTGAGGTGCCCATATATATTTTGCGAAATTTCTGAAAAATTCAAAAAGATTTTTCTTTTTCTTTGGTGATGTGTGTTCTTTCTTGTTGATTTTGATCTCATGTTGCTTGGTCATTGAGTTAAATGTAAATAGAGTTTGTATGATGAGATGCCTAGTTTAAGATGTAGACTCAATTTTTCATAATGCCCCATCTCATATGTGAGATTTTGTGCCTACATTGCTCACTTTACCGTCAATTCTTAGGATCTTGTTGTTAAGTTGGCATGCGAACTTTTTTTTGCCGAATTTGCCTCTTATGCTCTTTAAAAATGCGGAAAAAAGGAAGAAAAAAGGAAAAATGCTAAAAAAAGTGAATTAAAACTCAGGCACCAATGTTCAAAGCCACTATTTTTATTTTATATCTTTAATTAACTTGAATATGTGCTATTTTATTTGATTACACATATATTTGGACAATAAAATAAGTGCTTTGCACAATATAATAAAATTCCTTTTTAGGGAAAACCCGAATATTTGTAAGTCAAGTGCGTATTATTCTTGTTGGAAAAATGGGGAAAAAAGGAAAAAAGGGAGCAAAGAAGGTAATTATTAGGTGAAGAAACGGGGATCGTGTCAATATTAGCAACTTGATTCATAAAGATTGATACACATATGCACAAGCACCAAAGTATACATATCATTGTATATGGTGAAAAATAGAGATCGATGTGCTTCTTGTGAGTTATATGTCTTTTGATTGTACATTATATTTGTATATAATTTGGTGATTTGGTTACTAGAGTGACGCAATTGCCTAAATCAGCTACATAATTTCCCCATTATTTGTCAATATGATCATGTTTTAAAAAAGAACAAAAAGGTTTTTCTTTGTTTTTGAAAAGATTTTTGTTGGTATTTTACTTAAAAACCCTCATGAGACCTCACTCGTCCACTTGGAAAATCGAGGGGTTTAAAAGGCTCGTTGCATACGCTAAATACAACTGTGATTCCTATGAAAGTGAGTTAGGATTTTTTTTTCTTATTTTCCATTTCTAATTAGTTAGTTTAGATTGTTTTGCTCAAGGACGAGCAAAGTCTTGGTGTGAGGGTATTTGTTCGGGCACGATGCACATGAATTTTTCTCCTCATTCTATCTAGATTTAGCTCAAATAATTAATAAATTAGGTTATTTATTTATGTTTTGTTGGTTTTCAAGGTAATAAAGAAAATTGCACAAATGGTGGATAATTCGTGTGAAGCATGCCAAACTTTAGGAATGTTAACCCGGAAAGCCTTGGAGGATAACACAGGATAGCCACGAAGCATGGTCAGGTTGACAAACACAAAAATTGTGAGAGAAATAAGGAAGAAGAATATTGTAGAAATTTAGCATGGGGTGCCAGTGCCAGGCGGTAAGGGCTGCCAATGCCAGGCAACATGGGCTGCCCATGCCAAATCCTATTTTACTCTATTTCTATGCAGAATTCCATAAACTTGGCACCAGGTGCCCGTGTCATGTGGCACGACTGTGCCACTGCTGTCATCTGCTTCTTCTATTGTTGGCTTCCTAAGGTTTGGCACGGTCTGCCTGTGCCACTTGGCACGACTATGCCAAACCTGCTACGTGGGGGTCTATTTAAAGTCCCTTCAATCATTTGTGTAATTATCTAATTTTGAGATTTTAGAAATAAGGTTTGGCTATGATTTATGAGAGATTAATGTAGACTTAGTTTAATTTTGTAGTCGCATTTCAAGAGTATGGAAGTTTTAATGCAATCAAGAGTATGGAAGTTTTAATGCAATTAACTTTCTTTCTCTCTCTTTAATCTTCATTTTCGTTCAAGTTCTTATTTTGTTGAGGTTGATTTACTAGTTTAACGCCCATATTTACATGTTTTTATTTATTGATGGAGTGTAATTAGTGCATCCCTTCCCTAATCATCCTTTTATTCTCTTATCTATTCTTAATCTCTCATTCTCTTTCTTCAAGAATGCAACTTTTGAACTCTTCCTCCCTTCTCCATCTTAGGCTTTGAAAACCCACTTTTACAAGTTGAAGTTTTTGGCTCTCAATATGTTAGATTAGGAGTAGTTGGGTTAGATAAGTGAGAATAAGTGGAGAATCCACCTCCAGTCATCACCCTGTTGCTCCAACAATGGAGGCCATCCTCCAGTATTGGATTTTTCATGGCTTTGAAGTACTCCCCCTTTTCTTTCTTCTTTTAGTTAATAAATTTCATGTTTTCTTAGTTAATTAGATTTTTTACTAGTTGTTATTAGTTAATATGATTTTTTTGTTAATTTCTTTTAACTATGCTTTGTTTTAGTTTTGTTTAATTGATCTTATTTAGATTAGAATTAGTGAGTAATTAGTTAATTAATTATTCTTAGTAACATTTATGGTTTTCCCTAGGTTAGAGTTGGGGCTAAAAATAACTAGTGACTTGATTTCCTTACCATCCCGAAGGACGGCAAAGTTCTTACTTCCCTTTCAGAAAACTACATCAACTATGTTGGTAATTGTGACAATTTTTTCCTCTCATGTACAACTTCCAAGTTTAACACATTACATGTAAAAGAGGTGGGCTTATAGAATTCGTTCTCTTTCTTCCGTGAAATAATTGTGCCTAAGACTTGTATTTGAAAATGTTGCTCAAATGCTTTCTACCTCTACAAACATCATTTGCCATTGACAATTATGGCTTTTGGAATATTAGAGGTCTAAATAAAGCTACAAAGTAAAGGAAATTAAGAGCTTGCTTGTTAAAAATAAGCTTGGTTGTTTTGGTGTAATAGTGAGTAAAGTCAAAAGAAAGAACATGGCCCATATTATGGATAGTTTCTTTCCTAGTTGGAGTTTTACATCAACTATATATCATAGTAAGAAGGGCATGATTTGGTTGCCCTAGCTACATCCAGATTTTTAGGTCTCCATCTTGAAATGGATACACAATGTATTCACTCATATCTAATTCATGCATCTAATCAGAGGTCCGTCCTTGCTTGGGTGTATGCTTCTAATGACAACAAAGAGAGACATCTATTGCGGGAGAAACCTACAACCATGTTCTAATATTAGTGAGCCGCCAGGCATTTATTAGGGATTTATTAAAGTTTTGACATTGAGGAAAGTGTGGGAGCAAATAATCTTTGTACCCAAGAAATGTTGGAATTGAGGACTTGTGTGAAGGATTGTGCATTGCAGGAGGTGAAGAAAAGGGTTTTTCTATTCTTGGAAAAGCAAACATGAAGTAGGTCCCATAGCTTTCTCAAAACTTAATAGGGTTCTGGTAAATTATGGATGACTCAAAGCTTATATAGCGAGTGAGGCTCATTTTTTAACTAAGGAGATATTAGATCATTTCGCAATGATCATATCCTTTTTACATCAAATGAAACTTTGGACTAAACCTTTCAAATATATTAATATGTGGAGTAAGTATCTAGATTTTGAACACTTGGTGACTTTTTTCTTGACCACTTAGATTTCTAGTAAAAAGATGTTCAAAGTTCGTACCAAGCTTAAAATATTAAAAAAAATCCTTAAAAGAGTTCAATGAATTGCACCTTTTCTTAGACAAAGGTACAAGCAATTACTATTGAGAAAGACTGAATAAAAACCCTGGTAATTTTGAACTTTCTCCTATGGAGAAAGAAGTCATGGTAAATACAATGAGAAGGATAAAACTTTGGGTAGTTTCATACAAAAAAAGCTAAGATAAATTGGCCTCAATATTCTAACATAAATTCTGGTTTCTTCCATAGATGGATTAAAAATAGGGTACATGCTACTAGAGTTTATGCTATTCAAATTTTGACTGGTAACATATTTGAAGGTTTTGAGAAGGTAGGGCATTCTTTTGAGAATCATTATCACCACCTAGTTGGGACTGCTTTTCAAGCATAAAGGGAGATTGTGCCTCAAATTATTACACTCGATCTTATGGTAACATATGAGCAAGTAGTATGTTGATTCAACTTGTTTCTATTAATAAGATTAAGGTTACCTTATAGAATATCAATGGTAGTAATAATCCAGGGCCCGATGGTTTCTCAGGTTGGTTTTTAGAGCTTCTTGAGATATTTATGGCCTTGAAATAGTTTCTACTATGCAAGATTCCTTTACCTCCAGTAAGATTGTTAAGCAAATAAATGCTCAAAATCTTATTCTAATACAAAAGAGAGCCTCCCCAATCATAGTAAAGGACTTTAGGCCTAATACATGTTACAATATCCTTTGTAAGATCATTTCAAAAGTAAAACACGATAGGTTGAAATATGTTTTACCAGCTATAATAGACCCTACTCGGGCTACATTTGTTGCCGGAAGAAGCATCTTACATAGTGTTTTGCTTTGTCAAGCTATGATCCAAGGGTATAAGAGAAAAGGTACAACACCTAGAGTTATGATGAAGTTAGATATTATGAAATCATATGATTCCCTCAATTGGACTTTCATTGAGAATATACTCAAGGCTCTACGGTTAGGATGCTCACATAGTGGATAATGCAATCCCTAACATCCACTAAGTATTCAGTGGTGTCAATGGTTCTCCTTTTGGTTTTTTAAAGATAAAGGTAGAGCAGGATAGGATGATTCAATGCCTTGTCTTCTATTTGTCCTTTGCATGGAATGGTTTTCTACATAAAGATTTTTTATTTATTTTTTTTTTGCATTTGGATTCAAGATCATTGTAAAAACAATTGAGAGGCATTTTTGCTAGGGTGGAAGAATTTGTATAAGACTGAATGCTGAACCTTACTAATTCAAGAAGGAAAAGCTCTCAAGTAGACATTTAGGTATCCATTTGCCAAACAAAGTCTCCTAATGCAAAATATCAAGTTTTGGTGGCCAAAATCACTTTTAGAGTGCAATTATAGGGCAAAAGAAGCTCTTCCATGCAGGTGGAGTTTAATTGATCAACTTTATACTTATTAGGATGCAAATTTGTCGACTTAAATGTTTATTTTGCTCAAATATGTTATCCAACAAACGCATCAAGTGTATACGTGATTCCTACGGGGAGGAAGCATTGAATAAGAAAAGAAAAAAAAATCCTTTGGTCTCTTGGAATCTAGTGTGGAAAACTTAAGCGTAGAGAGATCTAGGCATTGAAAGTTTAGTTGCTTAGAACTTAGCTTTTATAAGTAGATATGTTTGGGATATGGCCAATAAAGTTGGTTCACCTTGAGTTAAATAGGTAAATTAGTTGTACTTGAAGAACAGTGAATGGTGGGTCCACAGGATACCTAATAGTGAAAGTTGTGCTTGTAAACAGTGGTAGCAACAAAGGACCTCTAAAGATGGGGTGGATAGCCTTTTGGTATGTGAAGAAAGGAAAATTTTCTCTGAGGAGTGCAGAGATCATCTTTTCTTCTAGTGTGCATTCAACAAAGATGTGTTACCAATTGCCCTACAAAAATACAAACGTAGTATAGCTCATAGCATACCGTTGACCTAATTGTTATAGAGATGCAAAGCTAAGACTATCAAGAAAAAATGCCCCAATCTAATTGTAACTACTTTAATTTATAGGATGTAGAAGTAAAGGAATACCAAAGTGTAGTGGCCAAGTCGGTCAAATATAAGAGATAAAACTATTGCTTTAATCAGATGTAAACTCTAAATAAAGAACAATGTCAATATAGGAGAGCAGTGTTGGAGATTGTAAATATGGTGTGAGTTTCATGGGTGTGCCCAAGGAATTTATATTGTTCTTGAGTTTATATGAATGCAAAGTGCTTACTTACCCAAAAAAAATGAAGAAGATACTAGTAAAAATAATTGAACATATGCTGGGCTCCTAATTCTCTAGCTGTATTGTGAATATCTAATGTCATTGCTTCAAACACAATACAAGGAAAGAATTTTAAGTTTTTGTCCCATTATCTCTACTTGTACTTTTCAAATATTTAAAGTTTTTTTAAACTTAAATAGTTTTTGAAAATTAAATAATCAGCTAATTAGATAAATAGGCTCAATTTTATTACCACCGGCTACTGTTTTTACTTTTATAATGATTTTCAATAGGAATTAACTTATCGACTAATTTATTAATTTTTTAATTAGAATTTTTAAATCATTTAGAGACAAAATATAATTAATCGAATTATAGATATATATTAATTGTGAGGTGAACTTCACACATCTTATTTTAACTTATAAAGTAAACCTCAAATTAAAATTTTAGTGTTTTCCTATCCAAGAAAAAAGTTTAATATCTAATATTATCTAAATATGAATTGGATATTATATATACAAGTTTGGTCCCCATTCGACAAAATTATTTATTTGCATAGTGGACAATGTAGAAACTTAAAAATAGTATCTTATTTTTAATTGTCCAATGATGAAAATTATACTACAACTAGTGTACTTGGGGGCCCAGCAAAGAAATCCTTGAATTCGAGTCCAAAAGGCCAACAGAACCCAAAAAGCCTAAATAAGCCCAAATTAATAGTGTTCAACATCCAATTCAAATCCACTCTATGTAGTATAAAATTATTAAATCTAAGTTTCAACATTATTCATTGAATGAGCTTTCTAATAACATATTATGCACTAAAATTCGATAAGCAACGGAAAATATATACGTCGAACATTGTGACTTATGCTAAAAATGATCCATGTTCACTATTTTGCTTATATCTTGTTTTACATTTATCTAAAAATTATGAAATTAGTTTCATTTGAAACTAGACTCAATAATCTTTCAGGAAGGAAAAAAGAATTACTCAAAATGGAGGTCACACGTGAACGTTATGGCCAAAACAAATTGGTTGTCTGTGGCCTAGCCCAGGAACTCGTCCAAGTTCCAACTTCCAAGAACCAGGCCACACACTCCAGCTTGGAACCCGGTTGGACTCTCTGTCTTCAAGTACTAATCTACCTAAATAGGATTAATTGACTAGAATTCTAGGCTGATTAGTTCACCAAGACTAATTAGTCAGAATTTTAGCCGAATTAGTGTACCTGTTTAGATTAACCTCAATGAGACTAGGATTAGGTCTCCTTTCTCTAAATGATTTGGACTATCCCCTTAACCACTATAAATAGGAGATTAACCATTAAAGAGGCAAAAGATCGTCATCAGTCAATTGCCATCAAAAAATTAGCATCAGTCAATTAGCATGAGATAAGATAGGCATTAGAACACATCAAAATATTAGAGACAGGAAAATATAAAAATTGAGGAGAGAAATATCCCTACACTGGAGGTAGAATTAGGTTAACCATTAAAAAGACATCACTCTATTGGGTTTCTAGGTAAATCAGGTAGGTTATCCTAAGGGAAAAAAGTCGATCTTTTTCCACTCTTCTATTTTATTTCTCTTTTATAAATTTTTGACTCCAAGTTATCAAAGATGTAATCTTTAGGTAGCTTCCTACCCATCGTAACTATTATTCTTTCTTGGGCTTTTATTATTCTAAAATTTATACCTTTGGCATGATTTCATATGAATAAGTAACTTTAACTTGCTGCATGACTGTGTGTTAGTATAATTAAGTTTTGATTTCCCTTGTTGATTAGTAGAGGCAACCAGTTATTATAGGCGGTGATGAGATGCATCCCATCACATCGTTATACCATCACTCTGGAATCTAGGATCTCGGTTCAAGACCAAGAAGTTGGGATGGTCCCCACAATAGGGATTGTTCGGGCGTCTTTTTAAGAACCTTTTTAAGGCAACATCAATTCGTCCCTTTGATTGTCCCTATCGGTATACTTTGCATCAAAGGGTAACGCGGCTTGTAAGTTTTTGTCCTAAAATTCACTGTCGACTCTATTAGTTAACGTTTGATACAGTTTATTTGTTATTTTATCTACTACTTGCTTCTACGTTGCTGAATTTAGGGGGTATATTTGAATCTTGGTAGTGAAATCTGCCTGAACTAGAATCAGGGTTTGAATTGGGCCCAAGGATTGGATCAAACCCAAACTCTGGGCCAAGCTAAGGCAGCTGATAGGGCTTGAAACAGGAAGATTGGACCTGGTTCTGTGTTATGTCTAGGGAACCCAATCAAGTTCCTTGACAAGGTCCAAGGCGCGGTTCCATGCGATGTTGCAACCCTATTCTGCCTACTGATTTTTTGTATAAAAAAAGTAAATAAAAAATTAAATATACTTCTGAAAAATTAAAGTTTATAGCAACGAGTCCAACCATTTGTAGGAGATTGCAACATCGGGGCGGTAGATCCTTACAGTGACGACTCCACTAGGGATGGGTTTTTTGAGAGGGGTGAGATTCGAACTTTAATACGGGGAAATTATCTCAATTGTACTTGCATTATAAGACGTTGTCTATCGGTGATCAACAGCGTCTTTAGGCCAAACCTTGATTCTTCCCGTCGGAAAAGTAGTTGGTCACTCTGTGGGTCCACTTAGACTTTCAACTGGGCATGATGTTGCCTCAGCCACTCACAACACATTCTCCCAATCCCCACAATTTGGAAAAGCAACCAAAGCACTTCAATCTTTCCATGCACTCCATGATTAACGTACGAAGCGTTTGGATTGTGAAAGGACTAGTTTAAACCTCACTTGAAACATTTGTAACATAGAACTCTTGTCTAGGTCAAAACTCATGCGTATTATTAGAATGCAATGTCTCCTTATATGATTTAACCTCTTTAGCCCAAAGGATTATGCATTGTTACTGTGAGTCTTAGAAGAGCTCAAATTTGGGAAAATTGAGTATAAGAACTGGATTAGGAATCAAAGTGGGTTTTCCGACCAATTGAGTCCTAAAAGGACTCTTGATCCAAAATCCAAAAATGTTCTAATTCCAATGTAGCATGTCTATTGTGGTAAAAAAAAAAAGAAGAAAAGATCTCGGTTGGGATCCTCAAAAAAAATAAAAAATAAAAAAAGGTTCTAATTCCAATGTAGCGTATCTACTGTGGTCAAATAAGAAAAGCCTCCATAGAAAAGTCCTTAAGTTCTGCTTATTAGATATTACGCGTCTTAACCCCATGTCATGCTTAGCTTATAGTCATGTGTTGAGTATTAGAGTTAGTCGCTTTCTTTTCCATCATAAATCCATGTATATTTAATTATTTAATAAAATCGTCTCCTCCATTAGTTTTTTGCATATTCTCATATTCCTTTTTATGGAATGCTTCTATCATATGACAAATCTAGGGTGAAAAAAACGAAAAAAAAGAAAGGAAAAAAAGAAGGGCTAACTTAAAACCCGACAAGACGAGCAAGGCAAAAGGAGAGGGAATGAAATAAAAAAGAGACTAAGGATTTAAATCCATCATCTCAAAAAGGGAAAAGATCATAAATTTCTTTCCAATAACCCATGCAGCATTCCAGCTCTAAGGACATGCCTAGGACAAGAGGCCTTCTTTGGCAACCTACATTATTCCTTTGTCAAACTTGATAAATTATCGCTTCGAACCTCTTTGAGCCTTCAAATGAGCCTATTTCTTTCAAAACCACATCTTACCTAACTAAGGAGTGGTAGTGTGTCATGGGTGGGATCAATATCAAAATCAGCAATTAAAAAAAATTAGAGAAATTTCAGACCAAACTCTCTCACCCAAAGAGAAAAAAGAAAAAAAGAGAAAAAAACAAAAAAAAGAGCGTTTGAAAACAAGAAGGATAAGAAAAGAACAAATTGTTGTGCAGTAACTTCATTACTCATGCACACTTGGGGGTTTTATAAGAGTTGTTTGAGCCTTCAGGCCGATTCCCTTCCTTTGGCACCCTAACCTAGAAGCCTACCTTAAAAAGTCGTCCTGGAGTCATCCTTCCCTTAGGCTGCATGTTCTTACTTGTGAACTACAACTAACCTGATTCCACATTGGATATGTAGGTAACCCCTTTGAGGCCCTGCCACATAGATTTGTTTCTATCTCAAGTGGGTCCTTTATTCTTTTTTTTTAAAAAAAGAAGAGAGAATAAAGAGTGGCTAGCTTGAAAACCTGAAAAGGTGGATCAGGCAAAAGGAGAGTCAAAATAATGTCTTGGTTTTTTAGGACGAAAGCATTCCATGGACTTCTCCCATCGAATAAGACTTGGACAAATATTTCACCCACTTTACCACTTCTTCTCAATCATCATAGCCTTTAATCTCACCTCCATTAATTTCACCTCCATTCGAAAAAATTTAGGACTCTTGGTCTCAACTATGACTACAAATTCAAGGGTGGATAGTCAGTTCATATTTTCAATATTTCAAAGTGGGCACTCACTCATTATGCAAGACAAGGGGCTCCCCTATATTTTCCTAGACAATTAGGGTTTCCATCATGGTAAACATTACTCACTAAGGAGATAATTGTATTCTTTATACCAAGATAGTGGCTACTCTAGGCAGCACCGGCAAAAGCATCTTCAACATGGGAAGGATTACTTTAATTCTACTTGACTGGAGGCTACTCTAACTAAAACTAGTAGAAGCATCTTATGTCATCACTATTATCACACATTTAGGGCTTCTGTTATAATAAATATAAATTAGGGGCTTCTTCGAAACAAGAGCACTTAACTGTTAAAAGATACTCCTTCCTAAAAAAAAGATTTTCTATCATGGGCAGCTTAAGACTCATGACTTGGCCTAACCCAGTAGTCACCTAACTTTTTACCCTCATCCTTAGCCATAATACATCAATGTGTCTAATCCATAAGTCTTATGTATCTTTATCGGGTCTTAGCCAATTGATCTCAAACTTCATATAGGACCTACCTGTATATGAGGTTAGTTCATCACATGTATGCATAGTTAGCATAATTATGTTTGGATAGTCAGGACAACTTTGTATGTTTAGTCGAGTCTGCATAGTTAGCATATATGCATAGTCTAACCTAGGCTCTGAATTGCACATGCATCAATACATGGGTCTTTAGCCCATTTACTAGACCACCCTCCACCCTGATCACTTGGCAACCCAGGATTGAAGAAGAGTACAATTAGCCTTCACAGTGACCATACAGAAAGGGCACACAATCCTAATTAATCATGAATCTAAATCAAAGGCTCTCAAGACAGCGTCAATAGCTATTATAGAAAACATTTATACTTTGACCCTTCCATCAATTAGGCTCAGTTAAAGTGGGGGCACCATCCTTAAAGAAGGCTTTATGCAAGCATCCTTATAGAAATGACATCAACCTAGCTTTAATTTATTCAATGACAAAGTCCAGACAATCTAGCCATAGAGAACACTTCATCCTTTTATCTTAATATGGAAAGATGCCTCAACATCGAGGACATTTTAGCATTCAGTAGTCTTCCATCAGAAAAGGATGACTTCAACACTCGAGCGACAAAAAGGTCAAAATTAAAGATTGACATCTTAATATCTCATACCGAAAGGTCCTAAAGGTTCTATCTTCAGGCTCAAATGCCACTAAGTTCACAGTGATCGGTTCAATCTTTAGGCTCAAATGCCAACAAGTTCACAGGGATCTAGCTATAGGTGTTCAGGCTCAAACGCCAACAAGTTCAGCTCTTCAGGCTCATGCAATATTGTTAACAAGTCTTCAAGCCCAAACAGCACTAAGTTCACAGGGATCTGGCTACAGGTCTTCACGCTAGGACGCCACCAAGTTCTCAGGGATCTGGCTATAGATCTTCAAGCATCCACACCCCTAAGGTTTACTTCTGGCTCGTGGCACAATGGGACATTTTATTATGTCCAACAATAAGAAAACCCGCTAATCTAGCGAAAGGATAAATCCATCACAAGATCTATAGGTTCTAGGCACAATGAGATACTTTGCCATCGTTGGTTCCTGGCACAATGGGACAATCGCTGGGTCCTGGCACAGTGGGACATTTTAAGACTATTGATTGTAGTCACAATGAAATATTTTGACATCGCTGGCTCCTGGAACAATGGGATATCTTGGCATAATGGGACAACTGTTGGCTCATGGCACAATAAGATATTTTAACATCGTTGGTTCCCAACACAATGGAGAAACTGCGGGCTCCAAGCACAGTGGGATATTTAGACATCGTTGGCTCTGGCACAATAGGAAATCATTAGACACCATCATAGGAAAGGTAGGTAGGCGCCAAACCTCAGGATCCTCAACTGCCAGGCTGGGATTCTACATCACCACAAGTAGATAAACAATTATAAGTAGCAACCCTTACTTTGACCTTTGCCTTGTCTATGCTTGGCCAAAGTGGGGGCTAACTGTTGACTCCTAAAATGACATCTTAATTTTAATTGGCCAATGACGAAAGTTACACCCTAACTTTTGTACTAGAGAGCCCAGTAGAGTAGTCCTTAAATTCAAGTCTAAAAGGCTACTAGAACCCAAAAAGGCTAAATAGGTCCAAATTTATGGTATTCGGTGTTCAATTAAGATCCACTCTAGGAAGTGTAAAAGTATTAAGTCTAGGCATCAGTATTATATTCTTCATTGAGCAAGCTTTTTAGTGGCATATTACACATAAAAACCCAAAAAGCGATGGAAAAAATATATGTTGAAGATTATGACTTGTGCTGAGAATGACACATGTTCACTATTTTGCTTATATCTTCTTCCACACTTATCTAAAAATTATGAAATTAGTTATACTAGAAACTAGACTCAATCATTTAAGAAAACAAAAAAGAATAACTCAAAACGGGAGTTCAAATGTGAAAGTTATGGTCAAAACAAATTGGGCTGCCTACGGGCCAGCCCCGGGTTCCTGCTTCCAAGAACCGGGCAAGGTCCTCCAACTAGAAACCCGATTGGGCTCTCTGTTTCTGAGTCCCTTTTTGCCTAAACATGATTAATTAACTAGAATTCTATGTTGATTAGTTCACCGAGACTAATTAGTCATAATCCTAGCTGAATTAGTGTACCTGTTTAGATTAACCTTAATGAGACTAGAATTAGGTCTCCTTTCTCTACATCGATTCGAACTATCCCCTCGACCACTATAAATAGGGGGCTACCCCAAGGGGTTAGAGGTATCAGATTTTCATCAGTCAATTAGCATCGAAAAACCGGCATTAGTCAATTAGCATCAAATGAGATAAGCATCGAAACAAATCAAAATATTAGAGAGAGGAAGGCATCAAAACTGAGGAGAGAAATACTCCGCACATTGGAGGTAGATAATTGGGTTAACTATTAAAAAGGCATCATTTCGCTTGGTTGGCTCCCAGGTAAATCAGATGGGTTATCTTGAGGACAAAAACTCTATCTTTTACTACTCTTCTACTCTATTTCTCTTTTATGACTCTTTAATTCTAAATTACCAAAGATATAGTATTTAGGTAGTTCCCCACCCGCCCTAATTGTTATTCTATTTTTTAGGTTTTTGATGGACTAAAGTTTGTACCTTTTGCACGATTTCCTATGAATAAGTGATTTTAACCTGCTGTATGATTATGTGTTAGTATAATTATATTTTGATTTCACGTGTTGATTAGTAAAGGTCATCAATAATGATAGGCAGTTAAGAGATGTGTCCCATCACATCACCGTACCATCGCCACCGAATCTAGAACCTTGGTTCACGACCAACGAGTCAGGATGATCCCCACATTAAGGATTGTTCAAGGCCCTTTCTAAAGCCTTTTGGGACCAATATCAATTTGTCCATCCGGTGGTCCCTATCAGTATGATTTACTTCAAAGGGTAATATAGTTTGTAAGTTTTTCTTACAACTCACTGGCGACTTTATTAGTTAAAGTTTGATACTTTTTCTTTACCATTATATCTTCTACTCGCTTCTGCATTGCTAAATTTGGAAGCAAATTCAGATTTTGGCAGTGAATCTGCCTGAACTAGAATCAGGGTTCAAAATTGGCCAAAGAATTTACTCGAGTTCCTAGATCAAATCCATACGCATACTCTGGGCTAGGCTGAGGTAGCTTACAGGGCCTGAAATAGGAAGACCAGACTTGGCTCTGCCTAGGAAATGTGGTCGGGTTCCTTGGCCAGGTCCAAGGGCTGGTTTTCCCGCGATGTTGTAGCGTAATTCTGCATATTGGTTTCTTTGTAAAAAAAAAGTAAATAAAAAAATTCAATCTGCTTCCAAAAATTAAAGTACCTAGCAAATGAGTCCAATTCATGGGGGATCGCCCCCTTGGGGAGGTGGATCCTTGCAGGTAGCAGTTCTTGTGGCAGATAACCATTTTTATTCAGATGTTAGATGATAGCTATTTTAACGAGCAGTTGAAGCAAATGTGTTCACTAAATTTAGTTGTAATGTTAGTTGATTAATATAAATTGATGTAAAAGCATATAGATAATTTCTAAAGATAAAATTTTCAAAGGGTATTTTTTTGTCCTAAAAATATGAAACTCTTCTTTGAATGTCAAAAGCTAATATTATTAGCTTTTCAGAAACATTATTTGATACACTAAATGTTATTTGAAATGATAGTCCAAATACTAGGTGAGTGAATACTAAATATGAAGTTATTAGTATATTGACTTAGTTAAGATGTTAAACACTACTCAAAGCATTGTTACTACACATGACTTTGATGTAAGGTGAATATTTGATGGTTATTTTGTCGACATAGTATGACAGTATGCGTTTTGTTAAAAAAAAAGGGAAGACAAGCAAGTGGCAACCTTAATTAGTACTATAACACCTTCAAAAATTGATAAGAAGAAGATGACATTTTATTAATTTTTTCCATAAAAAAAGGTTTAGTGTTTTTCCATCCCTAAAAAAGGTTTAGGATTTAATATTACCTACATGTGAATTGGATATTATATTAGACTTTTGGACCCTATTTGTAAAAGTTAGTTGCTTAGGTAGTGCATACTGATTCTAATTTATCAGTTAATGAATAACTGTTTAGATGAGCAGTTGAGCAAATGTGTTAAGTAAATTTAAATGTTAGATTACCTACTTAATGTAAATTAACATAAAAAAATATATAGATAATTTTCAAAAATAAAATCTTTAATGGATATTTTTGTTCAAAAATATATGAAACACTAGTAGATAAAACGTATGTAAAGTGAATATTGCTAATTATTTTGTCGACTTAGTATGACGGGATGTATTTTTTGGAAAGAATAATAAGGTCATGAATATTGCTGGTCAAAAAGAATAGTAAGAGACCAAATGTAACAGGGAACCAGCAGAGAAGGAATGACAGAGGCGAGAAGTCTAGGCAGTCGGTCTGTCTGACATTTGATGAACAAAAAGAAATTCGAAACGAGAGCGAACCCTGAAAAAACAAATAGTAGCCGAGAGCACTTGAATTTGTTGACCCTTTCAGAAGTCCCAGTTTAATACAAATCAAATCTGAAGAAATCAGAAAACGCCATCAAATTCATCGATTGATAGCTGGTGGGTTATCGGAAAAAATGGACCATCCTTCGGTGATCTCTCCGGCGGATTCGCGGGGGAGTCCGGAGAGAGAGCAGCAAGCCGCTGGCGTGGGAATTTTGCTTCAGATAATGATGCTGGTTCTCTCTTTCGTTCTCGGCCATGTTTTGCGTCGTCACAAGTTCTATTACCTCCCCGAAGCCAGCGCTTCTCTCTTGATTGGTAGTCTTTTTCTCTCTGATCAGTCTTGTTTTACTTATTGCCCATTTCATTTCAGTGGTTCTTCTTGTTGTTGTGTGTAATTGTTGATGTGCTATGGTGGGGGATTGAAGTTATAGTAATTTTGGTTAAACCCTTGTTCATTGAGTAACCACATTTTGATTTATTGTGTTTAATTTTGGTTCTTGGGGTTGTTTTGGGTCTGATTTCTGTTTTTAGTTGAAATGCATTTCCGGTACTGTGCTAGAACTTAGAATAACAGGAAATTGAGTGTCTTGTGCCCCCCCCCCCCCCCCAAAGAGAAAAATTTGAGTGTCTTGAGGTTATTATTGCATTTAAGGGTTTTGACTTTGTTGTATGAGAAATTGTTGGGTTGACGGGAATGAGGGATAAGTAATCTCATATCAGGTTTAATCTGGAAATAATTGCACTGTCAGTGCAATGAATTTCCATTTCATTCGATAGAACAATGAACTCCTCCTTTGCTGGACCTATAACCAGTTCTGATACGGTCCTGCGCTCATTGCCTCAGCACTGTCTGTCTCTGTTACCACGAAGTGCAACCAATTACATGGACTGAAATTGTATTGTTGATTTGGGGGGGGGGGGGCGCGCTGTTGCTGTGCAGCTGTGGTTGTCGAGGCACGGAAGTTCCTCCTAAGCAAGTGGGAATTCGTTATATGTAGCAGTGTTGCCTTTGAATCATGGAAAAGATGGTTCCTTTGGTCCTTGGTTAAAGACCTTTTGATTGCTTATTACTTCACAAGAAAGAAGTAAGGAAAAGTTTGGTCAGGCGTTCACTGTAATGCACCATAACCAAGATACAAAATTGCGAACGTAACTTTGTTTAGCTTTTCGACAATTGGACAAATGCTTTACTCTCAGCATTACGAAACTACTGTTAGTCCGAGTAATGCTGTGTAAGACTACTTCCAAGGGATATTTTCGAGTTTCTTTCCGTGCATTGTAGTAGAAGTGGAACCATTTTGGTTTTTTTTTTGGGGGGGGGGGTGTGGTGTGGTTGGGATTATATTGCAATACCATGTATTTCTCATTATAATACTTTGACGGTGCTTCACTCTTGAGTAACAGGTTTAGTTGTTGGTGGACTTGCTAACATCTCAAATACAGAAACAAGTATCAGGTAGTTCCGCCTTCCTTTTGAAATTATTTTGCATTATTTTGCCCTTTATTCTATTTTTGACGGTATCCCTTGACCATTTTGCAGGGAATGGTTTAACTTCCATGAGGAGTTTTTCTTCCTGTTTTTGCTACCTCCCATTATATTATATCCTTTTTGCTACATCCACACTACTGTAGATAGTTCGCCTCTCCATTGTAGCTATTCTGTATTATTTTACATCATCTCTATTTCTTGTTTCCTTAACTTCTTAGTGCCCACTCAATCAGGTTTCATTCTTTCACCTGTGAGTTATATATCTCAATTCATGTTTGCCTCTTCCAAGTGCCACGAGAGTCTTTATTTATGCCTGAATTTATTGATTGAGGTTTACTTTTCAGAAACCTTTCTTCTCCAATTTTGGAGCCATTGTGACATTTGCTATTCTTGGAACCTTCATAGCTTCTGTCTTGACTGGGCTTCTTGTGTAAGTTCTTGTCCACGCATATTTATAGAATATTTTAGTTCTAGCTAATGAGTCTGATTGCAGTTTCCCTGCTGTGGATTGTTTCTTTAGATATTTTGGTGGAATCACATATCTCATCTATAAACTGCCACTCCTTGAATGTATGATGTTTGGTGCTCTTATATCATCGACTGATCCTGTCACTGTTTTAGCGATATTCCAGGTGAGTTTATCACTTTCTTTGTTTCCACCTTTTGCATAGGGTTGTTGCCTATACGGGTGTTTGAAATTGTATAGGTTGAAGTCTGTTATTTTTTTTTAATTTTGATTTTCGATTATTTTGATATGTATATTTTCGTAGTCTATTTTGAATGTATATGTATTGTTACTTAGTAGTAATTTAGATGTATAATAGTATATTTTCATATATTATAAAGGTGTTCTTGCAGCAGATTTTCATGGAAACTGCTCCTCTGCTTCAGCTAAGGTTTGCGAATAGGATGTTTGCTCTTTTGCTGGTTGAATCTATCTTCTAAAGTGGGATGCTATTTGTGCAAGATTTGGCTGGGTTTAGATTTTTTTTTTCCCCCTTCTATTAATGAGAAAGAGTTAGACTTGAGTGTAGAAAGACTTGTAGAGTCGTCATGTTTCTCTCAACTATGGCAAAGAAATGCTATGGTGGGAATTCAAGCTAGAATTGTGGAAGGCTGCAATCTACCCCACTGCTTCGAGTTTTGGAAAAATGCAGCTATTTAAGAGCAATGGTGGTCCTTTCTGTCAATGATGTGCTGCTCTAGAGTTGCTAGTTTGGACCAAGAATTGCTCAAGTTAAAGAAGTCTCATTTCGAAGTGCTCCAGCATCTGTAATATATAACTAATGTGTGCTCAGATCATATCTTTAATTGTATTCATAAACCGAAACAAAGCAACTACAAGAGGACCTATCTTTGTCCCTTTGCCTGGAGAAACTAGAAAAGAAATAATGAGAACAAGTCAACTAGATTCTGGGAACTGCGTTGGATCTCCCATACCTTTGTAAGTGAGATCCACTCTAGTTGTTCTTTGTTGTTGTCAAAGAAGAAAACTTGTGTTAATGGTTACGAATGCAGTGACACTGTAAGGCTGTGAAGTCACCAAATCACCCCTAGGCATTATGTTTTGAGTTTTAATTGTCAGGGTTGGGAAAATGATCAATGTCATACTCAACTCCAGGATAAAAATGCAAGAAATCCTGAAAATGATGGAGGTCACATGGAAATTATAGTTCTAACTTTACCCCTATTATCTTATGAGAGAAACTAAAAGTTCTAAATATTTCTAGAAGCTAAAATGAGTGACGAAGTTATTATTCTTGTATGACAAGAACTAAACGTTCTAAATAGTTCTAGAATCTAAAATGCTGATGAATTATATGTAAAGGGTAAGAAACTATAACAGTCAATGTGGTAATTTAACAGCTTGAAATGGGCATTGTGGTGTAACATCAAAAACCAATATTACATGAGATCCTATTTCATTATGCTGAGGTGAGATTTCTTCTTCTAATGACTGTTGGTGGCCTCCTTTTTACTACTTGATGTTTTGGGAGCCAATAAAAAACAATATATGCCACGGATAAGGATGTGTACATTTTGGATCTCATTAGAACCTCCTGGCAGGATTGACCTTGGGATGATTATTGTTGATAGTGGTGTTATGAACGGCGAGAGAAACAGTAGTCATCATTCAGGGGGATTTCAATTTTATGTACCATACAGTGAATTGGAACATTGTCAAAAAGTATCCGGATAGGTCATTTAGTTTTTTTTTTTTTTTTGGATGAGTAATCAAATAGTTATATAAATGAGACCCCAAGAAGGTGACACCCATGTACAAAACGGGGAAAGTACAAAATCATCATGCCCTCAAGCTCTCATTCATAATTTTATCTACAAAATCTAAGAGAGATTTCTTAGAACAACCATTGAGCACTAGGTCTAACTATACACCATTCTCAAAAAGTAGAGCTTGAAATCCTGAAGGGAAGAAGCTTTGCCTTCAAATATCCATTGGTTCCTATCTTCCCAAGTACACCACCGAATAGCCAAAGGAACCAACGTCCAAATCCCATGAACCCAACTCTTTTTCAATCTCCTTCATGCTACCAAAACATCTTTAACATTAGAAGGTTGGACCCAACTAACCCTCGTCAAGGAAAGAGCTAAATACCAAAGTGAAGACACCCATTGACAATGTAAAGTGGTCAAGCTATTCTTCCTCCTCAAGGCACATTGCTCGCATACTAGCTGAAGTGAAATTTCTTCTTTTAAGCATAGCATCCATGGCAACCTTGCCCTTAGAAGCCGCCCAAGCAAGGAAACAAGCCTTCGTGGGAGCTTTAGACTTTCAAATTGCCTTTGCCAGGAAATTAGGACAATTAGACCCATGCAACCTATCACATAGACTCTTAATAGACATGTGGTTTAGGTGTTAGAGAAGTAAGTACCTTTAGTGAGGCTCTTCTGGGTAAGTAGTTGTGGAGTTTGATGAATGAGAAAGATGAGCTGTGAAGAAAGTGATCGACACTAAATATAGGGTTGAAGGCCTTAACTGGATTCCTACAAGGCATGATGATCGATATGACATGAGCCCATGGAAGTTTTTCACCGAAGGGTCGATCAATCCTAACTTCTTGCTGTCTTCGAGGTGAGTAATGGCTTCTCCATCTTTCATTAGCAAAACAGTGTGATGACATTCCTTTTAAGGGTTGTGTCCCTTCACTCACTTCCAGAGATGATTGCATTTTTGAGTATTTTAAGTAGAGTTGTCTTTAGGTGTTTGGTCCCCTGTTTTTCTTCAAGAGACCTTCTCCGATGATGATTGGAGTTTCCTGCTTCTTTAGCATGCTTGACATGGTCTTGTGGCTTAGTTTAAAAAAGCCCGCTTGAGGCACGCCTAGGCGCGCCTCGGCATGAGGCTACTAGGTTAGTGCCTCGAAGGGGATGAGGTGCGCCTCAAGGATGCGAGACTATATCTTCCCCCTTTTTCTTCTTTTTCTTATCCTTGCTTTACCTTTTTCCTTCTTTTCCTCCCTTGGGAGCTAAAAGGTGAGCTAAACTTGTACTGTAAGTACGTGCATTGGGGAACTATGATGATCAGATAACATACCATAAGGTTATTTGGGATGTTAGTAGTCATATTGATGTCTAATCACATTTTCAATATATTTATCTTACTTATTTATGTAAAACATGCTTTGTGAAATATGAAATACTTTTAAAAAAATTTGCATAGAAGTGCGCCTCGCATCCATGATGCGTGCGCCTTCGCCTCGTGCGTTGCGACTCATGCTTTGGGACCCTATGCGCCTCAGTGCGCCTCGCGCTTTTTAAAACTAAGTTGTGGAAGGCTCCAGTTATGACATCGTTAGATGGAATGTCGATACTAGGGAAACACCCATTGTGAAACTATATTTGCTACGGCTCTCACGCTCTTTTTGCACCCCCCAACTCCTCCATCATTGGATTTTAATTTTCTGTGAACGTTATTTGATAGTGTCCTTTTGTGTGGGAAGCATCTCTAGGCATGAGCTTCGCATGTAATGATTTAACAAAAAAGGGTTAAACTCTTGGTCTATAGGTGATTTGTGCTTTGACAAACACAAATTGCCTACTCCTTCATTGCCCGATTGCTATAGCTCTTGGGGTTTTAGGTTGATTTCAAGTCATTGGTTGACCTGGTGAGTTTTCAAGTTGTTCCAGTTGGGCTATCATGTACATGTATGTTCTCCAATCTAGAGCTTGCCTGCCATCTGAAGGTTGAAAAGAAGATGTTGCACATCTGACAAGCCATTGTTGCTGACTAGATTATGTGGTGGTTGTTGAGCCCGTATTCTTGAATCTCTATGAATCCCAGTTCCTCGTTTTTTGGGGAAGAACCAAAGATCTATCCTTCATGCTAAGTTGATCTGGTTCATCAAGGCTTCATCTATTAGGAAAGAAATATAAGTGACAAGGGCTGGAGAGTAAGATTGTGGAGAGCAAAACAGGGAGAGATTTTGAATTTCATGTCATTGTGTCTACTGTCTGGGGTATTCAGAAGAAGGGAGCAGGTTATGCTTTATTTTGGATGCTACCTGAGGACATGGAAATTTGAGCAAGAACCTTATGTATGTTAGTGTGCTATGTTTGGCCAGTTACACTGTGCCACGAATGCACTTATATTAGTGGTTGTGATACCAACTAATAACATGGGAGGTAAGGTTATGCTTTATTTTGGAGGCTATCCGAGGACATTGAAAGGTGAGCGAGGACCTTGTGTAGATAACTGTGCTGTGTGGCACTTTGGCTAGTTACAGTGTACTAAGAATGTTGTTGTACACTTATATCAGTGGTTTTGATACCAAGTAATAACATGGGAGGTACCCCATGCTATATGTTTAAGGGAACTATCTTGAGGCTCCTTTAATTTAAGGGTATACAAATTGCACCCTAACTTTTAAGTTTACCAATTGTGAGGCCCCCATTTTGGTATGACATGTTGCCATTTCTCCAAGAGATGTCCAAATGAAGCCGTCAATTATGCATTACCAAAGTAACGCTATCCATGGGCTGAGAGTAATGATTATTGATCATATTGGGAATCATTCAGTCTGGTCATTTGGTCTGCACTGTTGATCTGAGATATTGCTAGGATGAATACCTATTACCTGGACCATCCAATGTAGGGTATAACCACCTCCACTGATGTACGTCATTTGGCTAGCTAGGAGTTGGTCCAAAGAGACTTTGAACAAACATCAAGATCACCCCCCCAACCACATATTGCACTGTTCTCATATGTCTCTCTCTCTCTCTCTCTCTCTCTTGTGCTCTCCTCTTTCTCTCACATGCAGATGCAGAGGCACACGCACTCATGCACCTTCCTCACTTTCATGCTCACCCTCACATATTGTATCTGTTTGTCTAAGTGTATTTGTTCTTGTGCATGGATTTGTATTCTTGGTATAGTCTCCTTGAATATATTGATCTCCATTGCTTGCAAACATCATCTACAAGTTTAAATTCCATTTCAGGAACTGGGCACAGATGTGAATCTTTATGCATTAGTTTTTGGAGAATCTGTTTTGAACGATGCTGTAAGTCCTTTGAAGTGGTCCAAATGCCGTTTTGTGCTTGATGAATCAATTGTTGATAATCATTGATGTCCATGAGTCTGATGATCACCTTTCTTTCCATGTGCTATTCGACTGGAAGGTTGCAATTTCCTTGTACAGGTTTGTAAAAATCTGGACCATTTTTTCAGTTCTATACTTGTATAGATTAAGTCAATTAATCATATGTGTTGCTTTTTTCAGGACAATGTCATCATTGAACAATCCCATGTCATCGAAACAGAAAAGCTTCACGATCATCCTCAGATTTCTTGAGACTTTTGTTGGCTCATTGTCTTCAGGTAGACGTTGCAATCTTTAGCTGTATGAACCAAGAAATGATTATGGGTTAGATTGTTGCTAATCTTCCTTGGATGCATAGCAATTGCTTATAGCTTTCACTAATTTAAAATCCGTCCAACTACTTAATAGAGCTTGTCTCTTTTCAAGGGCCTTAATGTTCCTGGGAATTTGTTACCTCTGTTAAAGAACAAGCCAACTGTCTTTGGAATAATTGAATATTGTTGAATTTGGTTAGTTTTTTTATATCTTGAAAGAGTTTGAACTTGAAAATGATGCTTTAGGTGCAGTAAACTTGCAAGTGCCTACCCTTTTTGTTAGAGTATAAAGCCTCTTCCAAATTTTCAACTGTCAGGATTAAGCCTTTAAGATGGTTCTTAAACATAGTATCAGATCCTTTATGAGGTAGATGTCTCGAGTTCAAGTCTCAATAACCTTCATATTGTATTATCGCACATGCTATGAGTCTATGCAACATCCATAGTTTGCCCAAAAGGACATTTACGTAGGGTGGTGTGTTAAAGTATCAAATGTTTTTTAAGCCTTCAACCATCAGTTTAAACTTTTAGTTAGCTTCAACCTTTGGTTGAGATGGTGCTTGAACACGTTTGTTTTGAGTTTGTGTTTCACTCATGAGACAAAGGTTGGCAAGTCGTGCATGCGTTTATTTTTGCATGCCATGCATTAATCGGTTCTTTGCAATCTTCGTTATTTAGAGAAATCTGTTCAGGATGCTATTTTGCTAGTTTATAGTTTTTGGAGTTTGAGATAGCTGATAGCTTCTATCTGTTACTCTATTGTTCTCTATATTTGCTCACTTGTGCTGGAGAGAATTTTACAGTTGCATGCTTAGATTACTATATGGTTGAGTGATTCCTCTCTATGCTTCATTCTACATCTATTGTTGGGTAAAGGGTGAGACTCTTGGTTGGTGTGCCTTCAGCTTTAATTTGTCTCGTGTACAGTCTGAACACCCCTCCCCCCCGGCGGCAAACTTTCGAAGATCATGTTTAGGATACATCAAATATGTTTGTAGGAGTCAGTGTTTTAACCAGGTCAAAACACTAATTACCTTGATTTAAGTGCTCAGTAAACTAGTATTGGACTTGCATTTTAACTTTAGCATTTCAAGCAACACCTGCTAGAATTGAATAAATTAGCTTTTAGTATTTCAAATGTAGCTTTTATGGCCTTTATTAATTATATACATTTGGCTAGATGTCCATGTTCTTTTATTAGCTAGCTCGTTCTCTTCAATTGTTCAGCTCAACTGCTAACAACTTAAGTATAATATTATGGATGAGATTTACTTGGAGAGAAAGCGACGGGTTTCTAATGACTGATATATGTCCTTTCAAGAATTGAAGCTCTCCTCTTTTGAGATTTTGTATAGTTAGTGTTGTACTCAATGGTGGAAACATTTGACTCGTTTTGGTTATAATATTTCATATCAGAGCTTGATGGCATGATGGTTTTTGTAATTGGCCTTTTTGTACCCTTTGTGTCTTTTTAATACTATTTTTTATTAAGTATTTAAACCCCCCCCCCCCCCGAAGTATAACAGGTATCTGCTACAGCTATCAGCTACCTGTGTAAACAGTTAGTGATGCCAAACCCAGCCTTAATTTGATTTATGATATTCTGAGTGAGCATTTACATTTCCTGTGCAGGGGTTGGCGTTGGGTTTATATCTGCTCTCATATCCTTATACTAAGAATTTTAGTACTTGGACATTGTTGTTTCTTTCATTGCTTTCCATTTAGCATGGGAACATATTGTGCAACCTTAACTTCATGAACCTTTTCAAATATGCTGGTCTAGATATTGACAAGTGAGTACCTTTTCTTATTTACAAACGAAGTTGGACCTTGGCACCCCATACTCTGCTTTCTGACAGCATTGCTTTTGTTGCCTTCTCTTCTCAGCCTGCAGAACTTGGAGTGCTGTCTTTTTGTTCTGTTCCCATATTTCTCGTAAGCAGTCTGTTACCTCTTGTTTTTTATGTAGTTTGGTTCTTTTTTGGTGAGCCTTTTCTCAAATGAGGTTATCAACATTTCAGATACATGCTTGCAGAAGGTCTTGGGCTCTCTGGCATTGTGTCAATACTGTTCACCGGGATCGTGAGTACACATTGTATTCATCTTTGTTTTCTTTATTTGTTTGAGGTTGGGTAGTCTTTGAGGATGTTGCTTTTTGCCCCTTTCTCAGGTCATGAAACACTACACTTACTCAAACTTGTCGGAGAAGTCTCAACAATTTGTATCTGGATTTTTCCATTTAATATCATCCCTAGCGGAGACTTTTATGTAAGGAAGCCTGCTTGAGACTTTTATGTAAGAAAGCCCGCGTTTCTTCAGTGGCTAGTGTGTTTTGCTTGGCTTTTTAAACTTTTTTTTTTTCATAATCTGCAGATTTATATACATGGGCCTTGATATAGTGATGGAAAAGCATAGTTGGTCACACATTGGCTTTATCTTCTTCTCAATCGTATCCTTTATTATCATATACATTGTGTACTGCATGTCTGTGGTATCTTTACATATTTCAGATAAGTATCTTGTCTCTTTGTTCCTCCTTAACCAGCTCAATTTTCCCAGATAGTCATTGTGATAGCCAGGTAACTTATCTGATAACATACCCAAATGATAATTGTCTGTAATCTCTCTCTGGAGACATCTGATTTAAAAATTGAAAATAAAAATTGCACGTAGAAATGGTGATTGACTACTTTAAAAAAATTTGGCTGCGTGCATTTTTTTGAGAGCCTAGGTTAGCACCCAGTTTTCAACTTTTTTCCAAGCTAGTATCCAGTTATTATTTTCTGTTTTCACAAGAGCACTGTGTCAATGTTTCCATACTAGCACCAATTATCTACTTTCTTCCCAAACTAGCGTCAATAATTTTGGTGAAAAGTGCTAGTTTGAACCCAGAAACATAAACAAAGTGCTACTGTGGAACAAAACAAAATAGCTGGGTGCTATTTTGAGGGGGGACGGAGGATGATAATTAGGTGCTACTTTATGCTGCAATGAGATGTTTTCGCTGATGATCAGAGGTCACCTACTGTTTGGCTTTCTCGTCTGTTCATCGGAATAACACAAATATTAGATGTTGCAATGTATAAAATTACTGATTGGGATATTATTATTAGTTTAGAAAATGCTTTTGACCCACAAGTTTACTAGATTATTTTCATGTGCTCAATGTATTTGTAATACTAGTTTTGAAGCTATATATTTGTAGATTCTTACAATGTCTGGTTTTCCTTTTCTGAAGGGCTGTCAATGTCTTTTCTTGTGCATATCTAGTCAATTTGATTCGACCTGCACACCGAAAGATACCAATGAACCATCAGAAAGCACTTTGGTATAGTGGTATGGAGTTTGTACGGTTACTTTTATTTGAGTCTTTCCTCAAAGATGTTTTTCTCTACTAAATTTGCATATGGTAAAATCGAATAATTGTTCAGGTTTAAGAGGGGCCATGGCTTTTGCTCTTGCTCTTCAATCTGTTCATGATCTGCCTGAAGGACATGGCCAAACCATTTTCACTGCAACCACTGCAATAGTTGTTTTGACGGTGGGCTTCCTGGTTTCTCAATTCTCATTCATACCATTAGTGTCTGAAGAATTTTTGTTAGATTTATAGGTTCTTCTTTGCAATTTGCTTTATTGGTCTTCTCCTCGCCCCCCCCCCCCCCCCAAAAAAAAAACCCAAGTAATGAACATTATGCCCTTGTTTTGTCCATATTAGTCTGAGTTGTCATTCAGTTTTGAATATTTAGAATGTGGCTGTCATCTTTTTTTATCTAAAATTTTTATGGGTCTCTTAGAATTAGTCTCTTTGCTTGAGGGTGTAGTTGCCTACATCTAGATATACGTTACAAAGTCAGGACCCATACTGGAGGAAGTGGGGTTTTACTAAATTGTGACGGCAAATGTATTGGAAAGAAGAGTTCTAGTTTACCTGACATGAATGCTTGAATTGTATATTTCTTCTATTAACAAAATCTCAGTCATTATCCTCTACTTTAAACATGTGTGGTTACTCCTGAGAGACTTTTGCAGGTTTTACTTATTGGAGGATCAACTGGTACTATGCTTGAAGCTTTGCAAGTCATAGGTGATACCAATGAAGGCCATATAGATGGGGATGTAAGCTCATACTTCACAAATGATTTATTTCCCTAACATGTAGCCTCAAGCAAAAACTGACACTTGGCATCGTGATGACAAAGACAGACACGATTTGTATAAAATCAAGGATACAAAATGCTATCTGACATATTCGTTAATTACAATTTTCCCCACTATGTAAATGACAATATGATTCTAAAAATGCATAGTTAGAAATGTACTCAATTTTAAAACGATAAGAGAGAGAGAGAGAGAGAGAGAGAGAGAGAGAGAGAGAGAGAGAGAGAGAGAGAGAGCACTATTAGTTAAACCCATGCCAGTCCCTTGCTAGTCACTTTTTGGGTTCCTTGTGCTTTTCAATTGAGTTTGGTTTCCATCTGTAGGGTTTCAGCAGGAGTGAGGGCTATGTATCTCCTCCCAGTGAGGAAGAAGGATCATCTTCGAATCGATTTAGGCTGAGGCTGAAAGAATTCCACCGGAGGTAGTTTGTGATAATCTGTTACAGCTCTCTGTCTATACGTAGAATGTTCTTCATTTGTGTAACCTTCTACAACTACAAAACCCTTGCTGCAGTGCACCATCTTTCTCAGCGTTGGACAAAAACTACCTGACACCATTCTTCACTACACAGTCTGGTGAAGATGATGAAACTGGTAAGCGATTTTTTTCTTGTTTTTGGGAAATTTATTTTGGGTTTCTGGCTTTCGCAAGATCTACTATCTGGGAATCTTGATTCTCTCATTGTGACGTTCGAGTTGAGGTTTTTTGCATTTAGATTTTGTCTCTTATGTGGCCCTTATGGTTGACTTTTCACTTGAAGATCATTTGGAAGGGGGGAAAAACTTTTTAGAAAAATCATTTTGTTCTATAACATTCTCTTAGAGGAATCGCAGTGTAAGGTTTTTCCCCCTTTTCTTAGAGTGTCTAGTATGATTCTGTAACTTTGTGCAGAAGGACATTATTTCGCATAGCACGGTTCAAACCTGATTGTATATGGAGTTAAGGAAAACGTCCTTTTTCTCTCGTAAAAGGAAGGCAATCTTCAGTTTTAGGGGTTAAATTATTTTCCTAGAAAATCCTCATCTCTTATTGAGCCAGACATTTGAAAATCAGAAAACCATTTTCCCTTCGGTCAAATACTCACAGTTCTCGTTTGTTGCTGTCTCTTATCTGCTGATGAATTCGTTGCTTCCTTCTACTGAAATACTCTAATCTTTCATGGAGCAGAGAATCTGATGCAGCCCAGTCCAAAAAGAGAAGTCTACCGCAGCGGCCATCGCAACTGACTCATTCAGTGGTTATTTTTTCAAACATTGATTATAGAGAATGTCTAAAGTGTTACACGAAGCCCTAACAGCAACTTAGGGATTAATGCTTGAAGTTCCAGGTCCATACATATGCTACAGTGCGTTTTCATGCCTGTGTCATAAAGCAAGGCATGTGGTAACGTATGCACATACGGTTGGTAGTGGTTAGTGCATTGTCATACCATAAGTTTTACATGCTGCAGATCAGCCTAGGGCAATAGAGTTGCAATTTCAATGTATGTATAGAAATGGCTTGTTTCAATCTAGAACATATTTCTTCTGATGTTTGTCCATCGCTGTAATGTCTCATTCAACAAGAGAGGAAATGAAAATTGGGATTTTGCTCAAATTGAGAGTTGCAAGAACAGAGCTCTCAGATTGAAGTTTGTTGTGGTTATTGCAATCTGCATCATGCCGCCTCTTTGGATGATTTATGTCATTCTGTGAGTCTTAATGCAGCAGCTAATGTGTCAGGGATACTTTCAATTACTTGGTCTTTCATGAAGTTTGGTTGATAGAAATTGTGTTAACTGCTTATGCAGAATGAGACCCATTAGCCTGGGGGCTTTGTTTTCTGGGTTGAATTTTTAAAGAGTCAACTTTTGCTGTGAGTTCTGGTTGAACGATTGGGAATAAAGGTGGTTTTCTCAACCATCACTACTTTAATGGATGGTTCCCAATACATAATTTTGACACAGGTGGTTTTCTGAACCATCACTACTTTAATGGATGGTTCCGAATACATAATTTTGATACTCCATTGTGCCGCATGGATCAAGTGGTGCTGGCAATGCACAGATGCACTCATGGTTGTTCACGTGACAAACACCTGGTAGAGTTTAGATTTCTGTTGGGTCTTTCCTTTTTCTTGGGGGGGGGGGGGGGGGGGAGAGTGTGTAGTTGTGCAGTTCGGATCAATTCAGGTCTGCTAGAGATGCCGGCAAAGGTAAGGTTGTATATATCGGAATGTCTCCATATCTCGCGAAAGCAGAATGTACTGTGGGAATCATTGTTTGTTGTGTGGTTTGGATCAATTCAGGTCTGTTTAAAATGAGTTCATATTGTTTGGGTTAGGTATGATCAGGTACAGATAGAGGATGTGTATTTGTCATATGCACCCTCCCCTTCTATGAGCAAGAATGTCATTGTTCCATCATTGTTGATACTTTTGCCCTGACAGAGGCAACAATTTTGTTTTAGTGCTACAAAAACTGGAGCTTGCAAACAAGGAACATGGTTTTTCATAACTTTATTTACTATGACCCTGTTCTTTTCGTAGTTTAATGGATTCAACCTACTCCTTTCTACTTCTACCCACCCCTTCTCCCCCTTTCACACATCTTCCCATGTTTTAAAAAAAAATATCACTCCTTCCTACTTTCATACACGTTCACCAACTCCTTCCCACTACTACACATAACTATTATTTTTCATATTTTGAAAACTTTTATAATTTATGTAATTTTGTGTACAAATAGTCAGGTAACAATTATGAAAAGTTTTATTTATTTTTCGAATGTTCTGGAAATATTTGCTAGCCGTGCCGAAAAGTGTAAATGACGTAATTTTTGTTATATATATTGAATAAATAATAATTTTTTCCGCTTTGTTAAGCAAATGTTAGTTTTTTGTGATTGGTAGATATTTTGGGTTTGATTCTGTATATGGAAGAGATGCTTTTTTTCTTCTTTTTGGCATTGTTTACGAAATATTTCTTATAGGTCACCAAAACGTGAATGGTTGTTGTTGTATGCGTAACAGATTTATTTTTCATTCATCGTAAATTGGGGCTGAATTTGCAGATGTTTTTTCTGGCATAATGAAGGAACGTGTAAATTTTTTTGACATTGTTTGTAATTTGAGACCGGAAGTGCAGATGTATTGTACGTGTATTTTGAGCAGATAATTTTTCCCGTGTGAGTTAGTAACAAAATATTGGAAGTTTTTCACACAAATTGTAGATGATTGTTTTCCGTGTACTGAGGGCGTATTCTTTTCGTTGGGAAATATGAGTTTGTAAATGGGTGAAGATAGTTGAGATTGGTAGAAGTGGGTTAAAATATATTGAAGTGAGTATTTTTTTTTATTAAAGTTGGTTGAAATGAGTATTTTTTTTATTGAAGTGGGTTAAAGTTGGTTAAAGTGAGTTGAAATGGGTTGAAGTTGGTTGAATTTTTTTGGTATGATGGGTAAAAATTGGTTAAAATAGTAAAAAATAGGTTAAAGTTGGTATTTTTTTAATTGAAGTTCATGAATTGGGTTGGCGTGAGTTGAAATTGGTTGAGGTTGGTAAATTTGGATTTACCAACGAAAAGAACAAGGGCCTGAACATATATTTTTTTTTTTCGTTGTTCGTATTTGGTTAATGTATAAAGAAAAATGCATCTGTAATTTGTTGTACAAATAACGAATATTGCAATTTTTTTGGGGTAATAACGGCCACGAAACAATATTTCGTACCTGAGTCAACACAGAAAAATATTTTTTTTAGTCTGAAAAAAATTTGTATCATCAGTAATTACTATCACAAATAAGACCCAGTTCTTTTCGTTGGGAATTTGTAGGTGTAGGATCGGTGGGAGAGGGAAAAGGGGGAAGGAGTGTGTGAGAGTGGGCAAAAGTGGTATTTCTTTTTTTTAAGCGTGGAAAAAGGGGGAATGAGTGGGAAGAAGTGGAAGAAGTGGGAAGGAGTTGAATGAAGTAGGAGAGTTGATGTAAGTTACGTATTTTGTTTTTTTAATGTAATCTTTTATTTGTGATAGTAATTATAAAAAAAATTTTAGACTGAAAAAAATATTTCTCTATGTTGACTCAAGTATAAAATATAGTTTCGTGGCTGTTGTTACCCAAAAAAAATTGTGATTTTCATTAGTCATAGAACAAATTACGGATGTATTTTTTTCATATATTAACCAAATATGAACAAACGAAAAAAATACACATATGTTCAGGCCTTGTTCTTTTCGTTGGCAAATCCAAATTTACTAACCTTAACCAACTTTAACCCACATCAACCCACTTCACGAACTTTAATAAAAAAATATCAAGTTCAACTAAATTCAACCCACTTCAGCCAGCTTCAATCTACTTCAGCCCACTTCAACTAACTTTAACACATATTTCATTATTTTAGCCAATTTTTACCCATTATACTAAAAAAATTCAACCCACTTAAACTCATTTCAACGTACTTCAACCAACTTTAACCCACTTCAACAAACAAATACCGACTTTAACGTACTTTAACCCACTTCAATAAAAAAAATACACACTTCAACCTACTATAATCCACTTCTATCAATCTCAACCAATTTCACCCATTTAGCTACCCATATTTCCTAACGAAAAGATCAGGCGTTCAGTATACAGAAAACAATCATCTGCAATTTGTGTGAAAAACTTTCAATATTTTGTTACTAATGCACATAGAAAAAAATATCTGCTAAAAATACACGTACAATACATTTGCATTTCCTGTCACGAATTACAAACAGTGCCAAAAAAAATTTACACATTCCTTCATTATGATGGAAAAAACATCTGCAAATTTAGTCCCAAATTACGATGAACGAAAAATAAATCTATTACACATACAGCAACAACCATCCATGCTTTGGTGACCTATAACAAATATTTCATAACGCAAAAAAAAAATAAACTTAAGCATCTCTTCCATATATAGAATCAAACCCAAAATTTCTACCAGTAGTCACAAAAAACTAACATTTGCTTACTAAAGCAAAAAAAACTATTATTTCTTCAATATATACAACAAAAGTTACGTCATCTACAATTTTCGCCACGACTAACAAATATTTCCATAACATCCGAAAAATAAATAAAATTTTTCATAATTGTTATCAGACTATTCGTACACATAATTACATAAATTATAAAATTTTTAAAAATATGAAAAATAATGGTTATATGTACGGGTGGGAAGGAGTAGGTGAAAGTGGGTGAGAGAGGAAAGAAGTGGGAAGGAATGGTATTTTTTTTAAAGTATGGGAAGATATGGGAAAGGGGAAAAGAAGTGAGTGGGAGTGTAAAGAAGTGGGTTGGGTCCATTAAACTACGAAAAAAACAGGCCTTCTCCTATTTCATTCAACTCCTTCCCACTTTTTCCTACTCTTTCCCACTCCTTCCCCCCTTTCCCACACTTAAAAAAATACAACTCCTGCCCACTCCCCCCCCCTTTCCACTCCCACCCATCCACACCTGCAATTTTCCAATGAAAAGAACAGGGCCTATATATCGATAATTGTTCAAGCCTCCTCTCCTTTTGGTGAACATTCGACCAATCTTCGGTTGACCACAATATCAATCACAGTCTTGTGGTCATAAAACGTCTGCTGCCGAAAAACATCTATTGCGGGATATTTATTATTGAGAATGCAACAACAAAATTCAGGGTGGGTCTTCCTTTCGCGAAAGCTAAGGATATAGGGATCACTAGTATTATACTCGTGCGTTGCACGGTTGTAGATTAGATGATGAATCGTCTGAATATAATTTGGTTGTACGTAAAAGTTTTGTAGCTATTTAAGTAATGTTAACGTATTGCACTTGGCTATTTTTGATTTACTAAATTTAATTCTGATTATAGTCTTTTCCAATTAAGTTACAATGTGGTAGTTTTTGGTGATAGTAGTACGCGTCATTAGTAATGGTGGTTTCCTAAACATCTGTGCCATTGTTATACATTGATTGAAGTTGTAATAATCCGTTTTTATAAGGGAACAAACTTGAATAATGTTAGGACCTAATTAAATTCTAATTTAATTTTCAAAATTAAATAATATTAGTCTAATTAAGTTATAGAATACACCACTCTCAACAATTGCCATATTAGATATATATATAAAAATTTACAACTCATGAAAATGTAAGATAAATGATTTTAGAGTTTGTGGGTCAAATTATGAAATAACACTTGGTTAATACATCTGAAACTTGTTGCAGTAGTTGACAACTTTCGTTTGCAAATGCCACATGCATTGTTGCTCCAACCATCATTAGTGCAGATTCCAACAATTTCAATGAAGTAATAAAAAATTAGATCTTGGAAATGAGGTGGAAGAGGTGTGAGTTTTCCTTTAATACTTTCGACTGTACATGGAAGGAAATAGATGACTGTTTTTTTTGTTAAGCCTGCTTATATTTTGCCTTCGCAATATCAAGAATGTCCACTACTGATTTCATTTTGTCTATGATCGCATCACGATTAACTCCAGTCATTGTAGGTGACAACATAGTTATTACCAATGGAGTGTCCATAAGTTATAAAATAAAGATTCGTCATATTGTTGTCGTTCTTTTTTGATATATGTACGATTAACGTATGATATTACCTGAACTTTGTATTGAACTGCATTACTTCTGGAATGTCGGGATTGAAGTAAATCTTAGTGGCCAATGATGTAGACAAAGTTGGGTTTCCTATGTTTAACATCCATTTGAATACGTAACTTGCTTATAGGAGATAATGAAATTTAAATAGATGGAAAAGTCCAACGAACTGTTGTACTGTCTTACTAACGTGGAGGTCAAGACAATAATTAAAAGTTTGGGACCATTGTGTGTCTCCCCTTCCTTGCTTTCAACATCTTGGTTTTTAGCTTTAATTCTTTTGTAATCCCTAATTCTACTCTCCCATAAGGTTACTCTGATAGTATTTTCTCTTTATTGTTAAAAAATAGTACATAGATTAGAAAAAAAAACAACTACTATGTATATACTAACATATACTTTGTTAAGTATATTCAAAGCAAAACATACCATAAGTCTTATAATTCAATTTCCATACAATTAGCAAATCGTGTGCCAACTTTTGCGCTTATGGTTGACCCTCCACTAATAACTTGTCCAATGACATATGCTTTCATATCAAGACTTTAATAATTAATTAATTTGAAGGAGAACAATGAAGACCATATTAAAAATAACAACTGAAGACTCGGTTAATATCCTTAATGGGGACTTTTGCACCTGGAGATATCAAGAGTATTATCTTTCGTGAAAACCATTTAGATTCAATTTGCTAATGTTATGCTGTCACTCGATTGTAAAAGACCACCAATTTAAAAATAATGAAGACAATAATAGGCATTTTAAAAAAGGAGAAAAATTAGAAGATTTTACCTGTGAGCACAAAATCCTTTCCAGCACCTTTTCAAGTTTCTCAAAAGGGAAAAATTCAAACTTATGTCTTGAGATGCTAGGTGCATTATCAGTAACAACTTTGATTCTAATGTTGGCAAAAAATGTGATCATCAATTTGTTTTCTGCCACAATACGCCTCCTTTCTTTGTTCTTTTGAACAGAGAAATTTGTGACCACATAAATGTTTCCTTCAAGGAGTAATCCACGTAATTTATGAGCGAAACTGCCTTTGATGATAGCATGGATATGAGAGTCCTACAAAGGAAAAAAGCAAGGAAAAGTTTATTAATTACTTTTTTGTTGTTACGGGGCAACAAATAAACTAAAATGAGATATAAAGAAAAATTGGCAAAATATTTTTTAGAGGAGAAAAATTACTTGTTCGTCAATAAGAACCATTTCTGTTCTAAGGAGATCTGTTTGGTTGTTCATATCGAAAACATCCCATAACCTCGATATCCGAACCTTTATCACCCAATCATCTTTGTCAGAATTTAGCTTGGCCAAATATGAGATAGGCTCTTGGTTGTTTCGACTGCTCATAATGTGAACTGCCAAATTTGGAGCATGTAGTGGGAAAATAGCAACAATTAGTACATGATTTTTTTATCGAGCGAAGAAAAATAGGAAAAAGTTAATATATTGATCATTTTACCTTGGTGCATCCATAGTGTATAATAAACTAAGGAAAGAAATAAATCTAGAGGTTAGAGTAAAAATATGAAGGATAGAGCAAAAATAGGATGAGGTACTTTGCTCACATAGTATATATTTATAGTTGTAATATTTAAAGAGAGGAAGAATATATGGCATGGTCAATATTTGAAATAATATATAAATAACATTTAAGTACCACATTCATAGAGGCATGATAAAAGCCTCCTATCCTTCAAATGGGTCTTAGTCGAACACCCTACACTATGTCTTGGCTTTTGACAATGAGAGAGGAATAATTGAGAGTAATTGACCAAGGCATTAATGAGGAGAATAATTGAGAGTAATTGAGAAAGGCATAGTGCAAAGAATATGAATAATTTGTACAACAAGTATGTCCATGCGTTAAAAAAAAGGGGGGTGTGAGTTGAATCTACGAAGCTCAATTATTAAATTGAATGTTTTCAGTTGCAACCATTATTGTAATTTAATTGAACGTTTTTTTCCCAATTAGTGTTAGACAAAGAGCGTGAATTATTTCTAAATAAAACATTTAGATTCTTGAGAGGGTAAATTGAACGTTTTTTTTTTCTAATAGTATCTAAAATGCAGAGAGGGATACTAGATTAATTTCCGTTTAAATGTATGTGCTATGATTATGAATTTAATACACATGGAAGTGAGAATCCAAGAGCCAAAGCAAAAAAATGATGAATTTAAAACGTGGAAGTGTAAATCTTGTAACTGATGAATTTAACTTTCAAACATTAATATTCTTGGAATTGAATGTAATATTTAAAAAGGAAAAGAACATTTCTAAGCATTCAAAATCTTGTAACTGAATGTAATATTAAAAAAGGAAAAGATTGTTTCTTACAGAAATTTAAGATTAGTAAATTTATTTTTATTTGGAGTTTACAGTTTTTAATAATACCACTTTACATAAGTAATACACATAATCACAATTGATGACTTGGCAAATGACATAGAAGTCACATGTCCTAATATTGTGCTATCACTCAATTTTAATACTATTTAAATAAACAGATAGACATAGACAGTGTCATCTTTATAAGTACTAATGTGGAATGCCCGTGCTTAGACAAAAGTTTTGATTCAGGTTAATTTTGACTCGCTCAATTTAAGCGTTCGCAAAAAAGAACCATACTCAAATCTTGCCCGAATTGCATATTAGCATATCCTGTCCAGAGCAAAACCCGAATTGAACATTTGATATCCCAATGTCCAGGATTAAGATCTTAGATTGCAGTAGGGTAGGTTTGGTTGTTGTTTTTCGGATGTTGTGTTTGTATGCAGGTAGTACTTGTATCTGGGAAGAAACATTATTTCCCTATGTCGGTTGACTAAGGTATGGTACCTTCCTCTACTTTGTTGTACTAATGTTTACATAGTTACTGCTCCTGATTTATTAGTACTCCTTAGTTCAATCCCGTGCTGCTTATCCTTAATTTTGTTCCATAAAATATATTCACAAAATCCTTCTTCTATAAAATGTTTCCACAAAACCCTTCTCCTATAAAATGTTTTCAAAAAATCTTGTTTTGTAGGTCTCTTGGAATCAACATCTCCACAGGCAGAAATGCCGGTTGAGGTAAGGTTGCCTACATCTGGATCTCCTCAGACCTCGTGAAAGCGGGACCCACACTGGGAGGTGTTGTGTTGCTGTTGTATATCCCAAAGTCCAAATTTCTAATTTGAACTTGTGAAACTGACCAAAAATTTCTGTATACGACCAAATTCCGACCTGAATTTTTGATATCCGACCCTGATTGTCTGCATTTTAGGCCTAAAATTTAGACAATTTTAGACTGAAATGATACCTAAACACGATTCTATGAAATAACAAATTTATCCGGCCTAAATTGACCATAACATTTGGATAACCTGGAACAGAATTTCCATACTCGAACCCGATCTAAATTTCAAATCGGATAAAATTTTTTGACAAAATTCGGTTTTTGTAGGTTGGGCAAGTTTGGGTAATTGGATTGAATGGATTTTTACTAGCGCTAGACTTACTCCATCGAAGCCACACCTTGTACACATTTTCTAAAATTTTACAGATTTTGAATATTTGAAACTTATAAAGTTATTTGTCAAATTTTCAACTACCTTTCATCATTTCTTATACACATCATACGAGTGTGTATACTGTATGTGTCAAAGTCACAACAAAATTTCAAGCTCAGGAATATGAACCCATGCAAACTTCTTCCACAGCTTAGATTGGACAGAGTACCTTGATGCCCCGAAAAAAAGATAGTAAATAAAAGCTTGTAACTGACTTTTATTGGGAAAATTACGAGTAGGTGTTGAGTAAGTTTTGTAATTACGTAGAGGTATTCTTACTTCTTTTGACGTCTCCTTTGGTGTGCAGACTTCCGGGCCCAGATATGATATGTCGGGGAGCAGAGAACGAGCAGGTAGGGGAAATATGGTGTTGCCCCTAGATGTGGAGTTTGAATGGCAAAAAAAGACAATTTGGAGAGGTTGAAGTTTTCAAGTGTGAAGCTGCGAAATTGTAGAGAAGAGGGGCTAGAGGAGGGAGGCAGCCAGGGCCCAGGGAGAACTATTGACACAAGTGGGAGGGGATCAGCCGGTGCGGACGATGTGGAGCAGAATGCAGTTGTGAGTGAGACAACGCTGTGGGGGAGGTGGAGAAGGCGCTCTGACACCTTGTCGTGGGAACTGGTGGGACAGGGATGTAATATCTCGACAATTTTCATGAGATGACACTGGTAATCTGTAACTGGACATGTGTTGGGGTAAATTTGTTGTGTAAAAGGGGAGACATGCTTGCAATGAATTGAAATTCAGTGGAGATGGATGTGAAATATGTCAACTTGAAGGGGTTGGGTGGGTTAGGGTTACATAGTAATTAGGAACTGCTAGTTAGGGGATAGTTTGCTGGGACTGTAAAAGTGCTTTAGGTATGGAATGTGGTAGGGAAGTTGCTACAAATTAGGAAGTAGTTGTTTGATTTCAGTCATTGGAAGTTGATGGCATCTTGAAAGGATGATAGGGTGCATTCTAGATGAGTGGTCTGAATTACTGATGACAACGTAAATGTGTGTAGATGTTTGTCGTGGGAAAATGTGAGTGCTACTGATGGGTATTTGTCGATATTATAGAAGGCCCTTTGTTGATATCCCTGGTAAATAAGGACAGTATCCCTGGTAAATGAGCATGATATCCCTGTTAAATGAGTATGATGTCCCTGGTTGTCATTGTATTGTGGAATGGGTAACATATGTGGGTTGTTTGGAGTGGTGTCAGTAGTGTAGGAAGTGTGATGGATAATGTGGCAATAATATGATGGTTGAAGTTTATGTTTTTATGTTGTTGATTGTTAATGTAGGTGGACTGAAGCCGTAATTGTAGGTGTGGACTTGTTTCGTACCTGTATTGAATGATATCGTTTGTATGTACGTGCCTGAAAGTGGAAATGATGTATTGTTTGGTGTTGTACGTAGGTTGAGGTGATGGAACTCTGTAGCAGCAACACTGAAAAGCGAAGATCCCGTGGGCAGGAGGCCGAGAGGGAACAGAGGAAACGACGAAGAAGTTCGGAGGGCAGTATTTGGGGGAATCAAATAACCCCGACCATCTGCAGTTGCGGTGTCTGGTAGAGAGGGAGATGTGGGGAAATAGTACAAGCACTGAGTATGAGCCTTCTAATGAGGAAGGTGAGGACAGTGACGGGAAATTGACGTTGGAGTCAGAGTCTATTGTGAATGGGGAAATTTGGGGTGCTTCGTGTGGTGGAGATGATGATGTCGTACAATTACACAATTCACTGCATCGAGTGGAGAAGTGGGAAGCGGGAGCAGCTATTATGGTCAGAGGGGGGGTGGGCAATGTAGGAGCACCTGTTCAGCCTCCAAAGGCCATAAGGCGGGGCAAGGTAAGGGGAAGGGGAAGGGGAAGGGGAAGGCAACAACGTGTAGGAGACAGTGTCAGCATGAGGGGCCATGTGTGGGGGAGTCCGATGTAATCCTGCGTTCGCGGTGCGCATCGTGGAAGTTAGTCATAGTTAATACAAGAGTGAGCAACAGACAGAGGGAAGTTGTGATGGGGACTGTTTGGAGGCCTTTGCTTCAGTACCGGGAGATAGGGATGGAGAGGCTTTTGACCCTAGCACTGATTAAGTGCTGGGTCCCACGATGGAAGGCCTTTCGGATAGGTGGTAGAAGGGTCCTATTTTCTGTTTTTGATGTGGCGTTGTTCAGGAGTTTACCGACAACGGGGAAGAAAGTTGAACTGGAGGGGGAGGAGCGGTTAGCAGAGGTCGACGTCTTGGTGCGGGGGTGCTTGGCTGATTGGGAACAAGAGGAAATGGCAAATAGGGTGCCTGGGAGATCGGGGAAGAAACGACGATTCTTTCGGAACTATGTCGCTGCTATGGCAAAGCTGTGTGAGGAGAACAACGGAGATGAGTTGGTGGGGTTGTGGGTTAGGCTGTATGTGTTTATGGTGTTAAGTGGAGTGTTGTTCCCTCAAACGTCGTACGGAGCAGCATGGAGTATGTTGCATTACGTAGAGGGTGTTGATGGAATGGCTGGCTATGCATGGGCTGAAGCTGTGTGGCGGGTTCTGGTGGAGACGATGGAGGACACGCAGAGGAAGCTAGCTGATGGCCTGCTGTCAGAGGTGCAGTTGAGTGGCTTCTGCCTCCTAAGCCAGGTAATTCTGATGTCAGTTGTTGTATATGCAAAGGATAGCAACATTTGCATGTGACCTATTTGCATGAGACCGATTTGACAGCTAATAGACTGTGGTTTGTAATTATATTTGCACATGGAAGATGGGATAATGTTAATGTTGGAATTATTAAAAGAAAGGGGTAATGTGTGTAGTACGATGGGGACCTATGGGGGAAGAAGTACCTATTGTTATACACATGCTTGTGAATTTATTTTGCAATCACAAGTAGCCATATTTTAGTGGTCTTTGCTTTCACTATTAGAATGTGTACTTCAAACATGCAAATATGTTAAGGTGAGAAAAGGGGGGGGGGAGGTTAGTGATGGAATGGGGTCTGTAGTTGGATGTAAGTGACAATAAGGGTGGTGAACTCCTAACTGAAGCATTACAGTAATAAGGTTTATGGAATAGGTAAGGTAGCGATTGGTTTGGAAACATTTGGAAGCAAACTTGTAGCCATCAGTATGAAAAAACCTGATCTATGAAAGCAGTACGGGTAGATTGCAAGTGTATGACATCATATCTTGAAAATCACAATGAATGTACTTGTAGCAGAAGACACGCCGAAGCAGTACCAATTAAGCATCATTGTGGGGGTGGGTACTTAGGTTGTGGTCATGGTGAAATTCTAAAATATGGAAGCAATGGTGACTATAGGTTTGGTTTTATGAGCATACTACCAGATTTGGTGACCAAGACAAGAAGCAATTCCCCCGTATTGGTAGTTGGGTGAAAGTTGATCATGGGAGAGGTATGATGGCGATGAACTGCTGAGAGATATAAAGGAGGACGAGGTAATTTGCATTGTCTTGCACTCATTTCTGTTGTTGGACTTAGATGTGTTGTGGTCAAATTGAAAGTGTCATGTGTGTATAGGTAATTTCGGTGCTATATCCACGTGAGCATGAGATGCAACATTCAGTTGTGTGGCAGTTCATGGCCACAGATGCGTACGGTTACTATGTGCATGATGGCGAGGCATGGCACTTCACATAGTATGCATCTGAGCTTTGCGGTGCATGTGTTGGATAACTCTATCTGCCAATTTGAATTGACTGCACAAGCTTCCAATGACAGTCACTGACCGTGTTCTGTGTGGAATTACTTGGCAGGGTTGGCTTAGTGTTGATGAGCGTCTCAAACGTGCAAGCGAGGAGTACACATTAGAGAGGACTGTGCACGAGAAGACCAAAATGAGATGCAGAGGTTGGAGGAACAGTTGATGGAGTTGAAGTCAAGGTTAAGAACCTATGAAAAAGAAGAAGCCGAGGGTGAGGAAGTGGGTCGTGCCAAGGAGGAGCTTCAAATAGCAGGGCAATCGGGTGTGAAGGGGTCATGCATTGGTGTTCCTAGGAACGAATGTAGTGGGAAGTTGGTGGGTGACATGGTAGGTGGAGTGGACCATTCATTTTCGCTGTCAAATGAGCAAACTGGAGTTGAGCCTGCCGAGGGGGAGGATATACGAGCTGGGATGGGCATAGTAACAGATGCAGTTGCTCCGCAGGAAGCCAGCATCCCAAAACAGACACATGATGGGGACGAGGATGCAGTACATGAATTTACTCCTGAGGTTTGCTTAGAAGAAAGGAGGAGAAGGGCATCTGACATAATGACGCGGATGAAGTTCAAGCCAAGGTTGCAGAAGGCATCAGCTGCACGTGCTTCCCCATACACAAACCCACTTCATAGGAGAAAAGGCCCGAAGAGGGCGCGAAGGTGCCTAACTATGGGGAAGAAGGCAATTGGAGGAACAATGGAGAAGGTGGGAATGATTCCGACTGTAGGGGACATTGTACAAAATGATGCAACCACTGACCGCCGTGATGAATGTGGGATACAGATGGGGGGGGGGACAACATCCTCTGCGGAGGAGCAGGTGAGGATTCATTGTAACCTGACCTGTGAATTATGTATACTTATGCATACATGAATTAGGTCTTGTTACGCATAGATGAAGTAGGTGTTGTCACTCATACACATCTGCATTGTGTGTCACTATTATGGTGTTTGCTAGGTGGACTGTAGGTGCCAGAGATAGCAGTTGCTGGTGTGTGCTCGACCTCAGATGCTGCAGCAGATGAAGTGAATGACAACAGTGAGTTGTTATCCGAACAGGTAACATTCTCAGTCGCATTATTCTCCATGGTCATTTCTTGACCTTACATGTTGCCACTGTTTTATATGTGACCTATAATGTTGTTGGCGTGTGACTGTAGCTCCGTACATGTGGTTGATGTGAAGGCCATTGAAGTTGTTGGCCAATGTTCGTAGCAAATGCAAAGCATTGAAGGAGGAAGAATGGTAAGGCAATGGAA
>JACYFF010003369.1:67287428-67306203 GCA_017589665.1 Selenicereus undatus
AATAATAATAATAATAATAATAATAATAATAATAATAATAATAATAACAAGAACAACAATAAAAACACCCCCAAAACAACTATAATCCTAGATAATGCTAATGCTTAGTGTAATAATAAAAGAAATGCTAGCTAGTAATACTAATAGCAGACGACGCATGCAGTAGAATAGAGGAGAACATGTAAAGAATTGACCAAAAGAAAAGGAAAAAAATCAATATTAATAGAGGCACAAGGACTCTACGAATATACCATGCAACAATAATAACAGAAGTGTTAACACAAACAAAAGGGAAAGCAAGGAGCACAAACAGCAAAACTAGCAATAAAAGTCAATATGTAAATATGAGCAATGAATCAGGCAGACTGGAGGCAGGAAAGTTACCCAGAATAGGAAAGAAAGGTCAGGCTTTTTGGGCTCCCTCAACCTGAGATAGAGATATACGAGCTGAGGTATAGCTCGTAACGGTTCAATTGAGCCCGGGAAAGTTGTCCAATAACCATCATTGTCAGAACCGAAGATTGGTGGAGGGGAGGGTGTAGGGCTGGCGTTGGCTTGTTTGAGGGTCGACCCCTTGCCTGAGCCGTTGGTCCGAGTGGGATTTGTTTGGGTTGCAAAGGGGGTCGGTGGCGGCAAGATTGGTTGAACAGGGCGTGGGTCGGGGAGGGGGATAGAATCAGGGGATGTGAAGACAGGGATAACTGAGTGTGAAAGGGGGGCGACGAGCTCACCGCCGATGGCTAATGGTGTTGCCGCCTGCTTCATCGAGTAATAACTTCTATTAAAGCCGCCCTTGACTAGAGTCAAGGTCACCATAATAGTGTTACGTCTCACAATAATAAGTGAGATATTTTCACACAAAAACCTGCTAGAATTTTTTTTTTATTTGATTCAGAAAAAGAGTCCCGTTTTGGGCTAAGTTTATTTTTTTATTTTTTTCTTTCCTGAGGAGACTATGGGAAAATATTGCAGGGCTGCCCATGACGGAACTACTACGGTTTGAATGTGTTTGTAAATTGTGGTGTTTTCGTTGTTTGCCTAGGAATTTACAATTGTTTATATTCCCTAGACGTAGACTTGTGGGGGTTGTAAACGGCATTGTCTCTCCTTGTATAGGCTTATTATTGTAAAGATTCCAAGGTTATACGTCCTCCTAGGTATCGTTCGCACAGGGAATATATTATAGTGATGTGTGTGCCTTGGGGTCTGACACGAAGGCTAACGACTTTATGATTAATCGCTAGTACTCGTGGTGATCGACATATGAGCACTTATACGTATGAAATGTACTCGTCAAACACCAATTCTTGGAAGAACATTCGAAACCCATGTTCTGAAAACGATCTGCTGGTTGTCGAACCCACTTGCGTCAGTGATGCATCAATGGTGTTTGTTATTGGTTTTGTTAGACATATGAGCCCCACTATCGATATTTGATCGTATTCATTTGATTTAAACAATGAAGTTTTCCAGGTTCTTGATCCACCACCTAGCGCGGCCTTCTCGTGTGACAACGTAGGCATGTTGCATGGCTATGTAGGTAAATATATGGACTCGCGCTCATTTCTTCTTCATCAAACTAATCACCCAACTTATAATCTCGTCTGTCAAAGTACAATAATCCTAAAATTACACCACTCATGCACTCGGTCAAAATAATGAATACAAGGGGAAACCACCGCATACACTCGTTTAGTTTCATTGCTTTCTGGGCACCAAATAAAATATCTAAAAGTAACCTTTTGAGTAATAAATTAAAAATAAGTATCTGAGGCAAGGTTTGACTTCCAAATTGAAGTTACCCGCGATGAATTATACTTAGCCTTGTGATTTTCAAACATCATCTATGAAGCATCTTTCTACCACGTCCATGGGTTGACGCAATTGCATCTACAATTGCTCTACATAGATGAATTTCTTACTCATAGGGATGTATACAGGCCATATTATCACCAGTATGATATCCAGAAGTCATGACCAAAATCATGGACTCATGATGTACATCAAAAGTGCACCACCCCTAGAAAGAACGACACTTTCATTGAGAAGAAAAGGGTGTACAAAGGGAGGACAGTGCTCATCGCTGCAGGAATTCACAAGGGCCATTCTTTAAAAGAACTTTCAAAACAGCACTCCTTGATTTCGGGCATTAAACTACCCAAACTCTGACGTCCCCAAAGCAAACATTAGCAGAAGTGAAACCAGCAGCTGAAAATATTAGTCGTGTGGAAAATTGAACACAGCACTGCGACATCCTCAAAAATCCCGGCACTCAGATCCAGCCAGATCCACCGTTAAGCAAAAACGGTTATTCTGAAACAATGTGGAACGGAGTTTCAAATGTTATTAACAATCATAAACTTATTCTATGCTTAAACAATTAGCAAATACGAGGGCAAACTATCAGGTCGTTGGATATCAGTAACTTCTGAAGCTCAAAAACAGGGGCCAATTTGGAACTTCAACTCACGTTAGAGAAAATGAAGTACAAACAAGGCTGTCACATCATGTACTCATGAGGATTCAGTCAGTCATGTTTTGCAAGAGAAATGGTAGCTATAGCTGGCAGAAGTCCTTGATTCTTCTCCAACAGATTTTCCATCCCCAAGTACATGGCAATCAGCCGCTCAAACAGATTTTCAGATTTGGGGTTTGCCAGTAGACTTGCGGGTCTCACGAAAGCTGCATCTTTGCTCACCAGAATAAGATTACCTACATTTCGATCTCCCCAATTGTTGCCAGGCAAGACCCCGAACTAGGCGTGGTTGTCGTTACCGTTTTTGTTTTTGATTTTGAGGCTTGCCAACAGACGTGAAAGACTGCATGGGCTTGAATGAATGGAAACAAGCCCTAAAACAAGAATTAGGTTGGCCAATGTGCTCATCTAGGACAGCACCAGTAAAGCTAGCCCTTGGACTAGCCTGTGCAAACGATAACCCCCCCTCCCCCCTTTTCCTCTCCATCCTTTAAAAAAAATTGGACAAAGAAGGAAGAATAAAATACATAAGCCCAGAATGAATCAGTCCGGATAAGGCTGGTTGATGGGCTCAGTCATGTACACAAACCCAACAAACCATTGTGCAGTGCTGCCATGGTGGGATGTGGCCCATGCCAAGCTGGGTAGGCCCAACCCATCCAAGTTTGACATAGACTTGGGCTGAGTCAACCCACAGAATTAGCTACGTGCCAATGGCCCACTGCTAACAACATTGTCATTAACAGCAGTGAAAATAACTCGCTGAATTGCCAAGCGTAGAAGTCACATACCTTCCAGCAGACTTATCTTCAGTCTGGTCAGTGAAGTTCAGCCTCAGACCACCTAAATGATTACAACGAAATAGTAACAAGATTCTTAGCCTTGCTCACTGAGCGTATCTGCAATTACACTTCGAGCTTGGTCGCACAATTCTTGTGCATCACTTCCTACCAAAATTGGGTGTACAACAACTTTTACAGAACCAGGGTTAAGCAAACCCTCCTCTCCAGCAGGCATGATATTACCAGTTCCCGTGATCGTCATAGGCACAACTGGTACTCCAGTTTTTGCAGCAACACTGAATGCACCTTTCTAAAAAGGCAAGAAGAGATTTACTTACAGACTTACAGCTAAAAAAGGAGGAAAGCACACGGCATTTACTAAGCACATTATTTCATGCTTCCCAATGCAATCAAATCATGAAAACGGTATGCATTGCAAGCCTACTCTAGTAAGACCTAGGAGTCCAAATAGTGCCTTGTGACAAGATGAACTATGGGCAAATATTCTCAAGAGCTGTCTATTTTTTTAATTTTATTTAAAGAAGAATCATCACAGTTAAAAAGTGCAATTAAGCTGATAATTCCATTCACTCTAATAACTACTCAACCTGGTAACTTGGTATAGAGTTATCAGCTAACTGGTTGTCCTAAGCAATGCATAACTAGTATGTACACAGATGCTGATTAAGTTATTCTCATGTATCTCACCTTGAAAGCACCTAGCTTTCCATCTTTGCTTCGAGTTCCCTCTGGAAAAAAGAACACCGATGCACCTCCCCGTATAAGATCCATGCATCGCTTAAGACATTCCTGCATTCCAAATAATGTAAACAACCTTATTCCCAAGAGATTTAAAGAAAAAGTGAAAAACATAGCTTATGTATTTACATAAATACAAATCCCCGGGCCGGCCCCCCCCCCCCCCGCGCAAAAAAAAGACACCAAAAAATGTCTCAAACCATCAAATCTAAATGCCAGGTGTCTCCTTCTCCGTAGTGAATAGAGCTATAAATGATGAGACATACAAGATCAAGGACAGACTGGACAATGATTGAAATGCAGAAGGATTGTTAACGCATTTTACAGAAACTACTTTCTTTTTTTTAAGTTTTCTTTGCAGAAGTACAGAGGGACACCCCTCAAAACTCACACATCACTAGAATCAGCCACGAAAACGACTCAGCACGTCATCTGTGAAAAAATAAAAGGAAAATCTCGCTTACCCTCCCCCCCCCAAAAAAAAACCAAAAAAAAAATCCCCTCTTCCTCTCCCCCAGAGCAGTTTCAAGCCCTAATATAGCTACAGCTACAGTTAACCGCCTGCTGAAGGATTGTACACCTTGACCACCTCAGTTTCATTAATAACAGGGCCACCAGTGAGGAGTAAGAACCACCATGAATCAGTTCGGTTCAACTACCAAGACAAGACCTTCAATCATTAACATAACTGCAAGTGTAAATCCCACTGAAACAAGTCAAGAACATCTAGATGTAGCCAACCTCCGCCGTGCAAGTTGAGATATTGTTTCAAGTGAAATGTTCAATCATCAAACTCGCTCAGAAAATGTTGAGAAGCAACCAAACATGAATCTGGCTCTTTTTATCCATCAAATCCCATTTTTAATGGAGGATAGAATCTAAAAACATTGTAAAGATACCTTGATTAATCAAATCATATGTTGCTAGCCAGTGTTAATTAACCTCAGGCCCTACAGGCCAGTATTCTCACTGGCCAAACGCCCATACAAAGTATTACCCTGTCATACTGATAGATACAGGTGATGCCGAGAATCCGTGATGGAGCAACACACAAACTCAGGCACCCTGTTCTAATGAAAGCATTGGTCAAATGGCATCCACACTATATCAGCAACTTTGGTCTTAGAACTCTAGCTCTCAAACTCAATTCAATTGATTCATCATAAGTCATAACAGCACGTGATTCCCAGAACAATCATGCTATTAAGCACCTACAAGCTGATATCGGAGTCTCTGAGCTCACCAGCCAAAACCTTGGATGAAATTTCATAGACAGCCAACAAAGTGATGCCCAAAGCAGTTCGAAGGACATTACGCAAAAGGATAAATTTTGCATCCCCACTCCACATAAAGACAGCTTTTACACGATAGTCACATAGAAAATCTCATGTAGGGAAGCAACATTGGTAATCTGATCAAAGAAAATTTTAGAAGTGCTAAAATCAGGAGCTCTGCAGTAACTTATCATCAAGATCCTTAACTTCTGTGCTAGATGCCCATAGCTCATTCAGAAGATGACTTGACTCCTATGCAAAGGATCCAAGCCCATACTTCAAATTCAAACTAGAGGTGACTACCGATATGGTTCTCAACTTCTCACTGAACCACCAACAGATTCACTCAGATCAAATATAGAACACTAAATGGTCTTAGGAGGTGGAGCATCCTAGAACCTGATTGAACCGGTCAACAAAAATGGTCTGAACCATTGCAGGGCCAGCAATATTCACTTCTTCTCAAAAGGAAAGGGGAACAAAATATAAATAAGCCACGAAGAGGGCTCGTGGATCAAACAGGGTCACCAGTCCAAGCTAGTGCGCCAGCCAAACCATATGACCATGCACAACAAGACCCTATAAGCGGATCAGTCAAGGCAATACTAAGCCAACGATAAATGCCAAAGAAATACCCTATATTTCTACCAAGCATAACACCGGAAGGTAAACCTCCAAGAAAGCTAACCTGGGCCTTGCAAGTTTGGACTAGTTGGTGTGTCACATCATCATCACGTATTCAGTATCTTTCAAAAAAATAACTCCTAAGAATTGTCCTTACTCAGAGCATTGTATCGATGCAGACCATCTTACACGTGTTCCCTTTTTCTTCTTTGATGAGTAACTTACAGCAATCCAAATTCACAAATCAAGAAACCTGAACAATGACAAGTTCTTCCTTGATTCAATTCAAGTGAACATGCCCTAAGTTGGATAGTGAAAGAACAAAGAAACCACCCTACACTTTTGCTATGCCAAACATTCAGCATAACAAAGCTAATATGTCAGTTACACCTCAGCCCCAGCCAATTGCCAAATTACACACCAATAACTTCCAAAAATGTCTCATCTTACTTCCATATAAAACCAGTAAACAAGAGATAAATTTTGTTCAGGAACTCCAAACTATTATCCACCAAATTAGTGTGTGCAAGCCTTAATAATGACAACAACATCATGTTTCTAATCCAAATTCCCATCCATTTTGCAGTGGTAGCTCTGCACACCCCCCCCCCCCGGGAAAGGGGGAAGTTCTCCTGAGATAGGCCTTATCATAATGATTATACAATTGGTGCAGCTTTGTGGCTCTTTATCAATGCACACAATTTGACTTATTTATATATTTCTGCATTATCTTTCCCCTTTTGTCATCAAAGTTTATACTCCATTTTAAATAAAATTAAAAGAACACAAAGAAGAAGCAGAAAATAAAGGACAAGATAACGATTCCAAGTCTTGAACAAAAATATACCCACCATTTGGCTTCGACTATCCATGCGCTTGAGAGGTATAACTCCCATTAGAAGCATGGCCCACCCAATGACAGGGAAGATGAAAATCGACGTCTTGCTGATAAACTTAAAGCACCTTCCAAGAGTAAGCAAAGTATATATATCAAGGAAACTCTGGTGGTTGGAAACATAAACAGCAGGTGTGTCAGGTCGTGGCAGATGTTCCAATCCCTCAACCTCCACCTTAAAGAATGGAGCAATAGTCAAAGTGGCCCACAGTTTAGCAATAAGATGGTGAGCTTTTCTTCGATAACGATCAAACAAAAGCACAAACGGATGAGCCACCAGCATCAGCACAAAGAGAAAGATGGCAACTATGGCAGTCACAACATAAAAGCAGGCTCCCCTAGCCTTAGGCCCAAAACGAAGTCCTGCTGAGAAAAATGACAATTAGTGAATCAACAGTCAACAGAAAAACTGCAAGAATCGCGATAAATAGGTTTCGTGTTCAAACCTGAAAGAAGGGAGCAGTCAACTTCAGGAGCTCCAGTTCTGACGACATCTGATTTTGGAACAATATGCCTTAATGACCTTCTTTGGAGGTACCCTTGCAAGCCAACATGAGACCTATCAGACTTTTTTGCTGGATTAAAATGATCACCACAGGCTACTGCTCTTCGAATGCATAAAACTTTGTCTGCAATTGACAAAAGAAGGAAGCTAAACAAACATATGCACAGGAGTTGCAGAAAACTAGACGAGCTTCGCCCTGAGAAAGATATAGCTGCTAGAATAACCATAATGCAATGCAACCATAAACAGGAAAGGCCCAAACGCAAAATAAATACGAAAGAGAGCACTGAAACATTTTACTCACTTACTCCACGTAATCCACATAGACAAGGTAAAATGAAAAGGGGGGGAGAAACACTAGAAAGGAAATATTCCAAATCTACTTTCACTTAACAACCAAGTTTTCCAAAATTTTCCATTTAGACCATGTAGACCACAGTGCCACATCCTTGTGTTTCAGATATATGCATGCACAGTCCATGTCCAACACCTGGCCTTCACTGATCCAGGGGATGAAGTTCAAGGTACAAAGCTTTATGCATGTCTTTACATAGGTTGGTGGGCTTGATCTAACATCCAACTCACAATGGGGCAGTTGCACAAATTGCATCTTCTTCTCTAACATCTATATAGTCAATCATCACCACAAAAGTAATGAAAATATATCAATTAACATCTCAAGCATTGATATTGAAGTAAATCATTTTCATGTCAAAAATGTGGAGTTGCAGATGAAAGTTATCTTCCCTAAAGCTGCTCGCCTAGCCCCACTCACACAGAGAGGATTAAAATTGTGAAACTATCTGGTTATATTCTGTTCATGGCAGAGAACAAGTGGACAACAATAAGGATACGGGGATTTTTTTTTTTAAATAAATAATGATCAAACAAGGGAATAAGGACGAGCTAAAACAAAGAAAATGGGAAGGTTACAGAATCTGTTTCTAGTTTCGAAAAAGTGCCCATGAAGCTAGCTGAATTGGGCAAAAGAGAAGACATCCCAGAAATTCGAAGCTCTCCATCCTCTAATATCTTCAAAACCAGTTCTTCTTCCCACATGGTGCAAATATGGACATGTTCTTAAAACCAGTCAGGGTTTGAGCAAATGAGGTGCATCTATATAAAGGGGCTGATAAAAAGCTTAGGAATGCAAACTAAGGATACTAAGTCACAAACGCCTAATCCTTGATCAGCCTTCTTTTTCTGAGTAATCAAAAAAATAAATTCATAAAGACACCAAGGTATGTGGCCCACGTACAAAAGGGGCGATTACAAAAATCATCATGCCCTCAAGCTATCATGCGTAATACAGAATCCTAATAAGACAATTTGTCACCACAAATCAGCACTTCACTCCAACTGATGTAGGACGCTATCCTGCATCACCAACTATACAAAACTTTCAAATAATTAGAGCTTGAATCCAACATAGCTTTAACCTAAAAAATCTGGGGAGTCTTTAGCTCCAAATTCTCAGCCAAATAGCTAAGGGAATCACTTCCAAAATTCCTTGGACGCAACTCCTCTTCATTCTTCTACTCCACGCCGCCAACACATTGTCAACATTGGAAGGCTGGACCGAACTAAACCCCATCAAGCAGAGACACAAAAGCCATAGCAAAGATATCCGACCATAAGGAACAAGGAGGTGACCGACCGACTCTTCCTCCTAAAGACACATGAAAACACGTACTTGGTGGATGAAGATTTCTTCTTTTAAGCACGTCCTCCGCCAGAATCTCTCGGCTCTGAGCCCAAGTTTGAGAGAGAGAGGGAGAGAGAGAGAGCTTTCATTGGAGCTTTAGACTTCCCCATGGCCATGGTAGGGAAATCATAAGAGATTGACCCCACATAAATCTTGCTACGAAAACTCCCCAATCCTCGCAGAAAAGGGCCCATTGGAATCATGACATTGATCCCTCATAAATCTTGTTGCGAAAACTCCACAATCATCACAGAAAAGGGCCCATTGGAATCATAGGGACAAAGAATCTCATAAATCTTTAAAATGAGCCACCTCAAAAAAAAAATAAAAAAATTGGATTTGTACCTGGAGTCATTGATCCTGGAACCAGCCCTATTCTACACCAGCAACCTAAAACTCCTTTTCACTGCAAAATGAATAAGAAACTTGAAACGATCGAAACTTGCTAAAATAGATTTTAATAACCCACCAACTATTATAAGGATGCTTCTTTCTGCATAAATCAAAGGGATCAACTCCATATATGGGCATGGCTGCATTCCACTAGAAACTGTCCTCTTTAGCATTCCTCCAAACCCACTTGGTGCAAGAGCTTTACCAGATACAAAAGAGGTCTAATGCCAAACGTCCTTCTCATCTAGGATGTCAAACATTCTCCTGTCTTACCTAATGGAAACCATTAATGGATTCATTGTTGAACCAAAGGAAATCTGTCAAATCATCTAAGCCTTGCTTTATGCATTTTATCCTTAACAAGATCAGTTCTTGACCTTTTCTAGACTCATTCATCTCTAATTTTTATCTTTCCAATCCACCTGCACATCCACCACAATTAGCCGCCTCTTGATACCATGTAACATTGCATGTATACCAGTCATCATGGATTCAAAATGTGGCTTGATTGCGACGAAACAGCCGCATTGGAAAGGTTTTGGAGTTGAGCGAACAACATTTTCATGCCGCGATAGCCGCGACATGGAACACAATTGCTATATTTGGGCAATTTTGCTATATCGCGACCAAAATCGGAATCGCGACCCAAACCGGATTTTGAATCCTTGCTAGTCATTCAATACAAGTCATTCAATGAACTTTCCTTTATGTTTAACTAGAATCCTTGTATTGCTCTAAACCGAATAGGCGCCTGGCTTGATAGCTTAGAGTGATCTTAGTTTTAAAAAGCTCAAGGTGCACAAAAGCACAAATGGTCTTGGCTCGGGGCGCAGGCTTCAAGGCGAAGGCACGGACTTTTTGTACACGAGGTGTACTTTTATTTAAAAATGCTTGAAAATCATTCCAAAATCATATTTTGACAAGTAAGTTAGATGACATCATTAAACAAGTGATTAGACATTAGAGCAAACCATACTATAGCATTTTGCATTGGGTACATCAATTCTGAAGTATGGGAAAAGACGACCGGCATAGATCGGCCTCAAAAAAAGTATGGGAAAAGATTGGTCGACTAACTCTATCTTTATTAGAACACTATACAAGCTATCAACTTCAGCCCAACCTTCCATCCGAAAATTAGGGCTTATTAATTAGGGCTCTTCAATTTAGTCTACATGACGCAATTGTGTGCAATTAGATAAGGTTTTTTGCTCGAAATTGAATAATATAACTAATGCAAGAGTCGATCTAAAGGTATGTGTGTTTTTCCATGGTGTGTGTTCCCTTTCTCTCTCCCCCATGACCTTTTTCATAGAGTGCGGGTTTGACTCGCTTTGGGCCTCAGTCTGAAGCGCAGAAAAGCATGGACTTCTATGGGCTTAAAGAGTGAGCTGGGCTTGACCCCTTGCAAGGCACAAGGCCGGGCTTTGGGCTTTTCTGAGCCAAGGAATGCTCAGAGCGCACTTTTTAAAACACAGACAGTGATGCCCCTGTTTATTTTCTTGTTACCTTGTTTATTAACCTACAAAATTATGAGACACTCAGACACACTTCTGTAATATTTGTGGACTAAACTACTAATTTTCACTAGAACATCCAAGATGCTTTTTGTCGAACTTGCACTCCAAATACATAGCCATACTCCTACTCAAGTAAAATCCCTAGGACTCCAATGTGTTCGCCAAAGTTCTAGAATATTCTTAGATATTTTCCTTAGTCTTTGTGTGACGCATAAAATTAGTACTTTCTTAACCATACAGATTAAATTCCACAAAGAACTAAGGGGAAGATTGAGATAAAGGAAAATGTTCAAGCACCTTGAGCTCCAACATTAAGACCTAATACAGAAGGGCAGGAAGCAATTACTAGACATTGAACTTTCCTAGATTTGCCAACAAAATTCTGAAATACCTAATCAAGATTTTTAGCATGGAAAAAAGCCCTCTAGCATTCATTAGGGCATCCCATTTGGGGTGGTGCTAACTGCTAAAGAATCATTCATGGATGAAAAAGGGATATATTGCAAAAAGGAAATTAATTTCCCAATGATCTCAAAGGTATTCAAGCAGGCAATGCCATAATCCCTAACGTCTCGCATAGTCCCATGAAGTTCCCACCCCATCACTAGATGCTAAGGGCCAAACTACCTCCATCCTACCCTCATAATTCCAGTTACTAATATATATAGAGGGTATAGACTATCACAAAAAATAATAACTAGAGCAAGGTATTTGATGTAGGCCAAAATAATCGATTGAAAGCTCTTAATAAAAACTGAAGCTATGTATCCAAAACACTCCCTCCGTCAAATAAAACTTGACAAAAATTTCCAATAAGCATTGTCAAAATTTCTTTCTTGAGTAAAGAACATTACTTTTCATCTGAAAGAGTAAAGTAATTAATGACATTTCCTTTTTATTCAAGTTCCCCAAAATTTGACAAGTTTTTTTAGGACAAAGGGAGTATTTGGTTTGCACAAAGTTCTAATCAAATTAAGCCCAGCATCTAAATCTTAAAAGAAAGATATGCTCACAATTCATCGAAGTCTTCAATCCCATGCACTGTCCTTTCTGGCTTCCTAACTGCAATAGTACGACCAAATAAATGAAATGTAAGCAACAACAAAAATGAATACACATTCTTGACACCATCAAATTAAGCTTCCATAAGTAAGCATTAAACCTAGAGATTTTCATGTGCCAATAGCAGGATGCCATATCTCAATAGCAAGAAATTATAGATTTCTCATCCCCCCACCCCCTTTTGGGTTGGATCGTCCACATCAACAACAATCCTAGGCTTGATCATCTTCAGAAACAGGTCAAGATCCTTCCATACATCAAATTATCAACCCAAATGGACTACAAGAAAATATAAGTTCATAATAACATGAGGAGCAATGTAAATCCCCAGGGTTCAGAATTTCGTACTACAAAACCAAAAGGCACACTATTCCCTCAACATAGATGCCACACACACCGGAATCAGCTCGCACAAAATCCCCTACTAAAGACTGAATCATATCCTCTCTCCCCCCACCCCCCCAAAAAAAGGAAAAATCATCAGATACTGTAATCAGGACAAGCAGAACAACCACAACCATAAGCTGTAGTAAAAACCTAGTATACTGGGATCTTCTACTCACCTTTATTAAACCCACAGGAACAAAACGGTCTTCGTTTACTTCAAGAAGTTGACATCTTCCAAACAAGGAAATCCTAGAAGTCCTCCCTAACAAGTCGCCCTTATAGTATGAACCTAAAATTCCAACAAAAAAGGAAGCATAAATACAACTAGTCAGTTTGCACAAGTACAAACTTGCATAAAAAGCAGTGCTCAAAAAACAACTAGCAGAGCATTCTTCATTGACATGTTGCATTTTTCATTGGCATAATATGCTATCTTGTAGTTGTAAATAAGAAGCCCACAACCCTAACCAATTTTGCATTCAGAAAACAAAAAAGAAAAAAAAGACACAAAAGAACATTGAGATATAGAAATGATGACCACAATATATTTATTTTTTTTTTGGTAAGTAAACATAGAAGTATATTGAAAGGACACCAAGGGGATGTCACCCATGTACAAAAGGGGTAATACAAGCGCATTAGCTCCTTGAACTCTCATCCATTATACAATCAATAAAATCCAAAAACTTTAACTCTTTGTCATTGAACCTCATACACCAACTATACAACAACCTCAAAAAATAGAGCTTGAAATCTTGAAGAGCCAAGGTCTTATCCTCGAAAATACAGCGATTCCTCTCCTTCCAAGTAGCCCACCAAATAGCCAAAGGAATCATGCTCCAAACTTGACCGACCCAGCTCTTCTTCATCCTTCTGCTCCACGCCACCGCCACATCTCTCACATTAGAAGGTTGAACCCAACTAATTCCCATAAGCGAGAGTGATAAAGCCCAAAGCGAGCAGACCCACCGACAATGTACAAGAAGATGATCCGCGGTTTCTTCCTCCTCCAAACATATGGAGCATCTACTTGGACCTCTAAAATTTCTACTCTTAAGCATATCGTCTGTGGAAAGAAACACACTTTTGTGGGGGCTTTGGACTTCCAAATGGACTTAGCGGGAAAAACACAACCGTCCAAGTCTTCAAATTGTACAAAGCAAAAGCTCTTGACAGAAAAGGAACCCCTAGAACCTGTTGGCCACACAATCTCATCATTGCCTTGTTGAAAAACCTTTTTGCCAGCAAGAACGGCTAACAAATTACAAACACTATCCTCTTCCCAATCATTAAGATTCCTAACGAAATTCAAATCCCAGTTGCTAACTTCACCATCCCAAGAGACAACTTCTTTAACCGTGGCATTCTTAAACCGAGTCATCCTAAAAAGATTAGGAAAAAGATTCTTTAAAGGACGGTCTACACACCAAACATCGTGCCAAAAAAATACCCTTGATCCATCCCCCACCTCAAAATGCACTAAAGATTTGAAGCGCTCAAGACCGGCTAGGATAGATTTCCAACAACCAACCCCATGAGGGTAAGGACTCTTCTTACTCCACCAACCGAACGCATCTATCCCATATTTTGCCTTAATCACCTTGTTCCACATGGCACCATCCTCTTTAGCAAACCTCCACAGCCATTTGGTCTTCAACGCTTCATTCATAAGACGAAGAGGTCTTATGCCAAGTCCACCCTGTAGACTAGGATGACCACAATATATCAAATTAATATGACATGATACACCGTGTTATTTTATTTTATTTTATTTTATTGGTAAGCATGATACACTGTGTTATTGGATAACGCAGAGCACACAAACTTTATTACTCAATTCTGTCCAATTCCTTTCAGGGGAAAAATTCATGGAGAAAACCAGTCTCGCTAAAGAGAACCAGAAGCCAAATTGAAAGTGAAATATAAAATACACCAGCCAACCGACACAGCATATCACACTAAAGGGGCTAGGTTAAAGAGTCTCTCCTACACAACAAATGACTAGAAGCCCCCATTCCGTGAAAAGTTGGATCATTCCTCCCCACTAACCAAAAATGGCCTATCTCAAGCACACACACTTAAGAATAGCTTCATTCATTCTTATGAAAACAAAGTGGCTCACTTAGACATGCACCTAATAGGATCCGGTAAATGCAGTTCATTCCCACTACGTCAACCAGCTACAGGTGCTGTACCAAAGAGCTAAGTTACAGTGCAGGAAAAGGTGAAACAGCAGATACAGCCATTATCATCAAAATATTATCCGATTTCCATTAGCTGAATCCCTCACCTTCTCTCCAGCATTTCATTCCGAGATAGTGTTTGAGGCAGGAAACAAGTACAGCCTCAATTGTGTTTTCATAGAAAAGCAAAGAATAGAGAGCAAAAACACCAGAAGGATCCTCCAGAGTCCAGACAAACTATTACTCTGGAGAGTCACCAAAACAAGCAGACCCTGAGGTACCTAAAAGACTAGCAAGTTTGCCTGATTCAATTATTGAAGCTCCTTCAGTATGATCCCAAGGAGTGTTGCAAACTGTGACACGAGAAAGCAAATTGGGCCTGACTTAGGTCTGGCACAAGAATCGAAAAGGAACAAAGAAGTAGGTTGCCCCCATATCCAACATACTTTTTGGAATCCAGTACAATTCCCATCCCAACTTCTAAAAATAACCAAGGTAAGGGAGAAAGTGGAAATCTGCAAAATTATAGGGGCTAGAGAGAAGTATGATATTCCAGTTCATGCCGAACATGCCTATCCAGGCCACAAGGCTTTAAGTGACCATGTCCCAAAAGGAAGCAGTGTCAAATAGGAACAAACAGAACCACTGCCCCCGCTAAGGAGAAGATTTTAGATACTATGACAAAATCAAACCATCCAATGCGGAACTGAAGTGAGATCTATGAGGACGAACATGTACAGAACTTCCCCCTGTGAGCAAAGAGGTCTCTAAGGATCCTAAAAGCACAGGTCAAAAACATTTTGATAGAAACTCCAGAGTCCAGAGTGCAAATGTCTTTAAGATGAGGAATATGTACAACTGTACAAGGTTAGTGATGTCTTATAACATTAAGGACATATGATGCTAGAAGAAGTCAGATCCCGGGCACTAAGAACTAAGGTACCCAACCCAGGGTTCTCTTCCTTCTTGACTTTGAGTATGTAAATAAGGTTTGAATCATCTGGTTTCTCTACTTGCCAACCCAGACCAAAGGGAAACTATGATGACTCTCTCAAATTTCTACCAAAAGAATTTCAAAACAGGGAGCAAGAAATATAAGGGGACACAAGATCATTAATAGGTGTGCATCCCTTTACTGATAAATCACACCTAAGCCTTTTACAACCATCCAAACTAGACCTCTCTCCAAAAAAGGTCTCTAAAAGAATGCCTCTAAGGATTGGCCCACATGGAAAGCCCCAAGCAAGCCAAGAAACTAACAATAATTCTAAAGGTGCAACAAGGAAAGGTCTTAAAAGATGAGGCGTAAGGGGGCTCAAGTAGCGAGCAAGTCCTGTATTTTTTATCGAATGCTCAATAGTTGATAGTTCTACTTTTAATTTAATATTCTAAGTTTGCTTTGGGATAGTTTTTACAACCTGTATAGCATAAAATTAAAATTAAAAAAAAACATATGAACAAAAGTTTAAATGAGATAATCTACTAGGGCTACATCCAAAATCATGCAATGACTACCCTAAACGCAATTCAGGAGTCCGGGTATAAATCATTTGAAATCTTAAATCTGGGGTTTAATTTGAAGAAACTCCATTCAATGGCCTCTGCTTGAAGTTGCATATTAGTGTCCATTCAAACAATATTAGTACTTTGATGGTCCGCTATCTCATCTCTTCCTCTCTAGCTAAGAACATCAATGAGGCGCAGGATTTGCACAGCGACACACGCGTCAATAAGTGAGTCCTAGCCAAAGATATGACATCTACCCATAAAATAAAGCAAATGCGTCAAAGCCTCCCACATCAGTCAAGGATGTTTTTAAAGATGAGCTCTCAAGAGCCAGAACATGAATGCTATTATACATGATCTTCAAAGTTTTCAGAAAAATTTCTGGAACTTTGTCAAATGCAGAGTAAATGCTTCTAAACCACTCAAAATGATCCACCAGAGTACAAAATTCTATGTAGGTTTGGGATAGTTTAGAAGGCACGGTATGCCACCATAATGGTTGTTCTGTGAGTTCTAGAGTCACACTTCAAAATCTACAAGATAATATAAATGAAGCTACCATTGCACATGGCAATCCTCTAGGAGGATACTTATTACAGCCTGAAAGGTTTCCAAGGAAGAGTAGCCAGAGCCTTAAAATGACGGCTATTTTTCTTGTTTAGTAACTAGAAGTTTTTTAAAAAAAGACGTCACTTGTACAGAGGGTTAATCAGAACAATCATCACGTCCTCCAGCTCTCATACATAATACTTACATCTACATAATCCAAAAATGTCAAATTTAGCAGTTGACTCCAACTATACAAAGGTCTCAAAACATATAGCTTGAATTCTTGGGAAGACATTGTTTTGTCCTCAAAAATCCATCGATTCCTTTGCTTCCAAGTGGTGCACCAAATAGTCAAAGGTTTAAGATGAAAGGTACTATAAACTATTTTTGAATTTTTTTTAAATGGCCAGGATAATGATCAACGGTAACCATGTACTCTCCTTAAAATGCTCCATGGTATTATAGGTCCATTATGAGTAATTCAGAGGATATCATATACCAATATAATGCCTATCATTCCGCTGCAATTATAGTCACATTTGAAATCGGTAAGATGGTCATGGTTCCACAGAGACCATCATGGGCACTACAATTCTTTTAAAGGATGATAAGAGCATCCTATAAGGCTAGTAGCATTTCTTATATATATCATGTTCACTTGAAAAAAATATATGACCTTAGATGTCCATCTCATTAACACATAGCACTCCTGTAAGTCAAGGCGCTTGGATTTAGGTGCACTTCTTACCATCCTCACTATTTCAGTCCTTGAACTAAATGCATTCTCTCAGTCTTGGTAAAAAACTGAAAACACAAAAGCAAATTTCTACAAGCATTATCATTTATCAACAAGGAGCCGAGCCATATAGAGATTGATTAGATTATCTACTACATGGTCAAGTTTAGTATATTGCAATCCATCCATTCTTTGTCGAATGCTAGAAAAAAGACGAAGCATGAAAAGGGCAATTCTCAAAAAGATCAGACGGTGAACCAAACTAATAAACAAGATAAACTAGACATATATAACATCTCAAATTTCTAACCCACACAACAATGAGCAACAATCACTATCCCAGTTGAAACAACACACCATCCCAATAAAGAATTTCACAAATTTATAAATGAAATAAACAGTTGCTCTAGTGCCCATAAAATATGGATTTCAAAATAGGATTTTACCTCCAACAGTGGGAATTGCGTGGGCCAAATGGAGAACACCCATCGGCGACGAGCAATCTGACGGAGAAAGGAGAGAAAAAGAGAAAGAGAGAGAGATTACTGGTGTACAGCGAGAGGGACGTATGTATAGCCTGAATCTGACAGAAATCAAGGATTGGAGCTTCTGATTAATTGATTGTTTGGGTGCTTTTGTTTTGGGGAGGTGACGATAATTGGTGAATGGTGAATGATGAACGGCGGCCGGTGTATGTGACAGAACCCGGTGGCCTTTTATTTTGGCACGCAAAACTCCCCCAGATTCTTAAAATTTTTCTTAACGTTTCTTATATTTTACCCAGCATTTTTCTTCCCTTTTTTCCGCCCAAAACATTCGTCTCTTTTCCGGTTGGATAAGATTGTTCATTATTCGATCCAAATTCGGATCAGATCAAACTGAATAAATTCGGTTCAGTTCACAGTTCACAAATTTTTTTTATTCGATCTTCGATCTGATCCACCGGTCCACCGGTCCGAATTAAGTACCGAATTAAAAAAAATTAAAAATCGACTTTTTACTTGTTAATTTTCAATTTTCTTTTGCAACTTATAATTTCTCATATATTCAAGAATATTGATTAGTTTTTCATGGTGAAAATATGTAGAAATGGTTCATATTGAAACAAATATAAGATTTTCATATCGTAAAATTTGCTAGCGTGACAAATCGGTCCAGTCCAGCCCGGTCCATTTTTTCGGCCCGGTCCTGATCCTATCTTTGGCTTATTCGGTCCAATCCACAATCCATAACTTCTCTCTTATTCAGTCATCGCTTCAACCCGATCCGATCGGGGTTTGGACCAATGAACACACCTATGGCTGGGCATACAATTTATAGGGCCTGTTCTTTTCATTGGCAAAAAAACAGTCAAGTGCTAAATGGGCAAAATTTGCAAAAAATAATAGAAGTTGATAAGAGTTAAAAAATCGATTTTTT
>JACYFF010003369.1:67319590-67341201 GCA_017589665.1 Selenicereus undatus
TATATATATATATATATATATATATATATATATATATATATTTAGCGGTTTCAATTGACTTCAGGCGATTTGAGCGACTAGGAGCAGGTTCGAGCTGGTTGGAGTTGATTTGATTGCCAGTTATCAAATTGGAGCAGATTAGAGCAAGTTTGAATATATTAGAACATATTTGACTATCATTTTAGCAAGTTGGAGCGGATTAGAGAAGATTGGAGCGAGTTAGCTCATGTAGCAAATTTAATATGCTACAACGAGCAGGTTATAAGGCTTTCAGTAAGAATGAAAAAGGGGGTTGTTTCAACTATCATCTAAACACAAAAAAGGTTGAAGTTTCTCTTCATTGTTACTAGGAACAAACTACTTGGGTTACTCTCCCATATTTTATAATATGTCACCCTAATTATCATTAAAAGCCACCATAATGCGTATATTTCATAGTATCTCTTATTTGAGATAGTTTCTCATAAGAAATTTTTTTATCATTTATGATATTTTGATTTATACTAATTATTAGCCTATGCATTGCGCACCTGCTTCTACTCCTGATGTGTTGACTACCCACTTTTTTTCTATGTGTTGATATTAGAGCCACATAATAAGTTTTTCTTGGGATTGATAGAGACATCGTATTGGCCCTTTTTGTGATTTGAAGACACTTCAACAACAAAGTTCATAGCAAATTTTGATGTAAATAACGAAGGAGTGTAGCAATATAGAGTTTATTATATTGTGTTTATTATTTATGAAGATAGGACGACATAATTATAAAATTGCAGAAATATTATGATATAGTTTACCTGTAAGTTTTTTCTAAGTTGTGAACTTCAGGTGTAGTTATTACTCCCCCCTGTGATGACAAAGTTCCGACTTGCATCGACAGGATATTATAACATAGTTTACCTGTAAGTTATTTCTACGTTGTGAACTTCAGGTGTAGTTATTACTCCCTCTGGGACGACGAAGTCCCGACTTGCATTGACGTGACATGTAATACCATGGATTCTTCTCTGTATTCTTTATGCCAACTATTTCACGTGATCAAAAGAAGTTATGCTTCTAAATATCTTTGCAAAGATCTACTTTAAGATTTTAAGTTTGTAAAACATTTGGAAAATAATATGAGAATACTACTCCTTTAAAATAGTGTTCAAGAAAATACTGTTTAAGAAAATAGCATATCAACAATAGAGTAAAATAGTTTAAGAATTATTTATTTACTTACTCCTTTGAAATCGGTTCTCTCAAATTGCAATAAGCCAACAATGCTTCTTTGTTTCTCCTGCATTTCATAAAAGCCATTCCTATATAGATATTATCTAAAGTTGTTTCCAGTACAATAGACATGTAACCTCTTTTTTGTTAATAATCTATACAAATGGAATGACAAGTACAAAGTATAGATTAAGACTTCAACATATATATCAATATAAGTGTAAAATGGAATGCGAAGGTTTATGAGGGAATAGAGTGCCTTAGCCCTTTGTTCTTCATATGCATGCAAGAGCATTCCATCTTTACTAATACACTTTTGGAATTTGAATAAAAGAAATAAAGGAAACTTATACAAAATAAAATCAATTAATAAGAGAAATTATTCCAAGGAAAAAGGAAAAAGTATGCAAGAAAAATATTACAATCAAGCTAGCTACTAATACTCCCTCTTAAGTTGAAGCATGCATATTTCGAATCGCAACCACGTAGGTAGCAAAACCATTAGTGCCCTAATGCTTTCATGAGGATATCTACTAGGAGCTTGGTAGTTAACAAGTACAAATGACACCAAACAGCAGCGCTCTAAGACAAAATGATGATCAATCTCAACATGTTTGATCCACTTATGAAAAATTGTGTTGGCAACAATAGGTAATATAGCTCGATTATCAAAAAATAAGGTAGGAGTAGTCCTAGGAATTTTGGGAAAAAAGATAGGATTACATATCCAAATCACCTTGCTGGTAGCATTAACCATGGCCTAGTATTATGCTTCCATAGATAAGCGAGAAATAGATGGTTGTTTCTTAATTTTCCATGAAACAAGAGCAGTTCCTAATTTCACCAAATAACTAGTGATAGAGCGTTGACTCATAAACAACGGGTCCAGTCTAAGTCATAATAAACCTAGAGACCAAGAACATTAGTAGCAGGTAGAAGAATCTCCTAACATGGACTAGATTTTAGACATTAACGAAGAAGCATAGCCACATACCAATGGTCTTACGTAGGATCCAGAATGAACGAACTGAGTATGTGGGCTGAATAAGTAATATTAGGATAGGTGATGGTAAGATATATGAAGTGCCCTGCCAAACGATTGTATTAAGCTTGATTAGATATACAATTGCGGGACTCAGGAGAGAGCTTACGTTATTGCTCCATAGGAAAATAAGTGGGTCTTGCACCAACCATACCAGTTTCAGTTAGGATGTTAAGGGTACACTTTGGTTGACATAATAACAAACATGTCAGAGTGCGAGCCCCTACGATACCCAAAAAATACTTAAAGCCCTAAATCTTTTATTTTAAAGCACGTATGCAGATCAATTTTGAACATATGACAAAACTTAGATTCACTACTAGTAAGACCAATTCATCTATATAATTAAGCAAACCAAATAAACATCACCTTTCTCATAAATATACAAGAAGTGATGACAAGAACATTACTAAAATCCAATATCAAGGAGAGCTGCAAATTTGCAACTAACTTAAAGTACCATTGTATGAGCACCTAATGTAACCAGCACAAAGACTTATTCAACTTACAGACTAGATTAGGCTGAGAAGGATAATACCTCAGCAATGGCTTCATCTAAATGTCTTTCTCTATATCTCAATGAAAAAATTGTTGTTGACATCCATTTGATGTAGTTCCTATCCCTTGAAAATTGCAGCAGTCAATAAAATTTAAACAGTGACTATGTTTGGAATAGAAGCAATGGTCTCAGTGCAATCTTAACCCTTTACTTGTGTGTTTCCTGGAGCAACCATTTCAACCTTAAACCTCCCTATACCATATGATTTGAATGTCATTCTATAAATCCTTTTGTATCCACAAGTCTTCTTACCTTAGGGAACATGTGTGAGTTCCCACATGTGATCATCTTCAAGAACAAGTGATTTGCTATTTCATGGCATCTCACCATCTTGGGTCTTTAACAGTTTGAAAAATAATATTGAGACTCAATATGATAGGTAACAAAAGCTAGAAAGGCACAACTAGCAGAGGAAAATTTATTATAATCTATAAAATGAGAAATTGGATAGGAAATACCTGGAGAAGTTTCATAGAGGGATGATGAATAGGGGTTAGTAGCATTGACAACATTATAATGCAATCCTTTAAACAAATTGGAAGACGTCGCCCATACTGTGGTCAAAGTAGATTATGAGCTATGGAGTCTGTTAGGGCAATAATGTTGCGTGTATCAAACTCGTGAGCTGTAAATTAGGTTATAAACTATAGTATCATTATTGCATAAATAAGCATTAGAATATGTAGGCTCCCCCTTACCTAGAACTACTTAGGACAAAATGGACGAATCAGGTGGTCTAATATGTGGGTGAGTGTATTGAACTGAGTGAGCATGTGGCAGACTCTAGAAATGGTTTTGTGGTGTAGGGTCCGAAACGTCAACTTTAAAGTTTTGGGCCTTAAGAGCACTTTATAGAGCATAGGCTAAGGTAACTTGTGGAGGCTATGTATGCAATGAGTTAGCAACAATAGCGTAGTAGTAGACTAATCAGTCGACAAGGTCTGTTTATAAAATTATCTGTACGGCTCACTAAAGGATTCACCAACTCATTATAAGGAAATATATTTTCATAAAATACAACATCACCTGACACAAAAATTTGTATTCTTATGACACCATATACACTACATCTATTTCGCCAAAAGGATACCCCCAAAATATTCTTGTTAAGGATCGCTCATCAAATTTATTTAGAATATGAATGTGAGCACATGCATAACAAAGAAACCTACAAACCTAAAAATGAGCATCAGATGGGGTCACATGAGACAACATCTAGTAATGAGTTTTTGAGTTTAGAAGTTCTTGGGTATTCGATTGATGAAATAAGCAGCAGATAATAAACATACACCCCATGATCAAATTAGAAAAGAAGCTTAAAATTTAGCCACGCATGCCACATTAAGAAAATTATGGTTTTTTTCGTTCCACGTGACCATTTTAGGTCTCAACACATGAAGTGTTATGCACAATTCCATTTTTCACAAATTTTTTTGAATCTTTTTATCCATATATTTTGTTCCATGGTCACTAAGGACTCATTCAACATCCAACCCAACTTAACTCATGACCACAACACAAACATTCACAAGCTTTCCAAAGGTTTTCATTTTATATTTCAACCAAAACACCCAAATAGTACAACTATAGTCAACCACAATGCATAAAAAAATAGCAACAATCAGATAAAGAAGTTATGTGGTAACACCCGCACAAATCGCGATGAATTAAACAAATGGTCGTTCAGCTTTAGAGCTACTTAAAGGGAAGAGACATTCATGTTTGTTTTGCCCTATGACACACCATAGCATCATAAAATTCCTTATATAACTTAAAACTACAAATACTAGATAAAAAAGTCGAGCTACTAAATAACATGAGTCTCAAATGTTGATGCCACTTAATAGAGTGTTCACTTTGCATAGTAGCAAACAGTAAACCAACTAGCGCCATCTTCAAGCAGTAGATCCCGTCATTTAAGTCTTGTATGAGAAAAAAATTCAATGCCATTAGTAAGAAGGTAATTTCTATCTTTCGAAAATTGACGAATAGAAATGATGCAGTGAGAGACGAGATATATAGAACATCTTTCAACACAAATCTATTCCTAAGTTTATAGTTCCGACCTTTTCAATTAAGAAAGTTCTCCCATCAGACATCGTTATATGAATTATTGATAACAATTTGTATATATTAGTCATAATATGGAGATTGGAAGTCATGTGAAGAAAAGCACCAAAATCTAATACCTAGTGTAAATACTATAAATAAAAACTCTTACCATTCATTTTCTTCTAACTTTTTGTCTCTTTCCGAAAAGGGTAAAAAAAATTTCTACCTATAGAACTAAAATCTCAACAAATTGCCCTCCAATGCTTTTACCCAAAGAATCTCCTCTGTCCCCATATTCCTGTCATCTTTATATCTCCTGATGTCTAAAGATTTCAGGCATAGATCCATTGGAAGATCCATTGAAGGCACCAATTTTTTCACTCTTGGTTTAACTCCCAAAAAATTAGAGCCCCCGCCTCCCATAGCTATGATTCACTCCTCCTTCATGCTACGAAGATTCATTTCCAAACTCTACATTATGGGTCACCCCATGACTCCAAGACGAGGAATTACAATTTGAATGTTTGTTTGCCAATTATGCAAGTACTTAATTAATTCAAAGCATTGATGTTTCTCATGCCCAAGTCACTAGCAATAGCTCCACTTGGGATGTATTATGCCTTGTCTAAATTATAGCACCTGATTTGAGATTATTACTTTGAGAGCAAAACCCTCCATGAAAGCTTCATCTCCACACTCTGAGCAAACTATTGTTGTCATTCTTTGCTAATAATCACCGTATAGGCTTTGTTCAAATTTGGTAAAGGTCACTAGGACAGTATATGAGATCTTACAATATTGTATTTTTCCATGATAAGACCCATGAGGAACTGGTGTACCTTCTCTTGTTCAAGGATATTAGTGAAACAATTTCGCTGCTCCACATTTATAGTCGTAAGTACATCTTGACATGGTATGGTATGTTCCCAATCCCACAATGACTTCAATTTTGTGTAGTTGGTCTAGTACGTTCCCAATTCATCCCACAAGCACTTGAGTTTTGTGAAGCATTATGTGAATCATGAATTTTCTTATCCCACCAAAGTTATCTACCTCTTTAGTTGATGGATTTGAATAACATTATTTCAAATACCTCTCTTTAAGATCAACCTAGATTGCCTCAACCATGCTTGTGTAGGCCACGTACCCATCTAAATCATTTCAATGACATTGTATAATTAAGCAGTGTCCATTGAATCACATTTCCCTAAAGCATGTATTTCTGGCGTAGTGCTTAATGGCTTTTGTAATATTCTAATCACAAATTCAAGCTTTTTTGTGGATTTGAGAGCATTGATGATGATTCAGGACCACCCATAACCGTCTCTATTGAGACTCATTAGACTAATTATGCAGCCACGGTTATCTGAACTTTGACATGATCTTTGTAGTATAGAATGATTTGGTTTTGTTTGTTTCCCTCCTTTGACATGATCTTTATCTGTATGGAAGATTATACAACCTTTTCAATGGTCTCTCATATCATATAGAATTAAATGACAAAGATTATGAGAGAACAAAGTATCTCAACCCTCTCTAAAGCTGTGACCTTCTCATATATACAAGAACATTATATTTTCTATAAGTAATCAGAGGTTACCTTGGTTGCGGAAGTTGAGTGTGGATCTTTACACCCTCTGATTGCTACCCACGATTATGGTGGCTACTAGAGTCACAAGCAATTCACGCTCAAAACCCAAACCCACTAAGATAACTAGGTTTATGTAAGGGAAAGGACAAGGAGTATTAGATATGGGGAGAATTTGTTGCTTAGACTGATGATGCAACCCCATAATCCATCCTCTATTTATAGTGGCACAAAGCCTCAAAACAGAATCTGCAAATTAATGGGGTGATTAAGGCTAATTAAAGGTATATTATTGCTCAGTAAATCCCCAGTTGTAACTGCCATATCACTCAGTGATTATGGAACTTAATTGTGACCGTTACTGGTTAATAGCTCCCCCTCGGTCACAAAGACCATGAGTCTCATATACTGCTACCAACAAAATCCCTCACGCATCATACTGGGAATTGAGCGTGCGACCAAAAACAAAACTATCAATGCTATATCAAGTCACCATCTAACTAATATAACACTTTCACGAAACATCAATACCTCGAATCATTCAAATGCATCACCAATGGCCTACACTGTCCCTTTATACCTGATATATCAATTGATTATATACTGAATATAATTGCCCGGGCTTGATATGGTGATGGAGAAATGACTCTTCCTTAGATAATTAAAATAATCTATCTTAGCACAATTGCTTTCCTATGTACTCCACTGGACTGTATACATCTTGGCCATTGGATAACACATTAAGGTAGCAACGTCAAGTTTCGACTTCATATTATAACTCTAAGTCAAGGAGTATTGCAAATGAGAGTCACACAGTGATAAGGAAAGGGAACTCTCTTATCACTCATCAAATAGGTCGACTTTTAGCACACAATATGAAAGTGTGTCATAGCATAGCTCCCACCAAGCTGCGCATGTCACTCTTCTATGCCATGCGAATCGTAAGTTTGGCTTTCACATAAAAAACCAACCTGAGTCATTAGATTAATATACCCAGTGTCAATCTCAGCACTCAAGATTCGGCTATGAGGCTTTAATGTGAACACTTATTTCATATTCGACTCCCTCGGAGTCTCATCTTAGTCATACTAAGGCGACTATATTTTCCATCCATACACTCTTTGTATGAGCAATCAATATTGCACACCTATTACTAATATAATTTAGTCTCATCCTACTCACTACTCAGGTGTCAGGGTGATTGCCTGTGTGACTAGGCCAATAAGAAGCCTGGTGACATTACAATGTGCCTTATAATGTACTTGTATATTTATGAACATCTAAAAAGAAGCATCATTCTTTATTTCATAAATACTTAATATAAGTACAAACATGTCTATCAAACTCTTAGATACATCCAAAAACTAAGTCCTACGCAGACCTAAGCTCATCACATAAGCTTTAAAGGCGTCTCTAGTACTAGGCTTAGTTAAGGATCAACTATCATTCTACTTGTAGATATTTTATGGCATTTCGAACAAAATGATAACGCCTCTTAATATGCTTGGTCTTCCTGTTGAACTTTGGTTCCTTAGCAAACTGGATAGCAGCAGTATTGTTGCACATCATCTCTACAGGAGCATTAACTCTAGGAGTGAGATTGAGATCCTAGAGAAAACTCCTCAACCCTCTTGAGTGGCAAGACAGTAAGCAACATACTTTGCTTGCATAGTCGAAAGTACTATGCAGTCTTGTTTCTTACTGCACCAAGATATAGCTCACCCGCCTAGGGTGAACACATATCCTGAGGTAGACTTGGACTTGTCCAGATCACCACCCCAATTAGCATCCGTATATCCTCTCGGCTTAAGATCTCTACCTTGGTAGCAAAGGACCAGGTCACTTGTACCACGTAGGTAATGAAAGATCCTCTTGACGGCTTGCCAATGAGCAAGCCCTAGGTTGCTTTGGTAACAACTTACTAAACCAACCGCAAAGCCAATATCTGACCGTGTACACAATATTGCATACATTAAACTTCCTACTGCACTAGCATGAGGAACATTGTTCATTCTGTCCTTTTCTTTGTCTATCTTAGGACATTGGTCGAGACTAAATGTTAGACCTTTTTCAACTGGAGTGTCCATGGGTTTAGAATAATGCATTCGAAAACGTTTTAAAATTTTATTGATGCACGCTTCTTGACTCAAACCAAGAAGCTTCTTACAACAATTCTGAGTTATCTCTACGCCTAGGACATAGCTAGCCTCACTCATGTCCTTCATCTTGAAGACGGAGGACAACCACTGTTTAGTGGTTTGGATCATCTCCATATTGTTTCCAGCCAATAGTATGTCATCAATATACAAAGTAAGAAACATAATTTGCTTTGTAGTTTTATTGATGTACACATAGTGATCTACAGATACCATGTTTAAGCCAAAAGAGATAATGGCTTCATGGAATCTGAAATACCATGTTTTGGAAGACTGCTTAAGACCATAAATAGATCTTTTAAGATGATAAACTTAGTCCTCGTGACCTTTTGATACAAAACCAACAGGTTGATCCATGTAGATCTCTTCATCAAGATTTCCATTAAGGAAAAGAGTCCTTACGTCTATTTAAAATAGCTCTAAATCCACATGGGCAACCAGGGCCAGAAGCAGGCGAATAGAGGCAATTCTCATCATAAGAGAAAAAGTCTCTTCATAGTCTACCCCCTAAATTTGAGTAAACCCCTTTTCCACCAAGTAAGTCTTAAACTTGTCGATTGATCCATCAACCCGACGTTTTATCTTGAAAACCCACTTGTTTCTAATCGACTTATGTCGGTGAGAAAGATCAATAAGTTCCCAAACCTGGTTTCTCGCCATAGAGTCAATTTCATCCCTCATGGCTTTCATCCACTCTTTGTGGTTTGGTGAATTAATAGCCTCTTGAAAGGAGGCGGGCTCTTCCATCTCTAAAGGAGTGCAAGTGAATATCTCCTCTTCGATTTGAAAATATCATCACGGTATTCTTCCACGCTCACTCATCCGGAGTAGATAGCCTGTGCTGGCTGACCCATTGAGGTATTCCTTCCCCTATCTTTAAGAGGTATAGAATCCTCAGCTGAGAGAGAATCATTGCTATTATCTTGAACAAGTGGACTAACCTCATGTTCATGTTCATGTCCTGGAGAGGGAGGATGAACCTCATTCTCATGTTGATTCTCTTGCACAACTAACAACTCATCATCTCTTACAGACAACAGAAGAGTACTATCCTTGGTGACATGGTGAGTGTTTAAATCCTTCTCCTAACTGAAAGATAGTTGATCATCTAGCGGTAACTCATACAACGCTGTGTCCTATTTGATTTAACCAATGCTTGGGAACTCATTGTCAAGAAACTCAACATTACATGAATCTACTTCCGTCTTACCACCATTAGGGTGTTCAACATACATAACATATCCCTTAGAATGTTCGGGATATTGTATGAACACCATTTTAGTGGCCCTTGGACGAAGTTTCCCATGTTTGTGAGTTGGGTTGTATACATAACCAGTCGAACGCCATGGGCGTAAATGTTCCAAGGAGGCTTTCTAACATGCCATAACTCATATGGGTAGCGGATACGCTCTTGCTTGGCACATGGTTAAGGATGTAAGCTGCGGTAAGCAACGCATCCCCCCAAAAACTAATTAGGAGATTGGCATGTGTCATTATTGACCTGATCATGTCAAGCAATGTTCGATTCCTATTTAGCCACACCATTTTGTTGTGGTGTACCAAGAATCGTAAGCTGTCTTTGCATACCCTTTTCCATACAATATTCTTTGAACATATGTGAGATGTATTCATGACCACGATCAGTTCGAAGAGTCTTAACTCTCCGATCTGATTGGGTCTCAACCTCAGCTACAAAGCATTTAAACGCATCAAATGCTTCATAGCAATGTGATAATAGGTACACATACCCATATCTTGAATAATCATCTATAAAAGTAAGGAAGTAGAAAGCCCCATGACGCGCATTCACATTTATGGGTCCACAAATATCAAAGTGAACAAGCTCTAAAGGGCTTGATGTCCTTGAAGCCTTACCAAAAGGCTTCATGGTCGCCTTGCTAGCTAGACACGACTTACATCTAGGTGACTTAACCTTAGTGAGTTGGCCTAAAAGACCTTCTTCAGCTAGCCTACTCATCCTATCTTGGCCAATATGACCAAGCCTAGCATGCCATTTAATAGATTCAGAATTAGAATTAAAATGTGAGACAAAGACAGAATGAGAATTATTATAACAATCATCCAAATCTAGTACAAGGAAATCGTTCTTTAAAGTAGCGTGGCCAAACACATTGTCACCATACAAAATGTTCAAACCATCTGGACAAGAACTAAAATCAAAACCTGATTTCATTAAAGAAACTAAGGACAAAAGACAAACTCGCACCCCAGGTGCGTAGAGAGCATAAAAAAGGAGCAATTTATTCACTCCTCGAAGCGTGAGCTGGTACGTTCCAGCGCCTAGAATGTCTTCTTCACTGCCGTTCTCCAGCACGACAGATTGTGAACCCACTTGGTAGCAGTGAAAGTTCACGAAGTCAGCTTTATCCGGAACTATATGTTTGCTTGCTCTCGTATCTATAATCCAACTAGAAAATGAATTAGCAACTAATGCATGAGAATATATATATAATTCAGGAGAATAAGTGGAGAAAGGTACCTTCGGATGCTCAGGATAATCCTGAGAATAATGACTTTTCTTACCATAATTATAGCACTTCACATGCGCCATGTTTTTCTCTCCATTGCCTTTGGCCTTTTGCTGCTTGGCAAACCCAGCCTTCGGCCTAGCTTTCAAAGGGGGCGTAAACCTTTCTTAGCCTGCCGATCTCGAGTGTTCTTGTTGCTTCTTGTTCTATTTTCCTTGGCAACAAGAGCCACCTTAGGAGTACCAAACATTTTCAGGAGTTCTTTCTCCATTTCAAGGTGGCTTTGGATCTCAACAAAAGTCTTTATGTGATCTGAATGCGTTAAGGCCACCTTGACATGATTCCAATGCTGAGGTCCCTCAGGGAGAGCCCGAATCACATTTAGGACTTGCTCCCCCTTAGAAATTTCTTTACCAGCAGCCTTGAGATCATGAATTATGCCACTCATAATTTGTAAATGCTCAATCATGGTACGAATGGAATCCATTTTGTACCGTATCTATTTTAGTTGTAGGGTACGAAGCCCTATTTCGGATGCTTGTCCAAAACGGATTTTGAGTTGGTCCCACATGTCCTTAGCTATGGGACACACCTCAAATTCTCCAATCAAGTCATCGTGCATGCAGTACAACATAGTAAACCGTGCTCTTCGATCCTTCTTGGACCAGTCTTGGTAGGCCAGCAAGCTTTCTTGATACTGCATAGTAGAAATATCAATAGGCCTGCCATCTTTGTCCTTGTTAGATGGCGGAAACTTGGCCACAGTCAAGTTTTCGAGTAGGTCTCTTTTGTTAACAAGATACTGAATCTTCCACTTTCACATGTTATAGTAATTAGACCCATCTAACTTTTGACTAGTAGAAAGTTCACTGATCATTGCATTGTTAGTTGCCATATCTATAAGTATTTTTTAAAAGATGGACATAAGGCACATATTCGTTAAGTAATTAAATTACTAAAAAATTCATCATTCACGTTATACGATCGAAAATTTTGCTAAGCTTATAATAATCTCATATAATCATGAACTAGAAATTTAAATAATTTAATTACAACAATATTTGCATAAAAATATTCATATGGACCACAATTAAAATGTTAAACAAATTAACATTTATTTAAGTATCACATAGATATTTATTAAGATCTATGTAAAACTAATTTACATATTCACATATTGGAAATGGTACATATATATGAAACTAATTCATATTTTCATTATTACTAACTATTTAACATAATAATAAATTATTCGACATATAAATGAATTTATACGTAATGAGCATACGATAATAAACATGTGAACATTAAACATATTAATGTTATATTTACAAGTTCATGCATTCAACATCAAAACTAATTATAATTCATCTCAAGAATTAACATGTATCCTTTTCATTTGGAACTTGTACATATTAACTTATCAAGATAATTTACGAATGATTAATAAGCCAAAATAACATGCCTATTAATTAAGCATATATGAAATGCCTTTCAACTCTCCAATTTTCCTTAACGCTTTGATACTTTTCATATTCTGCAGGGAAGTACATTTAATTAATGATATTTCAATTTTCTTTGAATCAAACTTTTGTAATTAATGGATATTTGTAATTGGGGCTTCTTCATCTAACTTATTATGTGTGGATTAATTTTATTATATTAACCTTAATTAATTGTAACAACTTTTTCTCCTTTTAAAAGGTGGTGGTTATAGTTATGGAGAGATAGGGCAAGGTCATGATGGAATCTAAAAGTCGTATTTCACAACTCGTGGACAAAGGTGCATTAGTGGCTATATTAACTTTATACACTTAAATTGTTGACTTAAGATTATATCGGGCTTTTAGATTATTGTTTATCAAAATAGTTAACTTATTTTGGTGGATGACAAAAAGGGTTTTACCATATAATATATTTATTGTATATATATTGACATATTAGATAGAAATTTGTTAAAATAGAAAACTATACCAATCCATGTGAAGCATGTTTTTAGCACTAGTAATTAATTATGATTAAGTTGAATGCATCATTACTCCCTTGCAATCTTATATAAGCATTATATGTTGGCATTTGACCTAAGTATCCTATGTGTTACTCATATAGAGCTTCTACCTAGCTTTTCATATATACTAGTATTTAGGCTTGTGCGTTGAACGGAGTACAATTAGATCACGTGTATTTTATTGCTATTTTTGGAAATGCGTATGATAATTTTGTATATTGTTTTAGATTTTTTTAAATGTATTCGTTATACTTGATTGAATACATATATTCTTGTTGTTCCTTCCTTCCAAAAAATTATAGTATATCCCATTTGGATATTAAAGTTCTTTGAGAATCTCTTTACGCTTGGTGCTTCATGAAATCCAAAATAATAAGCTCATCACCAAATTAATAAATTTAAAACTTTTAACTCTTAATTACTGTTGCTAACCATAAATCAAGATTATAAACTCCAAATTAATGACTCCGGATATTTAAAATAATCAAGCAGAAATCATTTAAAGGCATAGACATTAAAAATTTGTTATAAATCAAGTTTTAGTTATATAAATTCAAAACTGTAAATGCAAGTTAACTTGAATTTTCCTTTTTATAGATTTTTTTTCCCAGAAACTAAAACTTGGCTGAAAACAATTGTTTCAACTTTTATGTGGATTATTCATTTTTCTCTTTTGCATTATTTTATAGTTTTGTATGTTCTAATAAAACAAATATGTATTTTTATTATGAGAAGACTCTGTGTAAAGTCATGTTAATTAGTAAGCTCATATTATTAAATACTCATAAGATTTAATTTGCCGTGGTGGACAAATGGCTCTTTATATCTAAATAATAAATTAACTCAATGAATAAACATAGAAATATTGACCTAAAGCTATTCTATTCATGACTCCAAGCTCCCAAAATATCAAACGCCGTAGTTCATTATGTTTAAAAATGTTATATGACAGTATCTTCCTTTATAAATTTATAAATTTATTCTTTATTGTTTTAATAACTAATTCTAGACATAACGATACATTTTGCTTTAACAAATTGTCATCAAATAAAATGAACATTATCATCACAAATATATGACAATTTAAGGATAAAAAGAAAAATAAACCAACTATAATAAATAAGCACACCTTTAGTATGATTTTGATTGCTGTAAATGTAATCTCTTATTGGAAAAGTTGATTATACTCATGTCTCTTGAAAGTTTTGAAAATATGCATTTAATGTTTTCACTTGAATTTTTCTTGTGCAAGCTACTGATAAATTTAAATTTCAATAGCTCAAAATTTCAATCGTCAAATTTCCTTTGAAAATGTTCTTATTTATCTCAAAATGTTTGCTTTATAGGGCTACTTTGCTATGATAATTTCCTAAGTCAAAACTCCTGGACTCGAAAGTCGGGTAATGTCAGGATGTTATCCAACTCAAATATCTTATTTATTAGACTTTTCGGGAAAAAAAAATCGTGCAAGGTGATTGTAATTTTGATAAAAGAAAAAATATACTTGTATAAGCATAAAAGCTCCTTTTGTCTTTTAATAAAAAACACTAATGGAACACTCCAAATGCCTGTCTTTGACAACCAACAGAGATTTCCATGAAGAGAATTTCAGAACTCAGAGAAAGAGAGGAGACGAGAGAGAAAGCAAAGCAATGTATTGAATCTTGTGAATGTATCTCTTCCATACTAATTATCTGGTTGTATATATATATGTACATTATTTGTAACAGAAATTAGTTATGAGGGACCATCCACATCAGCTTCAATGTAACCACCTGTACAGCTCAGCAACTTGTATCCCGGTGCATCAGTTTGCTGGGCCTTGCTGCATTGTATCTACCTCTTCACCCCCCCTCAAGCTGGAATGGTGAGGATGAGGAACCATGCCAAGCTTGGAAAGAAGATGATTTTGTTGAGGGGAAGATAAGATTTTGGTTAAAACATCAGCAAGTTGCTCCTCTGTGGGCATGTATGATAGATGTAATAGCCCTTCCAAGACTTTTTCTCTCGTGAAGTGACAGTCTATTTCTATATGTTTAGTACGTTCATGGAATACAGGGTTTTTGCCAATGTGTATAGCTGACTAATTATCACAGAACAGTGTGACTGGTCTTAAAGACTGAACACCAAGTTCTTCAAGAAGTCTGACGAGCCATGTCACCTCAGCTGCTGCTTGGGACATCGCCCTATATTCAGCCTCAGAAGACGATTTGGAAATGGTAGTCTGCTTCTTGCTTTTCCAGCTAATGGGGGAAGAACCAAAGAGGATAATATACCCTGTCACTGACCTTCTGGAATGAGGGCATGCTGCCCAATCTGAGTCTGAGTAGGCTTGGAGAATGATCTGGTCAGAGGCCTTTAGAAGAATTCCCTGTCCAATGGTGCCTTGAATGTATCTCAAGGTGTGATGTAGAGCCTTCAGATGAGAAGTTCTAGGCTTTTGCATAAACTGACTTAGAGTTTGGGCTGAAAAACTCAAATCAGGTCTGGTATAAGTTAGAAAGTTGATCTTGCCTACCAAAGCTCTGTAATGTGATGGGTCAGACAATAAATCCCCATCATCTGGAGACAATTTGCAGTTTGGAGGTAAAGGGGTAGAAGTAGGCTTTGAAGAAGGTAGTAGGCTATCTTTGAGAAGTTCTGTAGTGAATTTCTTTTGAGATAAGATAATTCCTTGAGGGATATAGCTGACTTCCAGCCCCAGGAAATAATGTAATCGACCAAGGTCTTTAATACCAAAGCATCTGTGTAAGTGCTGCTTGACATGTTGGATTTCTATTTGATTGGACCCAGTAAGCATAATGTCATCCACATAGACTGCAGCAATGGTAATATCTGTGGAAGATTTATTAATGAACAGAGAATAATCATTCTTGGACTGTTGATAGCCTAATGAAATCAGAGTGTTGCTCAATTTAGTGAACCATTGTCTACTAGCTTGTTTGAGACCATAAAGAGACTTCTTCAACCTGCAGACCTTGTTAGAGGGATTAGGTATACCTTTAGGAACTTCCATATATACTTCTTCATCAAGGTCTCCATGAAGAAAAGCATTATTGACATCCAATTGAGACAAAACCCAGCCTTTTGAAGCAGCTAGGGCCATAATACTCCTTATAGTGGCCATCTTCACCACAGGAGAGAAAACTTCCTGATAATCAATTCCATGTTGTTGAGTGAACCCTCTAATCACAAGCCTAGCCTTCAATCTTTCCAATGTGCCATCTGACCTAAGTTTTACCTTGTAAACCCATTTGCTGGTAATAGCCTTTTTTCCTGGAGGTAGTTGTACTAATTCCCAGGTGTTGTTAGACATCAAAGCATCTATTTCTGTGTTCATAGCCTGGACCCATCCAGGGTCTTTGGATGCTTGTTCATATGTCTTTGGTTCCTGATAATGAACTAAGGAAGACATCAAGGCATAGTGCTCAGCAGGCAAAGCAGAAGCTTGAATAATACCACAGAAATAATCTTGCAAATGCTTAGGCTGATGATGTACTCTAGTTGTTCTTCTTAAAGATGGTTGGCCTTGAGCAATGGTAGAATGAATAGAAACTTCATCAACTGTTGGGGAATGCCGATGACTATTCTGAGTGGTGGCTGAATTTTCCAGTATAGACACTGCAGTATCTGGAGTTTGATATTGCTGTAAGGTTGTATCATTTGTTTGCAGAAGTCCATTAGAATCAGTATGTAGAGGTCCATTGGAATCAGAGATTTCAGAAAAATAATTGCATTCTGGTGCTTGAAATATTTGGACATCTGGTATACATTCTGTGACAGTAGGTAAGGGAGAATCAGTCTGATGTCTATATTGCTGGAAAGGAAAAATATGCTCATGAAAAACAACATCTATGGATGTGAAAACTCTAGATGTTGTAAGGTCTAAAAGTTTATAGGCCTTCTGTCCATAAGGATATCCAAGGAAAATACAAGGGTTGGCTCTTGATTGAAGTTTATCCCTCTGCCTTTTTAGAGTTGAAGCATAACAAAGGCAACCAAAGGCTTTTAAGTGTGTATAAAATGGCCTGGTCTTGTGTAACACCTCAAAAGGAGACTTATTGCCAAGAACTACTAAAGGCATTCTGTTAATCAAATATACTGCAGTGAGAAGGGCTTCACCCCAATATTTTCTAGGCAGATTAGATTGAAACATGAGGGCTCTTGTAACTTGAAGTAAATGTTGATGTTTTCTTTCAACCACCCCATTCTGCTGTGGGGTGTCGACACAAGAAGTTTGATGTGCTATCCCCTTTTCTTTATAAAATTCTAAAGCTGAGCCTTCTTTGAACTCCATCCCATTGTCAGATCTAATCACCTTCATTGAAGCCCCAAACTGCTTTTCCACAAAAACAATGAATGCTTTTAATAAAGGAAGTGCATTGCTTTTATGAGCTAATAGATGCACCCAAGTTGCTCTTGAATTGTCATCCACTATTGTAAGAAAGAACTTGGAGCCATTATATGTACTGTGAGGATAAGGGCCCCATATGTCAACATGTAATAGCTCAAAACAGTTGATGGCCCTAGTTTTGCTTAGAGGAAAAAAATTCCTGTGCATCTTGGCCATTGGACAAATTTGACAAATTCCATGAGTTCTGCTGTTATTACATTCTGTAATGTCAGTATATTTCATTTGATCAAAAGACAAATGTCCTAAACGAAAATGTCAAAGTTCTGTGGAAGAAAGGCAAGCTATAATCTTGTTCTCTGACTTGACTTGACTCTTGCAGTTCCATTTCTTAAGTAAATCCTCTGTCTGTTGAGGTTGATCTCTTATATTCAGACAGTAGAGTCCCTTGCTTTCTTTACCAAGGATTATTGCCTTCTCCAAAGTGTGGCCCTGAAGTAGACATAAATCAGGTGTAAAGACCACATTAGCTGAATTTTGTCTTGTCAACTTGCTTATGGATAACAAATTGAACTGAAATTCAGGGATATGTAACACATCCTGTAGAATTAAACCAGAATTGAGTATGATGGATCCAATGTGTTTGATCTGGGCCTGCTTTCCATTGGGCATTGTAATAAAACTATTGGTCTGGACTGCCTTTATATTATGCATCAAAGACAAATCTGGTGTAATGTGGTCACTTGCACCACTATCTATGATCCATGTGTTGTTATCAATCGATGTAAAGAAGCAAAACCGTTTACCTGCCATAAAGCCAGCTGCCCCAACATTGTCAATAGAGGACCTGTCCTGAGAAGGAGCATGTTGATTTAGGAGTATCATGAGCTGATTGTACTGCTCATGTGTAAGAGTAGGTACTGTAGGATTGGTGGATTTGACATCTTGTGCTGGAGTGCTATTATACTCAGAACCTACATCTGTCTGAGCCAGGGCTGCCATTCTTTTACCTTTATACAATTTGTGTCCAGGAGGGTAACCATGTAGCTTATAGCACCTTTGAACAGTGTGCCCTGCCATCTTACAGTGGTCACAATACAGCTGTTGCCTTCTATCTTGATTGCCAAACCTTGTTGTTTTGTGGTCAAAAAAACCTTGATGCTGACCAGACTTATATCCAAAAATGTGACTTCCTCTTTGTTGAAAGCCTGAATTATAAGATCTTTGTTGTGTTGCAAAAGCAGAATGTTTAGATTGATCAAGAAGATTAGCATTAAATGCTGAAGATCCACTTGTAAACTGAGACATAGCTGTGAGCGATCTTTGTTTTTCTTCCTGTAGTATCAAGTTGTAGGCCTGATCTATATCTGGTAACGGCTTCATCATCAAGATGCTGCCCCTTGCAATCTTGTAATCTTCATTCAAGCCTACTAGAAATTGAATTAATTGTTGATCCTTGATTAATTTGTGTGCAGCTGCAAGACTGGCACATTCAAGTCCACAAATGCAATGTGGAATTGTAATCATACCATTATACTCATCCCATAATTTCTTGATTTGAGTAAAATAATCTGCAACTGACAGATTATTTTGTGAGATTAAGCACAGGTCTCTCTGAACCCTGAAAAGTTTAGTGCTATCCACTTCTCCAAACCTTCTTTCAAGTTGTAACCAGGCATCACTAGCTGTGGATGAAAACAGGATGCTCTGGCCAATATCCTTGATCACAGCATTAATAAGCCACGATATGACCATTTTGTCACACCTGTCCCACTAAGCAGCCAAAGGGGACGGTGAAAAAGGTTTACTGCAAGTTCCAAGAACAAATCCTAGTTTGTTCTTGGCAATTAAAGCCACTTCCATTGCTTTCTTCCAGTGGCTATAGTTTTCACCATTCATTAACTCGCTCACAAGAATGTTATTTGGATTATCTGATGGGTGTAAGTACAATACATGTGATGGATTACCCAAAACAGAATTCAATGTTTCTTCAGCCATTTTGCAAACAATCTATACTCAATCCAGATCAAACCAGATTTTCTTGATCTTGAAAATTCAATCAAGAAATTTAAAGAGAAAGCAAACAAAGAATCAAGATATCACCTGGTAACTCAATGGGAACAAAAGATGAGAAAGGATCTTAAGGATGAGGCTCTGATACCATGACAACCAACAGAGATTTCCATGAAGAGAATTTTAGAACTCAGAGAAAGAGAGGAGACGAGAGAGAAAGCAAAGCAATGTATTGAATCTTGTGAATGTATCTCTTCCATACTAATTATCTGGTTGTATATATATATGTACATTATTTGTAACAGAAATTAGTTATGAGGGACCATCCACATCAGCTTCAATGTAACCACCTGTACAGCTCAGCAACTTGTATCCCGGTGCATCAGTTTGCTGGGCCTTGCTGGGCTTTGCTGCATTGTATCTACCTCTTCAGTCTTCTCTAAGTTATATATACTGATATACGATCTAATTAGACCTAACAATAGGTCATTTGGTTTCGGTACGGATCAGGTTAAGTTTGGATCGAGTCATGTTTCAAGTTAAGTGACATTTCGAGTTGGTTTGGTTTGCATCGGGTGAACTTCGGTTTGTGTCAACCAATTTTTGGTTCAATACACTTGTCACGCTAACATAAGCAACTTTGTAGAAAATTTTGGGCTGAGTATGGTGCGGTTCAGGTCAATTCGGATTTCGGATATACTTTTAGATGAACTTATTTCGGATGTTGGGTTGGATATGGGTCCAAGTTGTTTGATTTGAGTTTCAGGTCTCAGGTCAACTTTGCTAGGTCTAGATCTAATGAGAATAAATCAACATATTTTATGATTATCATAACTACTCAATGTGTTTCTCTCTCCTAAAGTTGGGTAAATAAGAAAATAATCCATCATACCTTCATAAATTACATTATTTTCTTGATTTTGTGAAACATAACTTCAATTCTTTGGTTGCAATGTTATTTTGTTTCCTTTTTCATCTATAAAAGTTTCATTTGATATTTTCATTTGGCCTTACACGAACACATTCACTTCTTACAAAATGATTGACATGAACACTTCTTTTAAGTACCTTTTCTTTTGTCCTTGTTAGAAAAAGATTTTTTAATTAGGAAAAAAAAATATATATTTGTCTATCCTACCCTCAAAAAGTATGGGAACAAAAATTGGCAAGGAACAATTGCAAAACAAAAGCTTTCATATATTATAATAATTTGATAAACATAAATTAAAACTACATTTAAACTTAAATTTAATATATGATTAAAATTGACTTAAATAAAAGTCGACCTTAAGATATTACAAATAAATAAAAATGGAGGGCCAAAAATTTAAAAAATAAAATAATATAATTATGGAGGACCTACATAAATTAATAAACTCACATAATACTTCAACAATAAATCAAATTTAATCCACTTCATAAATCAATCAAACTTCTTTATTGAAATTTGAAACCATATATACAGCTTTGTATGTACAAAAAAAAAAAGAAGACAAAAAGAGAGGATAAAGAGTAAAGATTCATTGAAGCACACCAAACTATTATGAAGAAAGGAAACAGCTCCACTGTTCTTGCTATTTCTTTATACATGAAGTCCTCTTTTCTATTAAGCAATAATCAATAGAATATTTTATGATACAGTTAGAGCAATTCTCTCAAAAGGAGAGCTCCGTGCTCATGAATGCTCAAGACAATACTTGAAGGCCATATATAAAAATCTTTACGTAATAGAACAATTGAGCTGGCATGTAGTGTGATATAACAGACAATGATATAGGAGGAAGTGGAGCTCTTTTATACTGGGTTTGTTGCATAATTATTTCATCATACGATACGAAGCTACAAAAATCATGCTTTTATAGTGAATTGCTTGTATAATCAGGTCAGACAAATGAAAGGTTTATAAGTTAAGAAAATAATGATCAATTAATACCTTTATTAAAGCAAGGCTTTGCGGTTTTGGAAAACCAACCAAACTTTTAGATGAGAAAAAGTTACAAAATATTAAAAATCAAATTAAAGAACCCCTTCCTCATAAATTTTCTCCTTCTCAACACTATCCAAACTCTTAATACGATAGCATCCTCAAAATCCATATATATATATATATATATATATATATATATATATATATATATATA
>JACYFF010003369.1:67341211-67352796 GCA_017589665.1 Selenicereus undatus
TATATATATATATATATATATATATATATATATATATATATATATATGATATGGAAGAAGTAAAAAGATCGATTATAAAATGTTTATATCATTTTATTCTTGGTAAAGTAACTAAGATAGTTGTCATGCGTTTAAAAAGGGATATATGAATGTATAAATCGGCTTGTCCAATTTGAAAGGGAATGTTGTAAAGAATACAATATATCCATGGCTTTATATAAGCTTTTTAAAAATTTTTATGTAAAATTATGCTTGATTCATTAAGTTGATGAATACAAATTGCCGATTGCTATAGGAATTTAGGGGTATTGTATTTCATATGCATGTTTTCAAGCTATCAAATGTCTTAAATGAACATATTTGACACTAATGGTTGTTAGATAGTACGTGAATTTGATAAATGGGGTCCACTTTAATTAATTAAAACATTGTTCATGAACAAGCCATTTTCATCTTCCTTAAATCAATTTATATTGCTTATATGAAAGTGCGATGATTTTTGGATAAATAATAAAACTCTTGAGTTTATTTGGATAGTGTGGTAAACATTATTGGGCATTAAAATTAGTGTTTGTATAAAATTACATAAATCAATACTATCAATGTTACTCCTCGAGTTCATTTTATATTAAAATTCAAGTTCAAAAAGGCCCATCACAAGCATACAAGTTAGAGAGGGATGTTAATTTGCTCCATTGTTTTTTAACTTCCTCCATTGTTTTTTCCCCATATAAAGAAAATAATTTCACTATTACTAAATAAGAATTCAAGAAAAAAGTCTAATGTTAAAGTGGTGTACTTGTTCAATCTGACTTAATCTGTACTTGTTCAAATGTTAGCTCCTTTTTTTTTGGGGGTGCAAGTGAATAGTCTATGAATATCCATAAATAGTACTCCCTCCATCCCATATTCATTATCAAGGACACTTATATCTCTATATTATTTGCCAAAGTTTACTTTCTTAATAATTTAACAGTATCTTTATTGGTTGAAAACTCATCTCAACAATATAAATGTATTTAATACTTATTTTTGCATGTTTTCTAAAATTGACTATGAATATGGGATGAAGGAAATATATGAATAGTAACTTGACTTATTGCGCTTTCATAGGTTAAAAGATATATAATTATTATAATGTATAAGTTTGTATATTGATTATTAGTACAGATTACAATTTAAATAAATATTGGGCAACTATTTAAACATCATTTATTATTTTTAATGGTTGTAAAACATCAATTAAGTAATTAGTTAATTTCCAGAGAATAGATTCATTAAACATTAAGTTACATATAATAATTAGTTCTTTTTTAGTATTTGGGGCTCTATTTCATGAGACTCGAATTACCATTTATCAATAAAGGGGTGAAATTATACCATCATAGATTTTCTACATTCACAAGACTCGAATAAAGCGGTGAAATTATACCATCCGAGAGAGAGAGAGAGAGAGAGAGAGAGATAGAGAGAGAGAGAGAGATTACGTACCCATATGAACAAGTACAAAGGAAAAAACATCTCATAACCTAACCATAATGTAAGTTAAAACCCAACATAGAAATAAAAGATAATTACGAACAATGAATGTAGTTAGAATAATGTACTAAAAGAAAAAAAGATGCAAATCCCTCCTTGATGCATGATGAATTTTATTTGACCAAATAAAAGTGAGAAATCTATAAAGATGAGCCCAAAGGATGTTGAAGTTCAATCTTCCCAAAGATGTACCAAGGTAGAGAAAGAATCTCCAAATAAAAGAAATCCTCTAATTGAGATGAATCGATACTTGAAATAGGTAACCAAGGGATAAATCCATCCACCCTCTAACCCTCTAATGCCTTAGCACCAAGCATTATAATAAAGGGGTGAACTCAAATTACCACCATCCTTAGAGAGAAAGAGAGTTTGAGATTTGAGAAAGCATAAAGATTCAAGCTTTCATATCATTCAATAAGTCTGAATTTTCATGGAGATAATTGAGTCTATAAATACCCAATTGGAGGGGGGGGGGATTAGCTATTACATTAGTGGGGCAAGTGCGTTAATAGGGGGCTTAGAAAAGTTCCTAGAAAATAAATCAAGATGCTAAGATAATCACAATCATGATGAGGTGTATTTTTCAGGATTCATCCTCTATCCTTTAGAGAGCTTTGAGAAGGCTCTACTACACCAATGGAGGTAGTCTTCCTTTGCTTATGTAAAATCATCCCATGATAATTAATCTCAAAGATGACAATCCATAATTTTCTCAGTACTTAGAGTCTAAATGTGATTCAAGGCTTGTTGGAAGTTAGAAATTTGGGGCTATCCATCCATGTATAATTTATAAAAATTGGAGCCTATTTTTCTGGTTAAAACTGAGCTGGAAGTGAGGATAAGTAGCTAAGCTCCTTAGTTAGGGATACTAATTATCTAACCACCTTTTCTAAGCTTAGTTGGACCTCCTCAAGGGTTCCAAGTCAACATTGACCTAAGAGGACCTACCCTTGACCTAGAGGTCAATATTGAGCCTACCTTATGAAAATAGGTCCAAGCTTGAAGTTTGGTCCACATCAATCCCTCCCCCTTGAAGGGGATTTACCCTCAAATCTTTATTATGTCTTTCATCATATTCAAGGTACAGAGTGAGATCCCCAGCATTAAAGGTGGTGGATATTTGCATCTCTCCCAACAACTCTATTTTGTAAGTATTCCCCCCCACCCTTTGTACCACCTTGTATGGCCCATCTCCTCTAGCCATGAGCTTGTTCTTCCTCCTTGAAGGGAACCTTTCTTTCCTCAAGTGTAACCACATAAGATCACCGACTTGAACTAAAGTTGTGGGCAATTCTTGTTGGGTTTATGCTTTTATTGCTCATTCGCTTTCTCAATTTGTGCTGTCACTTGTTCATATTGCCTCTTCATCTCTTTGGCTCTTGCTTCAACTTCAAAACTCACCTTTGATTATTTGCAAATGGAAATAAGATCAATGAGAGTAAGAGGGTTAAGGACATAGCAGACTTCAAAGGGGGAGTGAGAGGTATTATAGGAAGGAGCCCTATTGTAGGTGAATTTGGCATGAGCAAGCTTGACATCCCTATTCCTTAAACTCTTGCTCACCATACCCCTTAGTAAAGTTGTGAGAGTTTTATTTGCCACCTTTATTTATCCATCGGTTTGAGGGTGGCAAATAGTGCCAAAGAGCAACTTGGTCCCCACGAGTCTCTATAGGGATCTCCAAAAGTGAGATAGAAATTTGGTGTCCCTATTCGAAACGACGGTTCTTGAAATACCATAGAGCCTCACAATTTCTTTGAAGAAGAGGTCTGCAATGTAGGTAGTGTAATCACTTTTGTGGCACGCAATGAAGTGAGCCATCTTGGAGAATCGATCCACTACTACCATGATAGTATCTTTTCCTCATGGTGTTCTTGGGAGGGCCACAATGAAGTCTATACTAGTGTCATCCCCAGGCCTTGTAGGGACTGGAAAAGGAGTGTATAGGCCTTGATGGAAGTAACTCTTAGCCATATGACAAATGTTGCACCTTGTGATCTCCCTATGAACATCCTCTCCCATCTTGGGCCAATAAAAATGTTCCTTGAGTATCTCAAGGGTCTGGTTAATGCCAAAATGATCGGGTAAGGCTCCTTTATGAGCCTCTTCAGCAATTAAGTCCCTTAGAGGACTTTTGGGGATGGAAAGTTTGTTTCCCTTGAAGAGGAAACCATCTTATAGAGTGAAAGAGCTAAGGTGGAAGGATTCTCCACCACTCACTTGAAGTCTTAATCCTCATTGTACAAAGCTTCAATGGAATGAAATCCAAGAACCTTGGCCAAAAGAACCGAAAGGAGAGCATATCTTCTTGGTAGGGCATCAGCCACAATATTCTCTTTTCCACTCTTACGCTTACAAGAGAAGGTGAAAGATTGATGGAACCCAACCCACTTGGCATGTGTTGTGTACAACTTGTGTTGACCATTGATGTAGGACAATGCCTAATGATTTAAATGGAACACAAAGTGCTTGGGCTTGAGTAATGACTCCATTGTTCCAAGGCTCTAACAATGTCACAACATTCCTTGTCATTAGCAGAGTAGTTGAGCCTCAAACCATTTAATTTCTCACTAAAGAAAGCTAGAGGGCGCTTGGCTTGAGTGAGAACCATGCCAATTCCAATGCTACTAGCATCACACTCAACTTCAAAAAGGAGATTGAAGTTGGGAAGAGTTAAGATATGAGTCAAACATAGCCTATCCTTGATTGTTTCAAAGGCCCTTTGGGCAACCTTTGTACGCTCAAAGCTTCATTTCTTCATGTATTCGGTTAAAGGAGCCACAATATAGCTAAAATCTTTGATGAATCAGTGATAGAAAAAGGCCAACCCATGGAAGCTTCATACTTCGGTGATGGAGCTGGGAGTAGGCCAACTCTTAATAGCCTCAACCTTAAATTCATCAACTTGAATTTCCTCACTGGATGCAACATAACCAAGAATAACAACTTGAGGAGTGAATAGTTCACACTTCTCAAGCTTGGCACATAACTTTTGTTGCCCCAACACTTGGAACATTGGACAGAGATGTTCCACATGAGATGCCTCATCACGACTATACACTAAGATCAAATAACCCCTTTATAAAACTTAACTTTTGAGTTATTCCTAGCAAATAGGTTCGTTTGGCAAGAACCACACAATTAAAGAAAGTTGATAAGTGCTTAAAGTGTATATCAGTTTAGGGTCATTTTATTGCATTTTTAGGGAGAATTACGTGCTTTATGTTATAATCTATACTCATTTTCCTGTTTTACACTTGGGTATGGTTCTTTTCTGTGTTTTCCAAGTTTGTGGACCTTTTGCCCTTGTGTTGACCCCTAGTTGAGTGTGTTTTGACTCCCCATGGATGCCCATGGGTTGCTATGCCCGTGGAAGGAAGAAAGAACAAAAGAATGTCGGAACAGTGGCCACCACAGATGATCTATGTGGGTGCTCACGATTCGTGGTGCCCTCATTTCCCCTGAGGCCTTTTGTTTTCTCCCGACTTTTCAACTTCCAAGCAGATTTAATTCCATTAATTCTCATGGCCATTCAGCTTCTAGGAGTTTTGCTATAAAAGGGGCTGTTTGCATCCTCAATCCATCATACCATCCGTTTCTAATTTTTCTCTCTTCAAGTTTATCAATCAGATTAGGAGTTTAGAAAGAGAGAGATTTGAAGTGAAGATTTACAAGGATTCCATGCTGGGTTTACAATCGACGAATTCAAGCGCGTTAATCTGCTGAGTATTTCTCTTCTCTTCTCTTCTCTTCTCTTTTCTTTTCTCATTATATTTGAATTTATATTTTGTAATTTTGATTATGACTTTGTTTTGATTTTTGATTTATGTAAATTCCAGTTGTGTTCTTGATTTGTTGTTCATCTCTTTGAGTATTTTTGGAATCGTTCGATTGTTTTATCAAATCTTAGAAGATTATTGTCTTGTAAGAAATTTGATCACCTTCTTGTATGTTTTGGGTGTTGGACAAAGAACTGAAAGGTGAAATTCGATACTTCAACCATAGGATTTGACTTGATTGTGTGGAGTCTTGAGATAGCATACTAATTGAGAAACCACAAATTTGATAATCGTATGCTTAACGAACCTAAACAAACCAAAAGCCTTTGCGAAATTGTTATTGGTTAGATTTAGGTATTTCATTTCACCCTGAAAGAGGGTCATGGTACTTTGATTGTCGGTTTTAAAATAATCTATTAAGGAAGAAATAGTTGATTGATACGTGAATGGAGCGATTGCTAGTTTTGTATAATTTCTTAATTATTTATCCAGTAGATTAGATAGTTGTTAGTTTAATTTCAACATCGAGTATTGGTTCGCTTAGCCTATCTTGACAAAATATAACCAAATAGATCAACCTAGTCTCTATAGGATCGACTTTGATTTGCTACAAAGCCATCGTGCGCTTGCAACCCTACCAAGTTTTTGGCGCTGTTGTCGGACAATAGTGTCGAATATTGGGTTTTTCTCATAGGTTTGACTAAGAATTTTGTTTTTCTTTGGAAACAACAAACTAAATTTTTTTTTTGAAAATTAAAAAAAATTTTGAAGGAAAAAAACTAAGGGCCATTCTCCACTTTCCCCAATTCGAGCATGAATTATTTTGGAGGTATTTTAAACGTTTAAATTTCTTTCTTACTCAATGTGGTTATTATGTGGGTGAATGGGAAATTTTAGACATTATTGATGAGGGTCTAATAGTGAAACCTGGGCTCTTTTAGAGTATTGGGATTTTCATGGTAAAAATGTTGACAAGACATGGTATTTGCTTAAGTGGATTGTTTGGGATTCATTTGAGTTTGAAAAGGCTAGTCTTATTTGTAGATATTCATTCTTTGATCCTTGTGCATTTTATGCTAGATCTTATTATGCTCCTTTGTGGTGTGATTTGTGTAATCCTTTCGACCATGATACTAATTCGTATCCTTATTATGCATGCTATGCTCAACCTGACTTTTTATCACCCTGGGACAATACTGATATTGTCTCGACCTTACTTGATTCATCTTTTCCTTTAACTCAGTGCATGGGGCTCGAGGCAGGTGAGCCTTTTGGGTTAGTTGCTAGGTTTACTGTTACCGATGTATGTTTTGAGTCGAAAGATATTTTTGATAAGGTTCATGATCTAGCTGAGACTCCTTTGGAGGGGTCATGTGATGTGTTTATACATGAGAAATCTCATAGTCTTGGTTGTAATATTCTCCCAAACCCCCTTGATCATTCCCATGTTTCACCTCCTTGTTCATTACCCTCTCAATCCCACGAGTATTATCTTAATGAGCCCATTAATAGTTTCTTGATTTGTGATGCTAATATTGATTTAGGCTATGAGGATAACATGTTTAGTATGCTTAGTGGGAATGATGATGATTATATGTCCCTAAGTTACTTTAGAGGGTATGATTCCTCAATTGACCCTTATTGTGTATGCCTAGAGGACTTGCCTATGAAAGTCACGTAGACTACATTCTTTAATCCTTCCTATGATTTTTTTAAGGCCATTTATAATGTTAAGAGGATACTTAATGCCTTTGGTGTGGTTTTCGTTATTGCATCATACCTTTTATTTTCTAAATTGTGGTCGGAGGGGTTTAATAAGCTCATGAGTGCTTTAATGGCATCTAATTTTGATGAGCTAAGTCTTAAAGTTGTGATGGAGTGGCTGATGCTCCATTTGACCTGTTTGCGTGGAGGCCTTAGCTTAGGTGTACTCAGCACCTAACCTGGTGAGATGGTTATATTTCGTTTCCTTTCCCTTCTCTTACTTTCTTTCCTTTGAATAATAATGCTTTATTTAAGTATGGGGGAAAAGTAGTTTCATGTTTTCTATTTCAGTTATTAGCTTGCATACTTGTTAGAGCATGTAGTTTTAGGTTTTTTTTTGTTTGCAATATTGTTTTGCATTTAGCTGCATTTTAGGTATTACATATAGGATTGTATGTACGGATGGTGTGGATTGGTTTAAGATAACCTCCAATGATACTTTTGTTTAGGAAAAATAGCTTTCATGAGTTTGAGTAACTTTTGATGTGCAATCCCTTTTGGTGCTTAAAATTTTGAAGGTTTTGTAAATGTTTCTTGTTTTGGCCTTTGTCTTGATTAGGAACTTTGTTATCCCATGGAATTGTTAGTACTAATGTTGGTACATAAGAGTCATTTTATAAGCTAATTGTGACTTTGGTGGATGTCCCGTGAGATTTTGAGCCTTATTTGGACTAATTCATTATATTTAGTCTCAAGTTTTTTTTCATGTGTGTGACTCTTCTATGTTGCATCTCAAGAACTTGCCTAGGTTCTTGTTCAAAACCACATTAGCGTGTGCATAGTTGATGATATCTATCTTTGTAGTGAACATTTCATATTAGCCCTTAGCTAAACACATATTCTTACCTTTTAAGCCAAGTTTATGCAATGTCACTTCATCTATATAGTGGGTGGTTTTGGAGATAATTGAGTTTAAGGTGGCTTTGGCATGTTGGTTTGTTGGGGGATTGATGACATTGAGCATTTTCTTTGGTTCCCTCTTGTTTGGGTTGTATGTGTATATGTATTCGGTTGTGAATTGATAGTTAGCGATCCTATGCCTTTTAATAATTATAATTGTCATTTCATTTCCCAAAAAAACAAAAAGAAAAATAGGGAACCAAAAAGTTATGTTGAAGAGAAAAACAAGAAGAAAAAAAAATCATGTTGAGAAAAAAAGAGCCGAAAAAAAGAAAAAAAGGAAAATTGAATAAATGATTGGCATTAGACACGTGGATAGCTTGCATCTTTTCTTTGTTAACTCATTTCCTATTTGATTCATTTGGGATATATTCATTGTATTGTTGAGGTTTGGAGTGTTGGTGATCTTTATGGCTTCTTGGTGCCTGGTTGATTGCTCCCTAGTCGCTTGGCTAATAGCCCCACCTTGCCTAAATTCAGTTGTCCACTCCTTTTCCTTAACCCTTCTAACTCACATTATAACCCATATAAAGTCCTCTCGATTGTGTTGTGCACATTGCAATTTCGTAGGGGAGAATTTGAGAGTTTTGGCAAGCATATGGTAGATTCATCTTTGGATTGAGTATTGAGTGAACCTATATTATATTTCAAACACATGAGCTGGAACGATTCATATTTTTTCCAAAGTGAGGTTCTACCAGTCTGTTTAGCTCTAATCAATTCAGGTCTAATCAATTCCATGTGCTTACATCACGTGCTATATGGTTCTTTGGAGGTGACAAGTTTGATTTCGAGCTTGTGATCTTCTACTTCTTTGAAAACCTTCTCCTCCTTCTAATTTTGAAACATTTTGCGTGCTATTTGGGGTTGCCATTGCTTGCTATTTTTCTTGTGATATGCTATGGCTTGCCTATTTTAAGGAGGTTGTTGTGTTTTGAGTCTTAGATGCATCTCCCCTTGTTCGTTTTCTATAGTGTTTGCTTGAGGATAAGCAACCGTTCAAGCATGGGGGAGTTTGATAAGTGCTGAAAGTGTATATCAATTTAGGGTCATTTGTTGCATTTTTAGGGAGAATCACATACTTTATGTTATAATCTATACTCCTTTTCCCATTTTACGCTTGGGTATGGTTCTTGTCTGTGTTTTGCCGGTTTTTGAAACTTTTTGCCCTTATTTTGATCCTAGTTAAGTGTGTTTTAAGTCCCCACAGATGCCCCCTGAGTTGCTATACTCGTGGAAGGAAGAAAGAACAGAAGAATGTCAGAATAGTGGCCACCACAGATGGTTCGTGGTGGTGCCCACGGTCTATGGTGTCCTCACTTCCCCCGAGGCCTTTTGTTTTCTCACGGCTTTTCAACTTCTAGGTAGATTTAATTCCATTAATTCTCGTGGTCGTTCGGCTTTCAGGAGTTTTGCTATAAAAGGGGTTGTTTGCATCCTGAATCTATCATCCCATCCATTTCCATTTTTGCTCCCTTCAAGTTCATCAATTAGATTAGGATTTTAGAAAAAAGAGAGAATTAAAGTGAAGATTTTCAAGGATTCCATGCCGGGTTTGCAATCGACGGATTCAAGCGTGTTGATTGGACGAGCATTCTCTTTTCTTCTCTTTTCACATTATCTTTGAATTTATATTTTGTAATTTTGATTATGCCTTTGTTTTGATTTTGGATTTATACAAATTATGTTCTTGATATGTTGTTCATCTCTTTGAATATTTTTAGAATCATTGGATTGTTTTATCGAATCTTAGAAGATTATTGTCTTGTAAGAAATTTGATCACCTTCTTGCATGTTTTGGGTGTTGGATAAAGAACTGAAGGGTGGAATTTGATATTTGAACCGTAGGATTTGACTTGATTATGTGGATTCTTTAGAGAGCACATCAATTGAGAAACCATAAATTTGATAATCGTATGCTTAACGAACCTAAATAAATCAAAAGCCTTGAGAAATGGTAATTGGTTAGATTTAGGTATTTCACTTCACCTTGAAAGCAGGTCTTGATAATTCGATTGTCGGTTTTAAAATAATTTATTGAGGAAGAAATGCTTAATTGATACGTGAATGGAGATATTGCTAGTTTTGTATAATTTCTTGATTATTTATCCATTAGATTAGATAGTTGATTAGTTTAGTTTCAACATCGTGTATTGATTCGCTTAGCCTATCTTGACACAATATAACCCAATAGATCAACCTAGTCTTTGTGGGATCGACCTTCATTTGCTATAATGCCACTGTGCACTTGCCGACTTATCAAAATTCTATAGCGGTTAGTTTGTTAAAGATTATTAAAATTCGGTCCGAGTTGACTTTAGACTCACAACCTCTTTTTAAAGGCACCATGCACATTTCATTAACAAACAATCTCAGCTTGATTTAGATCTTATACATTTAAAATCCATTTCAAAATTTCTATTTGACAAGAATTTGCTTGTTTAAGTGCAAGCAAGGCAATACTTATATGAAGACAAACAAATTTATGCCCAGTTTGGTTTAGCTTCAGTTTAGTTCAAGTTCAGCCCAAATCATGCTCAGTTTGGTTTGACTGAGCTTGGGTTCAGTTCAGTCCTACTTCAGTTCAATTTTGTCTTGCTACGGAACCATAACAAGCAATAACAAGCTATAGGTTATTGGCGTTAGTTGTCGCTTACAATTCTAAATCAATTCTCTTACATAGTTCGTTCCAGTCCAAGCACCCAAGCAGTTAATGAAGTAAACGATAAGGGAACAAAATCATACAAAATTGCATATGCGACTCCTAAAACAAACTCTCCTTCCCTACACTCTTCAATTACCCAAGTTCATATCTAAAAACAGCTTCAACCACATTAGAATTTACCTAAATGATTCATTAACTCAAGTTCATGACTTCACAATCTAACCCTAATTTCACCATAACCAAAATTAATATCAAACAACAAAGCATTTTTGGTTTAAAATTACTATTAATTTGGGGATGGGGATTACCCTCCTTAATCTAACGTTGGAGGACGCAATTTAGGGTTAACTTAGTCGAATTGTAGATCGATGTAAGCTCTGGCCTCTTCTTCTTCCTCACTGGTGCAACCTACTTCAGTCCTACTTCCCCTCCACTTCTTCTTCGCTCATAGTAGCGTTGTCACGGGCTGATGGCCATGCTACCACATCATCGTAGCCCAACCCCGCACCACACCTCTGTCCACCGGTTTGGCTTTTCTCTATCGCTCTCTCCTCTCTCTCTCTCTGGATGGGTTCAAGGCCCATCTAATTAGATGGGGATTCGTCCTCGCTTTTGTTTTTTAACTTACTAAAAGAAGAGGAAATGAGTTTGACTAGTTCGTACTAGCTGCCTTCAAAATCAAACCTAATTCAACCAATTAACCTAATTACTCCAGGAAATCACGTAAGATAGCATGCAAATGAACCCAATAAAACTAATCGAACTAGTAGTCGAACAATTGATCATAGCTAAGACTCCTCGACCCCTACACTATCGTTAGTTTATAAATAGTAACTTAAATGAATTCAAAAATTTTCCAAAGCTAGCATGTCAAAAGGCCCAGCTACTACAATATATATATATATATATATATATATATATATATATATATATATATA
>JACYFF010003369.1:67368098-67457742 GCA_017589665.1 Selenicereus undatus
ATAATGAAAACATCCCAAGTCTGCTATTTGACATATGACAATTTCTTATAGCTTCGATATTATTTTTTAATCTAAGACCAAGCCTATTAAAAAATACTAAAAGATTTCTTATTTTCAATGTTATTGTTTTTTCCTTCCAAAATTTTTTAAAAAGATATGCTTGTTAAAGGATTCTTACTACAATGATATTGTTGTTGCCTTTTTTTAACAATACAAATAAAAGAGGATTCTAATAAAATATTTACTCATTGATCTTGCATTGTTATTATGTTAATAGTGATAATATAAAGAAATAACATATAGAGATAGACTTTTTAATTTGCTACATTTTCTTTGGGCTTAAATATAAATATTAGTAGAGAATATCAATTGTTAGGTTTCGTGGCCCAAAATCCAAGAATTGGCACGGTGGGACCGTCCTAAACGACATGGACGTGTCAGGCCGAAGAAGCGGGACGTCGAAGGAGGGCAGAAAAACAGCATGGGGTGACCGTGCCATGTGGGACGGTCGTGCCACCATGGCACGGTGTGACCGTGCCATGTGGCACGGGTGTGCCACGCCCAGTTCGGGCGCGGACTTTTTTGGCGGCTAGGGTTGCTTCTGTGTGTAGTCTTCTTGGCGGCTAGGGTTCTCCTCTAGGGGTAAAACCTTGGACTTCTAGACCCTATATAAAGAGGTCTTGCCTAGGATCTAAGATCACTCATGAATCCCTAAACACATTGAGAGGTACAGGGACTTTGAGAGAGATTACAAGAGAGGTTGTAATTCTGCTATTGGATCGAATCACTTGTTATGATTGTGACCGTTTTGTGCTCTCCCTGCTCATATAATGGATTGATTGTGCTCGTCGCCATCCGTGGTTTTTTCCCACATTGGGTTTCCACATAAATCTTGTGTGTCGTTGCTTTGTTCTTGTTATCGTTCTTTAAATTTATGAATATCTGTTTCATCCTATTACTTCCACTATTAGTTTGCTCTAATTCCTAACAAGTGGTATCAGAGCCAGGTTTAGGATGTCTTCAATTATGAATGTTAATATTCAGAAGTTTTATGGGGAGATTAGTTTTAATCTCTTGATGGTGCAGATGAGAGCAGTTCTCGTCCAGCATGGGTTATGGAAGGTTCTGCAAGGATCTCACCAGAAACCTAAGAATATGACTGATGAACAATGGGCAGCAGACCAAAAGAAGATGCGTTGATCGTTGACAGACGAGGAATGGGAGGAACTGGAGTTGAAGGCAGTTTCAGCCATTCAGTTGTGCCTGGTGCCACATGTCCTGCGAGAGGTGCTCGATAAGGCAACTGTAGTGGATCTGTGGACTTGGCTGGAGGAACTTTACATGATGAAGAGTCCAACCAACAAGATTCGTTTGAAGGAAAGGCTATACACCTTTCGTATGGCTGAAGGTACCCCTGTTCAAAAACATTTATTAACTCTATTCTTATTGATTTGGAGAGTCTGGATGTAAAGATTGAGGATGAGGATAAAGCTATTCTGCTTGTTGTGTCTCTACCCCCTCCTATAAACACTTTAAGGAGATTATGTTATACAGTAATTCTGATACTATATCGTTTGAGGATGTTAAGTCTAATCTAGTGTCTAAGGGGAAATTTGACCATGATATCCATGCTGATCCAGCTGAGGGATTAGTTGTTAGGGGTAGAAAAACTGAGCAAAAGGGGAATGGTAATAAGAAAAAGAACCGATCTAAGACTAGGAATCCTCATTCCAATAAGATCTGCAATTACTGTGGTAAATTGGGTCATATTCAGGTTAACTGTTGGAAACTAAGGAAAAAGAAAGGGAAAGAGAAAAAGGAGAAACTGCTACAGCTGATTGTGTAGTAGAGTCAGAGTCTGATAGTGATGTGTTGCTTGCTACCATGTCTTTGGCCACCACCTCTGAAAAGGGGTTAGGTGATGATTGGATTTTAGATTCTGGTTGTACGTATCACATGTGTCCTCATAGGGACCGGTTTGTCACTTACGAGCCTGTTGATACTGGGGTTGTACTTATGGGCAATGATGTCGAGTGCAAGGTTGTAGGAATATGTACTGTGCAGATTAAAACCCATGATGGCATAGTTAGAACCTTGTCTAAAGTTCGTCACATACCAGATATGACTCGTTATTTAATCTCCTTGGGTGCTCTTGAGACTAATGGTTGCAAGATTATTATGGAGAATAGTGTCCTAAAAGTGACAAAGGGAGCCATGGTAGTAATGAAGGGACTACGGCAGGGCAGTCTCTACACCCCACAAGGAACTATAGTTACAGGAGTAGCTGCAGTTGGTACAGCATCAGCAGATGTTAATGATACAAGGTTATAGCACATAAGATTGGGTCATATGAGTGAGAAAAGGATGACCATTCTAAGTCAGAAAGGTTGTCTGGGTAGCGCTGGTATGGGTAAGCTTGATTTTTGTGATAATTGTATTTTGGGAAACAGAAGAGGGTAAGTTTCTCTAAAGCAAAACATCGTACTCAGGGGATCCTTGACTACATTCATTCTGATCTGTAGGGTCCCTCGAAGGTTCTTCTCTTCGAGGTAAGCCCTACATGTTAACTTTTGTTGATGATTTCTCATGCAAAGTTTAGGTTTACTTCTTGAGATAGAAAAATGAGACATTCTCCATATTCAAGAAGTTCAAGGCTCTGGTTGAAAACCAGATTGGGAGAAAGAACAAGAAGCTTAGGACTGACAATGGTCTTGATTTTGTTGAGTCAGAATTTGATGAGTTCTGCGCGGTGAATGGCATAGCTAGGCACAAGACTTTGGTTGCAAAACCACAGCAGAATGGAGTTGCAGAACGAATCAATAGGACTATACTGGAGAAAACTCGATGTATACTTTCCAATGCAGGGCTTTGGGATCGCAAAGCTTTTTGAGTAGAGGCTATTTCTACAGCCTGCCACTTGGTGAATCGCTCACCACACACATCCATTGATTTTTAAATTCCAGAAGAAGTATGGTCAGCTAATCCTATTGATTGTTCTAGTTTGATAATATTTGGATGTCCTGTGTATGCCCATGTGAATAATGGGAAGTTAGCCCCTAGGACTGTCAAATGCATGTTTCTTGGATATGCATATGAGTCTAAAGGATACCGCATGTGGTGTCCTGAATCTAAGAAAGTCATTTAGAGTAGGGATGTAACTTTCAATGAGACTGCTATGTTATCTTCTAGAAAGGATTCTGTTGTTTCTTCTACTGGTGCAGGTAATCACGAGGATACCAGTATAGAGATAAAAATGGAGACTGTTGCAGCTCAAGGTGGAGCTGCTAATCAGCTCAACAGGGAGGCCCGGGTTACTGAACCTAGCGCTATCAGTTCTGATTAGCCTCAGGTGAAGGTTGCTCACTATATAGCTCATGATCGTCCTCGAATGGAAATCAGGAGGCCTGCTTGCTACAATGATGACGAGGGGCTAATAGCATATGCACTTTCAATTGCAGATGAGGTGCTTGAAGGTATGGAACCTTCAACCTGTACTGAAGTAATCTCCTACCCAAGTTCACCTAATTGGATCCTAGCTATGCAAGAGGAAATGGAGAGTTTGCAAAAGAATCGGACTGGGGAACTGTGTGAGCTACCTAAAGGTCAGAGAGCCTTAACTACCAAATGGATCTACAAGAAAAAGGAAGACATTCCTAGAGTTGAAGATGCAAGGTAGAAAGCACGCCTGGTTGTTCGTGTTTGCAATAAAAAAGAAGGTATTGACTACAATGAGGTATTTTCACATGTTGTTAGACATACCTCCATTAGAGTGCTTATTGCATTTGTTACGTCGTTTGATCTGGAGCTGGAGTAACTTGTTGTGAAGGCTGCATTCCTTCATGGGAAGTTGGAGGAGGAGATCTACATGAGGCAACCCGAACGTTTTGTTGTTCCTGGGAAGGAACTACGTAGATTGAAAAAGTCCTTGTATGGACTTAAGCAGGCTCCTAGGCAGTGGTACAAAAGGTTTGACACCTTCATGATTACATAAGGATACACTCGCAGCCGATATGATAATTGTGTATATTATAGACAATATTCTGATGGTTCCTTTATTTATTTGCTATTGTATGTTGATGATATGTTGATTACCTCTAAGGTAAATCCTTTATTAGCAAGTTGAAATCTCAACTTAGTGAGGAGTTTGAGATGAAGGACCTGGATGCAGCAAAGAAGATTCTAGGCATGGAGATTCAGAGGAATCGAAAGGCTGGTAAGCTGTACTTATCTCAATGACACTACCTTGAGAAAGTGCTAGGCAGATTTAATATGGATAACTGTAAGGCAGTTTTCACACCCCTTGCTGCACATTTCAGATTGTCTGCTGAGTGTTGTCCACAATCTGAGGAGGACATAGATAGAATGTCTAATGTCTCTTATTCTAGTACTGTTGGTAGTTTAATGTATGCTATGTTATGCACTAGGCCAGACTTGTCACATGCTGTGAGTGTGGTAAGTAGGTATATGCATAATCCTAGAAAGGATCATTGGGAAGCTATGAAATGGATCATTCGTTATGTTAAGGGTATTGTTAATAAGAGGTTGGTGTTTGATAGATTCTGACTATGCTAGTGATCTTGATAGGAGAAGGTCCATATCTGGGTATATCTTCACTATGTGTGCAGGTGCTATCTCCTGGAAAGCATCAGTCCAGTCTATTGCAGCTCTATCTACTACAGAGGCTGAGTATGTTGTTGCTACTGAATGAGTGAAGGAAGCTACTTGGTTGAGGGGCATCGTTACTGAGCTTAGAGTTCCACAGGTTACCACTGTGGTATTTTCTGATAGTCAGAGTTCCATCCACCTGACTAAGAATGATGTCTACCATTCAAAGACCAAGCACATCAGTGTCAAGTATCATTATGTTAGAGATACAGTTGCCGCAGGGGGAAATAGTTATGAGGAAGGTTCATACTTTGGAGAATCCTGCAGATATGTTGACTAAGCCTCTACCTATAGCTAAGTTCGAGCATTGCTTGGACTTAGTTGGCATTGACAGTATTTGAGCGCCCTTTGGGGCATTGCCCCTTGGGGGGCGTCACCCTTCGGGATGCAATGACGGTGTTAGAAAGTTGGTGATTGGAGATTTCGGCCCAAGGTGGAGATTGTTGGGTTTCGTGGCCCAAAATCCAAGAATTGGCATGGTGGGACCGTGCTAGACAACACGGATGTGTCAGGCCGAAGAAGCGGGACGTCGAAGGAGCGCAGAAAAACAACATGCAGTGACCATGCCATGTGGCACGGTGTGACCGTGCCACGTGGCATGGGCGTGCCGTACCCAGTTTGGGCGCGGGCTTTTCTGGCAGTTAGGGTTTCTTTGGCGTGCAGTCTTCTTAGCAGCTAGGGTTCTGCTTTAGGGGTAAAACCCTGAACTTCTAGACCCTATATAAAGAGGTCTTGCCTAAGATCTAAGATCACTCCTAAATCCCTAAACACATTGAGAGGTAGAGAGAGTTTGAGAGAGATCACAAGAGAGGTTGTAATTCTGCTATTGGATTGAGTCACTTGTTGTGATTGTGATTGTTTTGTACTCTCCCTGCTCATATAGTGGATTGATTGTGCTCGCCGTCGTCCGTGGTTTTTTCCCACATTGGGTTTCCACGTAAATCTTGTGTGTCATTGCTTTGTTCTTGTTATCGTTCTTTAAATTTCTGAATATTTGTTTCATCGTATTGCTTCCGCTATTAGTTTGCTCTAATTCCTAACATCAAATATTAAAAACTTTAAAAAAGGTTATATCAATTTTTGGTTATACAATTTTTACTTTAGTCATTTGTAATAATGAAGACTTCTACTATGATGTTAAGATAATTTGACTTCGGAATTGTAATAGGGAATTGAGAAGGTGTAAAATTCTTGGGGACGAAATAAAGCGTATGCTTATGAGATAACATTCAAAGAGGAAATGAGAAAGATTACAAAAGATGTTCCATGGCACGATGGTGCTCTTAATCAACTGTAGTAACATTAATTACTCGATAAATTTCATCACTGCCTATTTATTCATTGCAGCATTTTAAGAGTTGTGTTGGAATAACTTAATTTAGGTAGAATTAAAGTTTTGTTGGTTTTGCATGGTCTATTTCATTGAACAATTGAGTACTAACGTAGGTTGGTCCAAATACTTTTTGTGACTAATTTGTAGTGACTTATAATGTTTTTTATGGACATTCAAGTGTTAATTTATGAGGGCCTGGAGAGACAATTGTTGAGGTGACAAAAATCATTTCTATTGTGATGTCGATCTTGCCCTTCAGAAGGGGATGCCTTTGGGAGGGAAATTGGGGGGAGCTTATTAGAGAACAAGTACGGAGGACCGTGAAGCACAATCCGTTCTAGCTCTCTTGCCTTCTATCTCTGGCATTATTTCTCTTTCTCTCTCTCTCTCTCTCTCTCTCTCTCTGTTGTAGTCGTTCTTTGTTATTCTACAAGAGTGAAATTTCTACTATCATCTGCACTAAAGTTGTGTATTTAGGGACAACTATGGCGAATGAATATGATTGATAGGCAAGTGGTAGTGGGGATGAAAATTAGGCGACGTTAGAGGAGCTAAGTGAAGCTATTGTCAGATCAGCCATGGAGCTATAAGGTATGTCCGGTGGTTTTAACAAATGGTCCATAAATTGAAATGACTTTAGGAAATTGAGTGAAATTGTAATGACATTAATATGTTTGAAAAAAAGCTCAGGTAACTAGATGCATGAATTTAGGTGGAATTTTGAATCCCATTAAAAGCTAATTTTTGGTTTTTTCCTTTTCTAATGGGTGTTGGAAAATGTTAAAATTAGTGTGTTTTGCATGGAATAAGGTTGGTTCATTGCAAGTTTAGTTGGTTGCTGAAATATGAAGTGTTGGAAGGGGTTGTGTGCTGATGGAGGTAAAGCGGTAGGTTAGGTGATTATGTTGATTGTGGTCATAGTGGCATGTGGAATGTTTTGTGTGTTGTCTTAAGCTTGACATCCCAGGATGGGAAGTTGTGAAAGTTGAGATGTTGTGGTAGTCAGAATCTATTTAGGAAAGTTGCATGCTTGGGATCTGTAATATCCCCTGGAAAAAAATTACTTGGACAATTCTTAGAATTAGGAAATTCTATGACATTACTATTTAAAATAATTCCTTTTTATTTTTTGCTAATTTGATACTGTCACTACAAAAAATAATGCATTCTCCCACATTTGTATCACGACACTTAATTAAAGTATGGAGAGAAAATAATAAGAGTTAATAGTTTTCTAGATTCCACATTTAACAAGTGTGGGTAAATTATAAACCTGTTCTAATATTTATTAAGTGTGGGGAATGAAACATAGCTTTTACAATTATTTTTATTATGTTAATGAGATATTTTGTACAAAATATTTTAATATTTATATGTAAATATATTAGCTAAAGGAATAAGACAAACACTAAAACAAATTACATGAATTGAGCCTGAAAATACTAGTTGAGTGCCTAGCCAACATATGAAATAAAAAGGAAAAAGTGGCTACTTAATTTATGTGCCTACCCCCTGGCGAAAAAAGAAAATAAATCCCAAATCCTACTTGATTCCTTGGAAGCCTCCACGCCCCTTGTTCATTTGGTTATGCGGTTTGGCTAGTGAATTCTGCTTGAATCCTAATTGCAATTACCAATGAACAAGCATTCAATCGAGCAATCAGGCACCGACTTGAAGAAGCCTCATGGTTTTTTATTCATATACATCGTAATATAGTGAGGTAAGCCTCAACTCTAAATCTGAATTCACTCAAATTCTGTGAAATGAGAAGAATTCTTCAAAATTCTCACTCATAGAATCTTCTGATTGTAGGTGGACTAACAATTACAACCTCTTCCAAACCTAGAATTCATCAAACATATATTGAAGGATTCGCGAATGTGAATTGGTGTTTCAATATGAAGTGGGCATATCTCTGTCTTAATCCAGGTACCTATGTCTCTTGATATCTGATATAAGTTGGTGATACACAAGCAGTATCTCTCAACGTGTCAATTTGAAGAAGTGCAAGTTGTTTGATTAGAAGAGCCATGACTGCCATATTCTAATGCAATATTCACTTCTCATTGCATTGCGAGTGGTTATGAATGATTATTCTAAATTTGGTGTGAGTTGTTTGATTTTTTTAAGGAATTATGAGCGAAAGAGCTGAATGTTGATAAATTAGATGAGCCACAGAAATGTAGTTCTCATGTTATGTCGTATGGAGAAAATGTTCCCAGCTGGCTTTTTTTCTATTATGGTGCATCTGATTGTGCACTTGACGGAGGAAGCAGAGCTTAGAGGGCCAGTATTTTATAGATGGATGTACCCTATAGAGCGGCGAGGCCTTAAATTTTATGACTTTCATTCATCTTTTTTGTCCCAGAAATCACATATTAGTGGCAAATTGTAGGTACTTGGCACGGTTAAAAGGATATGTCTGTAATCGAGCATAACCGAAGGGATCAATGGCAGAAGGATACGTTGCACAAAAGTACATAACGTTTTGCTCATGATACTTTGAAGGGGTAGAAACTATTTTCAACTGTCCACAAAGGAACGATGACTCTATTCCTAATACAAAAATGTATTTATTTAACACTGGTGGATAACCTAAAGGTCAGGCTGTAATGGTGGAAATGGATGAGTGGAGCCTTAAGCAAGCCCATCCATATGTGCTCCTACATGTTAATGGGATAGACTTTTATGGCAGGTTAATAAAATTGCTTTGCAACCTCTTGTGGTAAATGTCTAAATTTTACTAATATTCATTTAATTTGATTAAGTTCATGATTTATAGATATTTCTTGGAGGAATGCCTTGCATTTTGTTCATAAGAGCCTAGTGATAAGCTTAAGCAAAAACTGTTACTTGAGGATTTTCCGAGTTGGTTGCAATAAATGGTAACTTCAAAACCTTATGCTGAGTGTTTTAGAGGCATGACTATATCAATTATTAACACGGGTGCTCAATTATTTAGTTTACAAATATGGATGATAATAACCCAGAGTTAAAAGTGTTAAGAGCTGTGGCTCAAGGTCCAAACTCCATAGTCAAAAGAATGAAGGCTTTTAATATCAATGGTATAGATTCCACACTCATGCCCAAGATGAGACAAAGAAAACCTAAAGCTATGGGGTTGCGGTATACATTGATGGAAAACCTTACTGTGGAAAGATCACTGACATCATGGAGTTGGACTACTTTTTTGAATCTAAGGTAGTTCCATTTCGATGTGATTGGGTGGGTAAACTCAAGTTGAGGAAGAAAAGGGACAAAAGGGGATTCACTCTCTTAAATTTCTCATATTGGATACATAAAGGAAGTGCCTTGAAGGATGATCCATATATTCTTTCATTACAAGCCAATCAGGTATTCTATATTGAAGATGAGAAAGAAAAAGGGTGAGCTCATGTTGTGAGAGTAAAGCCAAGAGATGGTTACCAATTAGGAGCAACCATGGTAGATGAGGATGAATTTTATCCTTAATGCATACCTCCTAATATATCAAAAGAGAATGCATGTAGAGATCCATATAATTGGGATACTATTGATTGCGCGGAATAGAAATAATTTTAGTTTTTTTAGTAGCATGTTTTGGCATTTACAAATCTTTGTATTTGACATTTTTTTTTTTTTTGAAAAGTAACTATCATATTACTTCTAACTGACATAATAGTTCAACCTTGCAAGGCTTTACATCCCTGAGCCCTGTGAACCTCACAGAACAAGCCTGTACACAAATATCAGTACATCATATTATTATGTTTTGTTTTAAATTGTGGCTATTTTCAAGCTTTGATTAATTTCCTCACAGGCTAAGTCAGTAAAAGAAAGAAATATCAGTACACATGTCTATTTGATTAATTTGTTTATGTAGTTTCCTTTAGTAGATTATGGTTGATTTTTGTGATATAGCTTGTAGAATTTGACATGATCAAGTCAGCTCTTGTCTTGGTTAATTCTTACTTTTAACCCTTTTTTTCATTGAGTTGCGTCATAAACTGGCACAAGTTTTCCCTGTAAGTTTTGAAGCATTAGAATCATGTTCCAATCCAGGATTACCTTATAAGAGTCCTTTAAGTCCGTTCAACATGAAGATGCAGTAGATGAAGATGCTCTTTAGATGATATTGATATGATTTGCAATTTGGCAGAAAAAGACGTCGAAACTGTTGAAGAGAATATTTTTTGAATCTAGAGTTTCGATTAATATGAGTCCCTCTCTTATCACCATACTTGACGATTTTAAAGATGACAAAGAGGTGTTAATCATTGGTAAACGAATCTTTACTACCCGTCTAGTCATTTCACTTGCACAACGGCCTTGTTAGCTGCAGGTTATTTACTGATACGATGATCATATTCTTTTTTATATAGATGAACGTGGCAATGCCAGAAAGTTCAAAGGGAGAATTCAATGTGAATATGGCATATATATTGGTTCCTTTGGAGAGGATTATATCTTAAACAACTTGTTGCAGCCAATAAAGAAAGTAGGAAGTTTATTTAATAGATTCCTTGTTGATGTTGCTAGGAGACCTAACCTATGTCCCCATATCTATGAAGATTGGAGCTTAGTGCCACAATGCTTTAGAGGTCCAATCATAATGCTTATTAGGATAAGCATTTATTCATGTTCAAGCTAGGTGATACATGTTATCTAAATGTAACTAGTTTAAATAATAGCTTGAAGTTTTGTCTTGTAGGGGGAGTTTTAGTTGCTAGATGGTGTATAAGTCAATCAGAAAATTCTAAAGTCACTTGGGGAAAGGGTTCAAGGTTTCACGTATTCCTTGAGATGTAAGTATGTTAAAGAAGATATCACAAAAGGGCGTTATATAATTTAGAAAAGCATACATGTCTGTCCGCTATAGGTGGCTAGATGTGGGTTAGTTTGGTTCATTATTTCTTTTTGGAGAAGTTTCATCTAAGTTAAAAAAATATTGCTTTCATCGTGTTTGGGTAGTCGTATGTTTAGAGATGCTTTGGGTGATGTTGTCCTATGTTTGATATGTTGTGACCGTGTTTTTCATATCACACAAATTCAATACATCCTTTGGGCACTTTGTTAATTGCTTTGCTGACTGTTTGGCTTCCCTTAGAAGCAGCCTCTACCCTTATAACAACATCTATTATGACAATATAATACTTGTCATGTAGAAATGGTCTACTAAAGGAAAAAGAGCAAGAGGGAAGCAACTACATGCACACAATACATACAAGTGGGTCACAAAGTTTTGCAATCAAATGGATAATTTTTAAAGTCATGTATGCTTAATAGGTTGATATTAAGTAAGATGTGTTGTTGTCATAAGGCACAAAGTTTGTTGGAAATAAATGATCATGTGGGCTAACATTCTAAATAGTAAATCACTTTGCGTGTTGGAGTTGAGTTTTGTTTTCGGGATGTAACCCTAGTGCTCTAGGGGTGTGATCCGTTGAGTTGTATTTTTTATTTCTTTCTTTTAGCTAGCTTTATAGCTTATGTACTCTGGGTGTGTGGCCCATGGAGCTGTGATCTATGGCATATAGCTGTCGAGCTTGTTGGATATGTTCCTTATATTTATATTATTACAAGTACTTAATGTAAGGCTATAAGCTTAAGTTATGGTCAGTTTTTTAGGAGAAACTCTATCTGTTTCATTCCAATATTTTAGAAATCACTAACATCACTAGCCCTAGGGGGTAGGGGTGTTATATTTTATTTACTTTTCCATATACAAAATTCTTTATGTATGCCCATACATTGATTTATAGGAGAAGGAGCATAAAAGAGAACTTGGTCCCTTTGAATGATTTATGTAGAATCATCAGGATAAAGAAGAATCTTACCATGAATAGGCAACTAAGAAATTACTGGTATGTGCATTTTTATATTTTTTCGTAATTTTGCATAAAGTATGTCATTGTTTAATACATACGTAAACAAAGTAATGATAAATTTTGGTATCTATGGCCAATAATCTATATAGGATATTACTGTTAATATTATCAAACGAAAGACAAGTGCTACAGAAATGGTATTCTTTGAAGCCACATTGTTGCCTAAGACTTTTGCTTACCGTAAGTTGATTGGACTTAAAAGTGGTGGGAGGGTTAGAGGAGTTGGGTTTGGAGTCACCTCTAATCAACTTAATGGCAAATGTGATTGTCAAATTGATACTGAGCCTTTGGATTCTAGCATAGTGAGTCTATTGCTAAAAGTGGTTTGATCCTTATGCCAATAGGTCACTTCCTTGAAGTCTAAACGAACTAATGATGTGCATGTTCTATCTCAGGTCATTTTTGAACCATGCTTTTATTATTTTTTATTGAATTACCATAATTAAAAATAAATCATGAATACACTTTAAATAAGGTTAATGTTAATTTCTTTACTTGGGTTTGTGATTAGGGTGATGATGTTGAAGAGAATCAAAGGAATAACACACTCTTAGCTAGTGAACACATAAGAGATACTCTGGCAACTACACCTACATTAGCTAAGAAATATGAGGCATATATCAAAGATGTAGGTCCAACAAAAAATTCCATTGTACTAAGGGATAAAAGTGGAGCTATTCATACATCTAGGTCGCCTCAAGTTGTAAACCAAGTGACTTCACATTCTGTAGACACATAAATGTACTCTTCCCATACAAAGTCTTATGTTGCACTTAAATTTTTTTCAACACTATCATACATGATTTTGGGTGTTTACAGGAGTCAGCAAAGACAAAGTGTTAGAGGCAAAGAGAACATACAGGAGCAAATATAACAAACAACCCCCCTTTTTTAATTTTCTTGATTTAACTTCATGTTGTGCCAATAGGGTAAAGATGAAAGTTATAAATATGTTCGTATTAGCGATTTCATCTTACACAATTATATCATTCTGTGATTACTAGTTTTATCTAGCCGAATTCCCTTTAAGGAGTTAACAATTTCTGTGCAACTCAAATCAGCAAGAAACATATTAGTATGAAAAATAGGATGGAAATTCCACAATTGGCATGCCACGACCCCATAATTGGTAAATCAAGTAAGTTCTTATTTTGTGCACATAAACAAAACATTATGGTGTAATGTAAATACCTTGTATAGTTACCTTTTTGTTATTGAAGCTTCCTCTCATATTCTAATTTTTATGTAGGTAGATAATGAAAATACATCTATGACGGAAAATCCTTCTAGTTGCTTAAAGCAACCAAAAATCGCTCAAAGGCTTAATTTTGACCAAAGAGAGCAGGTAAGATGTTAAGTAATTTTTATTTTTACTAAACAGATACCCCAATCCAATGTGAGAATTTAAAGAGCAAAGTACTTAGTTGGAAGTGAAATATTTCTAGTGCCAATTATTTGAGTAATTTATATAATTTGGTAATTATTTAACTATTGTTTTCATTTGGTAGAAATGCATCCAAGGAGTTAGCAAGGGTCCTAGCTTGACTTCTACGCTTTCACCACTTTCAAGGGACTTATTTGCTCTAGGGTCATTAATCCCTATGTAACAACTCAACTGCATGTATTATGATATTTGTTAAATTGGAATAGATTGTTCAACTCATTTGCCTCTTTTTATTATTTTGAGGACAACTTTACCCACGTTAATCACATCACATTAAGAGATGGATCGTTTGTATTATAGCTTACAAATTTGAAGAGCACTCGAGATAAATTTGGGACTTATGATGATGGTGTCACTTTGAATGATGAGATTTCTAGAGATGGTTGTGGGTAGACCTGGCAAATGGGTCATTCGGTTCGAGTACGGGTCGGGTCAAGTTCGGGTCGGGTCATGTTCGGGTTAAGTGACATTTCGGGTCGTTTCAGTTTGGGTCAGGTATGGTTCGGGTCGGGTCGGGTCGATTTCGGGTCAACCAATTTTTGGTGAAATGCACTCATCATGCCAAAACAAGCAACTTTGTTGAAAATTTCGGGTCGGGTATGGTTCGGGTCGGGTATGGGTACGGGTCATTCGGTTCGGGTTTCAGGTCTCGGGTCAGTTTTGCCAGGTCTAGTTGTGGGGGACTTGTAGGAAGTGCATACAATCAACAAGCACAAAATTTGACCACCGTATAAAAAAAGGAACAAAATAGATACTTCTAATTTTCAACCAAGCATTAATCTGCCAAAAAATGCAAGCAAATGAGACACTACACAACCCGAAGCATTGTCAAAATCAGTCTTTGCTGGATTAGGTAAATAATCGTTGAAAGATATTATAGACTTTATACTTCCAGTTAATTTTTACTCGTGTATGAATGTGGTTTTCTACGTTTTTCTTACTTCAAGTATCCTCACCAAATGATTTTATTTGAATGACTCTTATGTGTGGTCACACTGAGATAGAAAAGTTAGTCAACAAGGGGATTGAGGAAGATCTGAACATAGTGAGAAGTTTCAGGAATCCAAAGAGAAGGGAGTTTACTAATTGTTTCTAGGCGACCTGGTATATAAATGCTTATATTTTCTTACATTTAAGGTTTGGTTTGTCATTTACTTTGGGTTAACTAAGGCCCTGTTCTTTTCGTCGTTTAATGGACCTAACCTACTCCTTCCCACTCCCACTCACTCCTTCCTCCCCTTTCCCATATCTTCACACACTTTAAAAAAAATGTTACTTCTTCCCACTCTTTCCCACTCTCACCCACTATCACTAACCCCTTCCCACTCCTACATATAACTATTATTTTTCATATTTTGAAAACTTTTATAATTTATGTATTTGTATGTTCAAATAGTCTGATAACAATTATGAAAAGTTTTATTTATTTGTCGAATGTTATGGAAATATTTGTTAGTTATGCCAGAAATTGTAGATGGCGTAATTTTTGTTATATATATTGAAGAAATAATAGTTTTTTCCTACTTTGTTAAGCAAATGTTAGTTTTTTGTGATTGTTAAATATTTTGGGTTTGATTTTGTATATGAAAGAGATACTTAACTTTTTTTTTGTATTTGTTATGAAATATTTGTTATAGGTCATCAAAGCGTAGATGGTTGTTACTGTATGTGTAATATATTTATTTTTTGTACATCACAATTTGGGGCCAAATTTGCAGATGTTTTTTCCGGCATAATGAAGGAATGTGTAAATTTTTTTGGCGTTGATAACAACCTCGTGACATGAAGTATAGATGTATTGTACGTATATTTTGAGTAGATTTTTTTTCCATGTAGGTTAGTAACAAAATATTAGAGGTTCTTCACACAAATTGCAAATAATTTTTTTCCGTGTACTGAGGGTCTGTTCTTTTTGTTGGGAAATTCGGGTTGGTAAATGGGTGAAATTGATTGAGATTGGTAGAAGTGGGTCAAAGTATGTTGAAGTGGGTATCTTTAATCGAAGTAAGTTGAAGTTGGTATTTTTTTTGTTGAAGTGGGTTGAAGTAGGTTGAAATGGGTCGAAGTTAGTTGAAGTGTGTTCAATTTTTTTTTGTATGAGGAGTAAAAGTTGGTTACAATAGTGAAAAATGGGTTAAAGTTGGTTGAAGTTAGTTGAAGGTGTTATTTTTTTTATTAAAGTTCGTGAATTAGGTCAATGTGGATTGAAGTCGGTTGAGGTTGATAAATTTAGATTTACCAATGAAAAGAACAAGGCCTGAACATATGTGTATTTTTTTGTTGTTCGTATTTAATTAATATATGAAGAAAAAAATACATCCGTAATTTATTTTACGAATAATGAAAATTACAATTTGTTTGGGTAACAACGGCCACGAAATAATATTTTGTACATGAGTCAACACAAAAAAAATATTTTTTTCAGTCTAAATTTTTTTTATCATCAGTAATTACTATCACAAATAAAAAATTACATTTAAAAAACACAATACGCAACTTACATCAACTTTTCTACTTCATTCAACTCCTTCCCACTCCTTCCCGACCTTTCCCACACTTAAAAAAATACCACTCCTACCCACTCTCACCCACTCTCACCCACTCATTCCCCCATTCCCCACTCCCACCCGTCCCACACGTATAATTTCTCAACGAAAAGAACATGGCTTAAGTCTAAAAATAAAACATATTTATTGTAGACCTTTATTGAGGGTAAAAAGAAGGTAGACACGGACTTATTGAACAAGATTCTTTACGAAAAGTTGTTCGCTACTCTTAACCAACTAGGTACGAGTATGCTCTTGAATTTTATATTGGGTTTTATTGTTGGTTGAACTCAGTTGTAGTTCTATTCTTGTTCAAACGTAGTTGGGTTCTATTGTTGGTCAAACTCGTGGTCCTATTGTTGGTTAAATTCAGTTGGTTATATTGTTGGTTCAACCTATGGTTTTATTGTTGGTTCAACTCGGTTGGGTTCTGTTGTTGGTTGAACTCACCAGGATTTTATTGTTGGTTGAACTCAGTTGGGGTTCTCTTGTTGGTTGAACTTACTTGGGTTCTATTATTGGTTGAACTTGGTTGTAGCTGTATTGTTGGTTGAACTTGGTTGTGATTGTATTGTTGGTTGAACACGGTTGTGGTTCTATTTTTGGTTAAACTCGCTTGTGGTTCTATTGTTGGTTAAATGCAGTTGTGGTTGTGTTGTTGGTTGAACTCAGTTGTGATTCTATTGTTAGTTAAACTCAGTTAGGCCCTATTATTAGTTGAACTAGATTGTGCTTCTATTCTTGGCTGAACTCCGTTGTGGTCTATTGTTGGTTGAACTATGTTGTGGTTCTATTGTATGCGTCTTTAAATCTGGTTTTACTGAGTCTGTGTCTTTAGTTAATCTCTTTGGCCATCTTGTCTAATAATTCATTTTTTTTTTGTGTTTCAATTATCTAGCAAGTTGTATTTTTGGAGCTGACATCTTTTAATGGAGAAAATGAATATGGAGATTTCTTTATATATTCTTGAAATTTGGGCATGTTATCAAAATATAGTTTTAACTAGTTATAGAGCAAGTACTTTTCCATAAAATGTTCGATCAGCTAGCTACGTGTAACAAAAATACTAGCAGGATGGATTCAAAACAATGTAAGAATATTTAATTTTCATTTACTTAGTCTTTGTTGCTACATCTACAATTAATTTTTTTTTCAGGCACTAATGTTTAATTTATTTAATTAATGTTTGATCTATTTTAATTTGTTGGTTTCTTAATTGGAGATTAATTATATTGATCTATATTATACAATTCTTAATTTATTTGTTTATGTAGGTTGATGCTGGTAATTGATATAAAACTCGTTAATTAAAAAAAGAACAATTGTATATAATTATTCTATTTTTAAATTAATAAGTTTTATATTAATTACAAGCATTGTTTTTTAAAAAACTAAAACAACACTAATAACACTTATAAGTGTGGGGGAGATTTCGACTTCTTACATTTCCCAGAGTGGGCATAGCGTTAAATGATCACACAAACTGTGGGTAATTAGTACTTGTTCCGCATTTATAAGTATGGGGAATATAGCTCTACCCGCATTTTCCGTGAGTGTGGAGAACACTTCCACACATTTAATTTCCCCACATTTAACCAAAGTGGGCAACTGCTATTTCTACACTTATAAGAGTAGTTATTAGTAAAATTAAATGTGGAGGGGACCAAGCTTTTTTATAGTGTGCATTGTTTGTGCTGCACTCGAGCTCAATAGTTAGAATGTACAGTTGAGGTAGAGTAAACAGGGAGGGTAGAGTTGAGTCATATGCCGCCCTGAGGAAAAAAAATAATATATTTCTGCTGTCAATCAAGTTGTATAAGTCTAAGCATGACTTGGTTAGCATTTGACACTCTTCACCTTCTAAAGCAAGCAAGAGAAAAAATAATAATAATAATGTCGGAGAAAACCCTCCCTAGCCACCACCTATAGGGGGAAAAAAACTCTCTCCTCTTTCTAAGCACATTACTTGTTTACTCCCCTCTCCTAACACCCTAGTCAAGCTAAAAAAAAAAAAAAGATTCTCCTACCTCTTCCCTTTACACCACATGGCTACCCTCCTCTTCCCTCACACAAGGATTAAACTCTTCTTCTTCTTCTTTTCCTTGAAGGATTAAACATTCATTGGTTAGCGAAAAGAACCTATCTCCTTTATTTTGTTTCATTATACCGAAAGAAAAAAACTTTGTTCTATATCAATTTTAATTTCTTTTTTAATTCTATATTCTCATATCTGGAGTTCTAATGTTATGTGACGTGGGGTCAGTAAAGGGGAGAAGTAAGAAAGCGGGAATTTTTAGGAGGAAGGAAAAGGCCTCTCGGTTTGACAAGGTAGTCGGATTGCTGAAAGTTTTTATTTATTTATTTAAGATTTGGATTCTAAGCAAAGTTTGAGAACTTTTGCTATAGGACCCTACTTCTATGAACTAGGAATCAAAAATAAAAATTGTGGTTGGATTAATAGGATTGATCTTTAAATTAATTGGAAATAGGGGATGCAGTGTCCTGGATTTCGTCCTGAAAATTTGTTTAAATTACATGAATTACTGAGAATATTTGGGAAGGTATCTTGTTATGAATTTTGGATATTATACATGAGGATGTCTAGTTGTACTTGAATTTTAAATGAATAAATTTGGAGTTGTACAGGGGAGCATACAATGTTTTTTTTTAAAAAACTGCATAATTTTTACCAAGAAGTGATGTCTGGAACTTTTTGCTAGTTTTAGCGAAGTTAGGCTAGGAATTTTACTAAAATTATAGAAAAACAATTTTAGGGGAGATCTTAAACTTTCTGGATTGGGGTCTTTTGATCCAATTGAGTGTGTATATGATTTTCTATGGAGTTTTAAATTCATTACTGTATTCTGGCTTGCAACCTGAATAAGATGGTCAAATAGTCATCTAAGTTTCAAGCTTGGGCAAGCAAGCATAGGGTGAAATTGGATTTAAGAATGTTCAAAAAATGGTCAAAATGAATCTTAGAGAGGGCCAAGGGAGTTACTCTTCTAGATTAATTCAATAATATAAATTATTCCTATTTTAGGTTGAGCTTGAGATGGAAAGAACAAGTTGAGAAGGTAATGTACTTCCCAAATCTCATCGAGGCTAATGTTGCTTTGTTTAGGAACCGCCAATCACTCAATGGTTGTGGTTTGTCTAATCCCTATCATTGGTTGCTTTACTACTTGTTTATTATTGAGCTAAGTTGTTTCCTTATAAGGTCTTGTATTTTGCAAACTTTTGTAATACTTTAACTAGCTGAAAGCAAAGGCATTGTGATACTTTGTCAAAACAGGGCCCTACAAGGGCGATTTTATGGAAAATTCTTCTCTTAAGAATGCACTATATGTGGTGAATGGTATATTTGCATACAATTCCAATTGAGCGGCAGCCTTACACCTAGTTCGGGTTTCCTATCTTCTTATATGAGTCAGGCGATTCGACTGTATACGGCTAGTCATGGTAAAGCAATCTACAAGTAGGCACAGAGGGCGAGGGAGTGTTTTCGTATGTTGCAGCTAGGAACACCAGTTGATCACCACAAGCTATTGCCATAGTTGTGCTCTATAATTCTTTGGGCAAATCCCGACTCTAGGACATTTTATGAGTTGGAAGATTTTAAGCTCAAGCGAATGTTTGTGATATATGGGGCATCATTGAATGGATTCATAATAGAGTGTCGAACGATCTTGTTTGTAGATGGGGCCCATTTGAGTGGTCCATATAAGGAGGACTTTACTCATTACAATTGCGTTGGATGCCGATGATCACTTGTTTGATGTGGTGGTGTCTACAGAGAACAAAAAGAGGAATGGTTTTGATTTTTTATTGTGCTAGCAGAGGGCTTAGGTGGATTGAAGCCCGTAATCGAGTTTGACCATAACCAAGAGTTTCTATATGTTGTCTCAAGTGTGTTTGGAGCTAAGAGCACTCTTACTTTTTGAGAACCTTTGGGAGAATTTTGTTACAATGGCTGCAAAGCATGGGTTTCGTTGTGATTCATTTAAGGAGCTTGTGAAGGAGAGGCTCTACAGGGTAGCATACACATAGACTACATTGGAGTATGATGGTACTATAGGAGTTAAGATTATACAAAACCATTTGACAACATGGATGCAGGACAATGATCTACAACACTGGCGGGTGGCAAAGTTCAATAAGGAACGTTGGGGCAGGATAAATAATAGCCCCATTGAGAACTAGAACAAGGGGAAGATTAAATTAAGAAAAATGTATATACTAATGCTAGTGACTGGTCACCCACAGAAATTAGGAAGAAAGATGGATATGCAAAAGGATAAGGTACAAAAGTGAAAAAATAGAGTGGCACGTAGGATCGAGAAGAGGTTGAAGAGGACGTTTGGCAGGTTTTGCTCAATTGCTGATGCGCTGATGTATAGCTGTAGCATTGGGGAGTTTGGTTGCAAATAAGCAACAATCATGGGTTCATTATCAACCTATCAATGCAGATGTGCATGTGCAAGTGGTAGATGGGCGGGTTGCCATGCAAGCATGCGATGACAGTCACATGTAAGCAAAAGATAAGTGTGCACAACTACATCTACCCATGTTACAAGGTGCAAGCGCAAAGGTCTGTGTACATGAATGTCATTCACCCGATGGAGACCCATAATATGGCGACTGTGACTGACAGAACTGGCGAAATTATTGGTGGCCAGGACTTGGATAAGGGCTACAACAGACACATGTTGCCTCCTACAAATCTTTGTTTAACTGGACGACCAAAGGTGAAAAGGTATGAATTGTAGACACAAGATGTGAAAGTGAGGAGGTGCTCCAAATGTGGTGAAATTCTACAAAATATGTATAGGAATCCCCAAGCCAACTTCAATGCAGAATATAAAGGGGATTTCGTCTCTATAGATAACTTGTTTGTAGCATAATAGAGTTGAAGATTGATTTATTTTCTGTAATTGCAAAGACTAAAATATGTGTTATTTAGTAACTTAGCATCATTATTTGTACTGCACTTGGTGCAATGCATCTTATTATATGATGCTGAAGTTGGTGAGAGGCGTGCATTTTGTGTTTTAAATGGTGTACATGTGTAGTTGTATATCTGTACTGAATCACACTCATTTCAGGAAATAGGGAAGTTGCACTGGACTGCTACAGGTGCATCATCCTGGAAGTGAATATTCCAGTATCCTTGGATGTTTATAACATTTTTGTGTGACAATATGATCAAGCGGCTAATCCCATAAATAAATATTTTTTTAGTTGTTATGCCCTCCTGTTTGGTAACCATTGATGTCAATATATTTAAGAAAGCCAAAATCTATATAGGTAATTTAGCCTGTATAGTTGTTACACGTAAAACTGGAGAAGGTCCCAATGTCAACATGGATATTAGAATTATAACAAAAGTGTATGAACCATCATGAATTGTTTAAATGGTGTTGTTTGGAGCTCATTTGTCAATGCAATAAAAAGTAACAAATTTTTGCATCATAACATTTGAAGTGAGTCAACTGTAATTATCTTTCCTGTTGTGACTGCATAAAATTACATTGTTAAAACATAATATATTAAACTTCGTATTACAGGACGTTGTATAGTAAGATAATGTAATTGTTTTAGAACAAAAGTAATATAATGTAATGTTTCATTAGTACATTAGGAACCGTCACCTATTTTTTGTTTTCATTTGCAATAGTACATTAGGAATCGTCTCCTATTTTTTGTTTTCATTTGCAAAGGAAATGTTTGGGATTGTAATGCAATTCAATAAATTGTAATGACATCATTTATAAGTGGAGTTGTAAATAATGCTACTGTTAATAAGTCGGACACCCACCAATGTTAAAAAACTTGCCCTCCTTAATGGGGTTTGTTACTGGAAGCAAATTTGTTTTTTTTTAAAAAATGTCTTCTTAAATGTAAGGACATTGAAGTGGGTGGTTGACATTAACTGTATTGAAGTACAAGATTGGTACGTTTAGTAATGCAAGGGTAGGGATGTAGTGAATAATAAGTGTCATGCTACATATCTTTATGTAATGCCACTCAGAAAATTACTAAAAAATTGTTACAAAAGGAAAGCAAACTAACTAACCTTAAATTTCATACATAAGTGGCTACAAATATCACTTAATATTTACATGAAAGTAGTCCCAAACATAATGAAGAGAATGTTCCTATCTAAAATGATTAAAAGTAGGTATGATTTCTATCGACTCCGTTATGCTTATTGCTTGAAAAGGTATGTTATTAGTCATCCATAATGAGTTCTCATTAACTATTGCTTTTCTTATGGTGTCCATCCACTTATGTAAAACATATTTATATTACTACAATTGGTTATGTACATAAAGTGTTTTGTGTGTGTCGGCTGACATTGCATGTCCATACTATGAGATTATTGATGAACCATACCCAGAGAGAGTCAGGGAGGTCACAGATGACAATGTACCTCATTATGTTTTTTAATTAAAGAAAATTTGTTTAAATAAAAAAACATCTTCCTAAATGCAAGGACGTTGAAGTGGGTGGTTGACATTAACTCCATTGAAGTACAAGGTTGGTATGTTAAATTGAAGGACTTGCTCAGGGAGAGCAACATAGTGAATGCTTTAAAGAGGAGGATCACACACATTTTGTGGATGACATAACAAATAAGAATACGAAGTTGAAGCAAATGCTTGGTCTTGCAATAACAATTGTGATTGTCTTGTTTTATGTTGTTCTCTCCTAGTGATTTATGTGACAGCCAGATGCGGTCTTGTTGTTTTGGGTTGTGTAGTCCAAGTTGTTGTGCAATACTCGGATATGGTTGCATGCAGGTATGATAAGTATGTTCCCCCCATCCCCAATTTATGGCTAATATATAGGCCTATTTTGGTTGTATGTGGTTATGTGAGGCTCATTATGTGATATGTTCAATGAGAAGGCCAACTCCTAACCACCTTTTTATGTCCATCTTTGCCATACGACTGTTTATATTATAAGCAGGGGAAGTATTGACCAATATATGTGATGATTACTTAATTAGTCTCATAATACATTATTGCAGCAAGTGTTCAAACCATCCTTGGATGGTTGGTGTTGAACGAGCTGCGGGTACACTATCCTAAGATCTTCAAAATGATATCTCGACATATTATCATGAATGTTTCTGCATATCCCTAGATATTTGGCATGAGATATTTACGTAAAGGTCGTGAACTTGAGATTGAAAAGCATAGTAAGGGGGATGGATGTAAGGATGTAGGTTACACAACAAGTACAAACAAAGAAATGGTAGTTATCATATGCGGTACAAAAACAAATGACCTACCATAACATAGAATAACAATGTAGAAACATCATGCTGCAAGTGTAGTCGCACACACTTTTAGTGCGGTGCAACTACAATGAAAGTAATAGGGTTTTCCACATACGGTGCTCGACTAAAACCAAGCCCTGGGTAGATGTGAACACGAGCACAATAAGTTAATGAATTAGTTTAGAGGAGATGTTCTAATAGGATGCTAATATGGGAATACATCATATCCTTCATAAAAAATGACACGTACATCATCTCGTTAGTGATTTGGGACACGTACACATTTGAGGTGTCCCACAGTAATGACACATCTCCAACGAACCCAAACGGCTCAGTATAGATGTAGTTCATGTCGGGTGCATAAAATAGCAACTTTTGTGCATTCCATCTAATTGCATGTGTGCCTGTAAGGATAACAACTGCAACATCAATAATCAAATTCATGGTGAATAAGTTGGAACAGAATGACGCCCTTGCAATGCCTTTGCAATTCCAAATGTGAATGCACACATCGTCACTCGTGTGCTCCGAAACCTGAAACAGCATCCCAGTCATAGAGTTTGTTGTCCGACTGTGGATATCATACACCACTCTATCCAACTCTTCAAGAGTAGCAAAGTTGATGTCTATTATGGTAGCAAGATGATCACTTAAGAGAATATATAAGTATGTGTCATTAGTCCATCCACCAAACCGAATGGTTGTGACATCCCTTGTGATTAAGTACATCAACTCTAAAGTGCATCGAGGGGCAGAGGTTGGGTTAAAGTCTTATGTCTAAAACTACCCTCTCTTTCCATCACATGTTCAACATAGAAGCAATGCCTTTCGTCCACTCACCCACTTTCCTTCTATTCTGGTGACCACTTCTCATTGACCTCCTTCACAATGAGTACTTATCCGGGGATAACACTTCCAGATTGTACTATGCACTTCAGATTCATCAAATGGGTTCAATCTTTTGTTGATGAAGTCATTTCATGAATAGACAGGGAAGTCTATGAACGTCTGTGACATTATATTATCAAGAGCCATGAAAGTATTGTCTTGGATCCATCCTAAGGTTGGTAGGTCATGGTGTTGTATGGGGAACCAGCCATTGTGACTCAACGATGAGTGCTAGGTGTACTTTGTGTCTTTGTCAATATGCTTTTTGAGTGGGTTGATATTATTTACGAGCTGCAAACAATGAAATGTTGTATAGCGAAGGGAATTATGTAAAGAGACGCGTAAATAGATTTTTTGATCGACCTCCAATGAATTTTTATACATACCAGTGTTATCAATTTGTCAACCAATGTCCAACTGATATAATCAACTACTCATGCATTTTCATTGAAAAAACTTAACCAATAAAGGTTACTATCATCACAAACATAAGGCATTAAAGATAACTATTAGTAACAAATTATATGATTAACAAAATAGATGGTGAACCTATGAAGTTGCCATCTATGAGGCAGAAATTTGTACAATTTAAATCATGATTACCAAGGCTCACCAATCACACCTATTATTACTAGGTGGGCCCCAAAGAACATGTAACATCAACTTCTAGTAGAAAATTGGGCACACTTGGGGAAATCTAGCGTTGTCTATTACCTTTACCACCAATTTCAGTGAGGATATAAGACATTATTCAATTCACCCACTCCCACTTCTTGTACTTCATTTAATATAATTACAACACCCACCCACAACTATTCTTTAAGAACCACTCAACTTCTTATTAAACTTGGCAGTTGCAAGAAGGACTATTTATTTATGAATATCCTAAGTGATGTAGCTACAGATGTTAGGATCCGTTGTGATTGTGGGCACTGCGTTGATGTAAGCCCATTTGTTGGGGACCAGCTTGATAGGTACACAATATGCCACCAGATGTGTATATTTTATTTGTTCATAATTTACTATAATGTTCTAACTTACATTTGAAATTTTTTCATGCCATTTTATCCCTAACAGGATTTCATTTGCATTACACTCTCGTAGCAAGTATGACCACCTCACCTAGGCAGTAAAGGTTTGTGTGATTCTGTTGGAAATGGAAGGTCTTAACTCCTGACTATTGTAGCAATGGTTCGCACATCCCAGGGCATTCACAACCAACTGAAAGTCGAGTTGCATCATGACATCAATGGACAACTGTTGCAAATGATTATTTTTGTAATGGCGTTGGCGACATATCATTGTTCACGGTCGTGTGGTGTAGATCACCCACAAAGTAAGCAATTGTTATAGTGTTTATCAACCAACTGTGCAATTTTTTTTGTCAAGCTAAACGTAAGCATGTTGGTAAACCACTGTCATATAATTGAAGTTGGCAAAGGCTACTCCATCGAAAGCCTTACTTAACTTCACTTATGTATGAAACACGTTGAAGCTTTGAAGGCAGCTTTTGTGTATTATATCATACTTTTGGGATGCTTGGCCCTTCCAACTATTGAAGTTGTATTTTAGATTATGTGCATATGTTCAGGTGTCCAACTAGGCATATACTTGGGCACGGGTTTGGACGAGGTGATTATGTATGTTATGCTTATAAGTGCAATTGGGTATAATGTGACAAGTATCATTCGTTGCTTTACTATGTGACTGTAACACGTGCCCCGTATTGTAGTATAACAAATGTCATTTGTGTGAAGATCATTCAACTAATAACACCCAACCAAAGATTTAAACTAGCCATAGTAACATAAACATCTCAAGACATTATATGTGAAAATCCAAAGACGCCAAGCAGTTTTCTATAACACATGCACGGAAATTATCGGTTAATATCCTAGGGTAAATCACATTTAAACCCACAACATCCCGAATCTCATGTATTAACATCGTACAACTACTACTACCCAACCAAAAATTATAAATAGTCACATGAACATAAACATCTAGAGACATTGAAAGAGAATCAATAGTAAGCCTCATTTTAAATAGAGAGTGGCCCCACTCATACATTAACATTGTATATGCACTATTGCCGAACCAAATGTGGAAAACAGGCCTACTAACACAAGCATCTTAAGATATTACCAGTGAATGTCCTCGAGTAGTACCTTACATTTTAAACCACAACATCATCCCCATTCTCCTATTATCAACATCGTACAACAAATACTAAAAATAGCCCTTTCAACACAAACATTCCAAGATATTACCGGTAAATATATGAGGGTAGTAAATTACATTGTACACCACAACATCCCCATTCTCTTGTATTAACATTATGTAATTATGACAACCTTACCAAATAATGAAAACAATCTATTTAACACAAACATCCCGAGATATTACCAATAAATATACCATAGTAGAACATACCAAGCTATAAGTGAGCATTCCTATAACGAGGCATGAACATTTAATGGGGTGGACGACGTTGATGACAACGAAACACCTCTTAACAAAGTTGTCCACCACTATGTCACAATGGCACCCCATGAAATAATTATGAATATTACAGACAACTACCATAGGGGCTAATGTCAATTACCCCTCCACCCTAATCATGAAAGCTAGTAAAATGGAATATCCAATGTGTAATTCACACATGTATTATACCACTAATAACGCTATACAATTGAAATAACACGCAAATTCAATTAAACATACATGCACAGAATAATATAGATCCCCTGTAAAACAGGTGCCTATGCTAAGTGATATCAATATGACATACACACAACCAAGGAATTCACAATATAACTACTAATGATTTACATCATATTCCAGCTTGGAGTTCATAGCGTAAGGAGAATTGGATAAGTACATGTGTTAACGAGGGCTAACCTTGTAGAACTTTAGGGAAATGTGCAATCTTCCCTTATAATAGTCTTAGCAAGCACTTGCCCCTCATATGCTTGTTGTGGCCCAAGTCAAAGTATAATCCACCAATATTTATGGAAAATAATTACATGAATGCGAGGGCAAACAACCCACAATCATGACCGCTGCATAGAAAATATCGTACTAAGCATTGAAGACAAACAGGCAACATGCAACATGCAACAAGATTACCTTAGACTCATGAGTACTTATCTTGTTGTGGACATTACGATAATTCCTTAGGCCACGAGAGTAGCACTGTAAACACCTAGAAATGCATCAACTCCATACTGATGTTGTACCTCTGTATGCATGATAAATTTGACAACATTAGGTAAACCTAGACAACTACAACTCCACACAATGAACTTTTTTCTTATCAGTCATATACTTCACCACTGATGACCTCATGCCATGAGTAGTCATGTTGCGATAGGTATCTGTACACAAGATAATACTTCCGCTACAAATCAATCGTCATCAGGAACCATTACTTGCTAGGTTCATCAAATAGGGGCACAAACAACTGCAACATCATTGGATACAAATTACACAGTTAGTATATTAAAGTTCGCATAGATATACAAGGTTAGTGAGATGGAAACGTACATATTAAAGGTTAAGATGCAATTGCTTCTTTACATATGCCCATGCCTTCCTTGAGATATCTTGACCCATCCTAAATATACTTTTTCATGCATTTGGTACAAAAACTATTAACCACCATTGAATAAAAAAGAACATCGATGGTTGTTGCATACTCTTCCCTACCCATCATCATGTCCAGTAAAAACACTAACCTCCATACCAATGATAGTATGTACGTTGTCTTTGGTGAAGGAGGTTCGAGTACATGTCACTAGCAAAGCCCCCAAAATAATAGTTTTTCGCATCATCTCCAACACCATATTTGGGGACCACATTTATGAGCCCCTTCAAAAATTCCACAAACACATGTCTCCAGCTTGCCTCCTCCAAGTCTAGGTTTTTGATGTACATAATTAACCCAATTATGAAATGAAACAATTTATATTCGAAACACTTGCCATGAGGAACACATCGGTTTTTCAGTTTCAAGCACTTTCCCCTAAATTTCTTTAACAAGTGCACCTCGAACTTCAAAAATATGGTCGTCAAGTAAGCTCTGATAGCCTGCCAACCACAAAACATGGGACTTGTCATTGTTGCCAGAAACTCCAGGCGCCAAGTGTTGTGAAATCTACGAGCTTGCGATTTATCACCATAGCAATTACGGGTGTCGTCCTCTGAGATGGATTATGAAAAAAGTTTCCAAAGTTCAAAGTTAATGTGACTAAAAATTTACAAATGAAAACCATCACGCGAAAGTAACAAAGCATCGAAAAATGGAACTGAAATGTTATGTCTATAAATTAAGGACTACATATCACGAAATGAGCTTTGGTCGCTACAAATCTAACAAAATCAATAACCAAAATTCAGCATATCCAAACATGAAAATGAAAATCAGATAAGACAACCTGAAAATCCAGAGCTCAAAATCATACCACCATGCTATGAACAGAGGAGGAATCAATAGGGTAGCAAAAGACCAAGAGCACCATTACCAAGTTCACCATCAAATTTGCAAAACCCAAAAGTAACAACAACAACAACAACAACAATACCTCCCAGTGTGGGTCCCGCTTTCGCGGGGTTTGGGGAAAGCCCAAAAGTAACAGAGTAAGTCAAAATAAGGGATGAGAAGAACCAGAAATTCAAAGCCAGTAGATTGTAATTTCAAAACTAAATTGTGGTGTTCAACCAAGTCAACAGACCCAGAATTAAAATTGCATCGAATTTGAGAAATAAACCTAAATATGAAACTGAGAAAAAAAAGGACAAACAAAGAGGAAAATGAAAATTGAAACTGGAAATAAAAACTCTACTCTAATCTGCCCTCCTCTTGTTCGACCATTCGTACTGATTTTATGGCCCCAAATTCGAGTCTCTTTTGCTATTAGTTGCCTCCATTAATCACCAATTATGGTCAAATGACTCCCTTATAATTTCTTGAAGCGGGTGATGAATTGACAAGAGTGAGGAGAGAGAAAATGCATATGAATGGAGGCGTATGTTATTGCAACACAAGGAGATGAAGCAGCAACCAGAAAAAAAAAATGAAAACAGGGTCTCAACTTTCAGGGCAGCGAGGAAAGAGAAAGGGAGAAGAAGAGCTAGGTTGGATGTCACATACAGCTCGCGTGGTAGCAGTAAGTGAGGGAGAGAATGGAGACAGCGGTTTGGGTCTGGGGGAAATGGGGGCGTTTGGGCCGCGGAAAGATGAAAGCCTGGACTGAGAGAGAGAGAGAGAGAGAGAGAGAAATGAAGTAGATAGGGGAAATTAGGCCAGCATAATAAGAAGAACAAGCCAGTGGAGGAGGAGATGGGGTCACTTAGGCCGTAGAGGAAGAAGAAAATACCCGAATTGAGGGAGAAAGGGGCGTTGGCTGGCACGTGGGAGAAAAAAAGGGGGAAGGCAGACTGAGCTCGGTCTATGGATGAGAGTTGGCCGCGAGGAGGTGAGAAAGCCTGGGTTGTGAAAACGGATGGAAGGTGAAGCTGGGCCTTTGTTTTCTTTTCTTTTTCTCTTTTCCTTGATCCAATAACACTTTTGTTCAATTTTATTCCAAAAAATTTATTCGTCCTCTTCAATTTCACAAATTCCTACAAAATAAACAACACATAGTAAAATCCTAATTTAATAATTTATTTTGAGCAAATATTAGATAATAAAAGGGTATAAAATGATATAATTTTGGGTTGAACACCAAACATCAACACAAGTTAGCAAGCCAAGGGCTCACATTCTCTGTGAAGAACACAAGGAACACAAATAACTATGCTGGGGGTGTTAACATGTCATGGCCCAAACATTGCACACTAGAAACATCCTACAATATAGAAAGCATACTGTTAAATGAGGAGCAAAGCAGTGTTGGTTGGGACACAAAAAAATTTAATAAATGACATAAATACATATACTTACATGCTCATCGCCTACAATTACTTCCAACGCAACCTCTTTTGCTGCTAGGATATCACCCAACTGCTGCGCATCCTCACCCTCTACTGGCTTGCCTCTACCACCTCAGGAATAAACAATCTGTTCTAGTTCGAGGCCTCTGCTTACACTAGGTAACAACTACAGACTATGGCATCCCCATTGTCCTAGTGCTAAACAACACCACCACCTCCTCCTCTAACCTACACCCACTCCCTTTCTCCTATGGAATTCCCGCTTCAATAATCCACGAGTCGGTTTGCGGTTCTCCCATGACAGACTTTATACAAGAATGTGTATCTTTGTCTCTATTTTTGGGTAGCTACTGATTCCCTCTTATCAGTTAACAATGTGACAGTCATGTTCACAATCTCTGTGGATCCCTCCGCAATCGCCAGCTTAGTAGTATCACCCTATTCGGCACACTTTGGCACCTCCTTCTTACTGTCGCCCTTATCAGGAAGCCGCTCTTCTCACCATTAGTGGAGGCAATAAGAATCACGTGCATAGTATCAGTTGCGTGCAAAGTCCTAGACAGCACCTCGACAACCTTCACCTCAGGAGTGGTAGCCTATTCTGCGCAGCCTGGCACTTCTTTCACTCTATGTCACTCCCTGGGCAATTGTTGACCCCTATCAATTAAGACTATAGCACTTCAATCTATAGTCTCAGTTAGCACTTCAGCTATGGGACCTCAACAATGCCACCCTATTCTGCACTTTGCGGTTGGTCATTATGTGTACACTTGTTGCACCGTTCTGAAGTGCTAATCCGACCTCATCATCCCACCCACGTGCGACCTGTCCCGCTTGTCGTTTCATGATAGCATCAATTAAAATCCTCTCTAAGTTATTTGTACCTCTGAAAGAACTCAGGCCTCCAACCTCATCTCCCCCTGTATTACCAATACAAGATACATTACCCAAGAGTGACCCAGCACATGTCCTTCTATCTTCCGTACACCTATCAATAAACCCATGCTCCCCACCATCTTCGTGCCTACCATCTATAGCGCTCATCATACCTTAGACCCCACCATGATGATATACAACACCGCCAGTATTTCCTTCATCATATGCATAAACATCTTTGTACTTCTGTAATATACCCTCTATATCACAAACACGACATAACAACATCTCCGCCTTGTTCTCTAAAGACTTTTGATTCTCCTTCTCTAGCCGCTCGTCATGACAAACACATCATAGGTGCTCCTTATAAAACAAGACCTCATGCATATAGCAAAGCATCCTACTTTATTCATGGAAGTTACTGATTATACCACAACTACAACTACAAACAATCGTGCATTACCTCTCCATGATAAACCTCCACTCATCTATAGCAAAGAAATCATGTGCAATTCTTTTCCTCGTCTGTTGGATACAACATCGATATAACCCACTAGTGTCTGCAATTTACAAAAAGTAACACAGTTCACAACATGTACAATATTTTGTAAATAACTACACATTTCTTCAAAACGATGACACAAACATCTTAACCTATATCTCATTCTCTTTGACTCTAACTAGAAGGCCATACGCATCATAATGTCCCTGTGATCAAGCGTGCTCACCTAAACCCTCACCTCACCAGCATATCTCTCTATAAACCATGTCGCCTTATATGGTGTTTAGGGAAAAACAATCCGGTTCGAATCATCTTCACAAAAAGCCACATCCACAGCCTGATGCTATCCTTGTCTACATTTTCATCACACAAATTAGACATCGCATGAATGTAATTACACAAAATGCTTCTCCTCGTACCCTTCTAACACTTCCAGATCCCTCTCTTTTTCTCCAAGGGATTAGTAGACCTATCATCAATGCCACATTAAACATAGAAAAGGGGACCACCCTCCCCCTATCAAAAATGGCCCCATACATGGAACCCATCGCCTAACAAGTGCAAGGGTCAACTCTCTCCGAAGGCCAAACTTACGATACTATAGGATAGACTTCAATACCACCCCCTTAACAGCTTCCTCATGTAAAGATACCTACCTACTGACAAAGTTAACCACTATATCTAATGTTACTCCTACGCAAGATAAGATTATGACCAACGAGCACCCCAACCCTAACTCATCCTCAAGCCTTGCCCGGTCCCTACTGCCTCTGGCCTCTTCTGTCTTACCTCCCCTTCATCAAGTACCCTCTTCCTCTCATTAGTTGCCTCCTCCTGCTCCCTGCCTCGTCAACACTGTGTCGATCAACATCACACTCCCCAACTAAAGACACATTACCATCATTGTCTCCTATATCCTCCTCGCGAGCATAGTTGCTTCCTGAACTCGAACCCCAAATGTCTTCTGCTTCGAGACTCGACGATCATTACCTTTCTTTGTGGATTCCATCTTCCTCAAACATTGACCTCTTCCCCATCTGAAGGAGTATATCATATACTCCTACTCCTTAGCTTTATCATAAGTGACTACATTCACACATTACATCCACAAAATAAATCAAAAGCATCATTACCTAATATTTACGATATTAAGAACTGACACCGACCAACAACAAACAAACAATCATCCAAAAACAACAACCCTAAGTACTAAACATCTTTGGGTATAGCTGACATATTTAAGGGATAATCCATATATATCCCAATATATTAATGACAAGTATCTGGGATATCTTTATAAATCATCAATGACCAACATATTCATAAAGCAACTATTCCTGCATCAGTCGTATACACACACAAAACCCACAACCACCACATATCAATACTCTAATAATATAAACATTGTCTCAATAATCAGCTATAAGGATACACACAACAAATGTCATCACGTGCACGATCACATCATCAAGCACATACTTCAAGCATAACACTTATATTAGGCACAGTCAACCATTACACCATCTCATTCAGAAGTCATTCCAAAATCATACGGCCAAGTAACCAAATAACACATTTCTCTCTATCCAAATGCATAGCAAGATTAGTTGAACAACAAAAGAAAATAACACTCATATTAGGCATAGTCCACAAGCTCTGCACTCATATTAACACACTTTCACCAAAGTCACCCAACAGTTTCCCCTACAAACTAAACTACCCCATTCTTACCCCATACAACTATTCCATGCTTTTTACTTGTAATTGACAGGATATAATCCATTCTTACAAAATACAATTATCCCAAGTTATTCACCAACCCCATACAAGCACATTTAATTTGTCAAAAGAATTCCACATACACAACAAATCAAAATAATACAACATTACCCCCAAATCCCCTTTGTAAACCAAATCTATCAAACATATTTTTCCAACCATTCATTCTCATAACTCACAACATTTACCCAATGCACCAAAGACTCACCTCCCATTTATTAGCACCATAACCCACCACCCTTACTTCCCCCTCTGCCTCCACCTTTTTCCTCCTACTGTGCCTTTACCTTCTTCTTCAACTTCAAAATCGGCAACTCCATACTTAATAGTAACTGCCCCCATTCCAAATTGCTTATCTTTCCTCACCTTCCCTCTCCACACTCAATGTTCCCTTAACATGAAATCGACAAACTCTGAGAAGTGTAAAAATAAAATATAAGGCTGCGAAGTAATTTTGGGATGTCATCCCCCAAATTTTTTCCCTCCACTGCCATGTCAAAAAAAAAAATTCAATTAATGAGGCTCACATGAATTAACATTTGAATGTCCACAAAAATTAGTGTCGGCTCTATAAATTAGCCCAACACTTGTTGCTCATTTTTCCTATTATAATTGATATTATAGTGTTATTCTTACTATTGTATGTGAAAACTTCTAGACCAACAAAAGTATGATAATTTATGTTATGCCTTATTATTAAATTGCAGGCTCTAACAATATAAGAAGAACCATGCATCAGATTCACCAATACGTGATATGTATGAACATATTCAACTAAGTCAATCATAATCAATTTTAATACATAGTAAATCTAAGTTAACAATTTCTTAAAATTTGAAAACTATTAATTTTAAATAATTAAAAAAAATTCATGTATCACATGAAATTCACCCCTTGGGGTGTGGCCCTTCCCCGGACCCTACGTGAACGCGGGATGCTTGTGCACCGGGCTACCCTTTTTCATGTATCACCTGAAATATTAGATAATTTATTGTTTCGCATGTATGTTTACTACAGACAGATACTCAAAAAACTGTCTCACACATCGCATGGGGGAAAGGATACTAGTTAAAGATTTAGACCCTCCATACATCAACATTAGAAACACCAACTATTTAAACCCTAAACAAATAAAAGTAGAGGGAATAAAACACAAACACACACAATGACACACTAATTGTTATTTAGACAAATACACGTCGAGGGCCCTTATCAATCATAAGCATTCATTATATACATAGACTTGTAATATTCACTAAAATATAGAAAGAAAGGAATGAATATCTATGAACATTTGCTTTTTCTTTGTAAATAAAGTCATGCTTATGCATTGCGCAAGACATTGATGTTATCCAATAATCATGAGATGAAAAGGCAAATTTGATGCCAAACTAAACTCAATATGTCTGTGGCATAGAACACATCAAAAATTACAAATATTTCCTAAAAAAGATAAGTGAAATATTTTATAGAACTTTACCACGTTTGAACTTACAAAAAGAGCGAAAATGGAATATCATCACTAGACCACGTTTTGGCACATTTGGCACCACCATTGAAATCTGAACTAAATTCTATCATAAGCTTAACACCCTTATACCCATAGTGCCCCCAAATTGAAGTATTTACTGAAAAATGAAGAGCTATTAACAACAGGTGCATAGCAAAGGTATCAAAATTAATGGAGAATGTTGAAAAGAAAATGGTGTTACAGGATCATAAAGTTCAACCATATATTTATGCCCAATAGAAAAAGTTAGGAAAAATTACTCCCAGGTTCAACAAGGTTTGGGCTAATATTTTTCTGACCCGACAATTTTGGAAAAATATTTTCAGGTCCATCCAAGTTTGGGAAAATATTTCCTGGAACCAAAAGTGACCAAACTTAACTTTTTAAAATTGCATAAATCCCCTTAAGCTTTTAAAATTTGCATTTTAACCCAATTCCTTAAAAACTTACTTTCGAAAATACAAAAATTGTGCTTGCAGTTTTCTGCTTATAAGTACTACTGGATGCCCTCTTTCAACTGGTATAAGAGCTATGTGACCAAAAATAATTAAGATAAATAATCTAATTAGTAATTAATTAAGCTAATTAACTGTAATTAATACTTCAATCATCACCGGCTTGCCCTGGACCAAATTATTCACATATTGTGCATTCACCGAAAGGCATTTCTCCAGTAGCACCTCAATTAAACTATATAACTTATATAGTTTAAGAATTAATAGTAGAATTAGTTAAAATTAAGACCAAAGTTAGGGAGCTTAAGAACCAGATATCTATAATTCACCTATCTCTAGTTAACGAAGTTAGGTATAACGCCAAATCTACTTCTAGTATTAGTACTCTATTTCTGCATAAATATCCTTTCCAAAACCCAAAAAATAAAAATTTATTTCCCTTGCATGATATTAGAATCCAAAAAGAAGTAGGAGAAAAGTCCGGTAAACAATCGGCTGAAAAAGTAGAAAAGAAGATAAGGGAGTATAAGCAGTATACTCTTAAAGAACTACAGAATATGTTCGAAAAAGAACAAAATTCAGAAGAATTAAACAAGATCATGGGTGCAATTAGTGATAAACATGACGTGTCATCTGATGATAATGAAGAGACTAATAATGTCCAATCAGAAGAGGAAATATATCAGCAGATGAATCTGATTAAACTGGAAGATCTTAATGTGTTACCATTAGAAGAAGTCAGAAGAAACTTGATAAAAAAAATATGGTAAAATGGTTGTTGAAGATGAGATCAATCAAATTGGAGAAGAACTCGACTCAGGTGAGATAGAGACCAATCTGGTTAACAATGTTGTTCCTAAGCCTGAAGAATTCAGTGAACCTTCTAGAAGAAATACTCATTTTATAAGACCTAGGTACGTTCCAACAGGGCGTACAACCAATTTTTCTTTCGGGTTCATCCCAAGGAAAACCGCAACCTTTGAAGAAATTGGCCTTATTCCAATTAGCCAAACCGGATATATCTTAAACATAGATGGAGCTCGTAACAGAGAAGAAATATTTCAGCATTGTAAACGAGACGTGAATAGTGTCTTAACCTAAATACTACATGGACTACTGCAAATTTCCTAAACTACATCGAACATAGTTTTTCTGGCACTGTAACTGACTGGTATGATTCATTAAATGAAGATGGTAAAAATACGTTAAGAATGATAGAAACACTAGCTGCAATGTTCAAAAAATCTCTGTAAGGAAATTGAAACTGAATTCATTGGAGCTAAACTTGATTTTGAAGAAAAAGCAAGAGCATGGCAGAGAAAGATTAATAACATAGAATTATGGGATATGAGATACCTGAAAAATTATATTGCTGAATTTAGTCAATATTATTACAAAATTAGGCATAACGAAACCAATCCGAGTATGTTCTATGATAAATTGTTATATCCTATAAATTCCATAATCAATGAAAAATACATTGCATGGCTTGAAAGAGCAGATGGCATAGATAGCCTTGGCTCAAGAATCTCTTATTTACAAAAATGGATCAATGATCAGTGTCTTGATCTCCAAAAGCAAAAGAAAATTAAGAAGTAATTCCTAACTTGTTGGGATTCACCTCACCAATGGGAAAAAGAACCTAAAAAAAGAAGGAAAAGAAAATTTTATGAGAAAAAGAGCTTTAACAAGTAAAGGGGTGCGAAATATAGAAGAAAATATTACAACAAACCAAGTCCTAAAAAACGAAGATTTTCTAGTAAAGCAGCTTATTATCCTGCGGGAAAAAACAATTGCAAATGTAGGGCATGCGGAGAAGTAGAACATTATGCAAATGAATGCAAAAATAGGAAGAACAACAAGCTTATTGAAACCTTGGGAAGCTTAGATTATGTTGAGCTTAGTGAAGATGAAGCATTAGACCTTGCCCTAAATAACAATAAAGGAACTGTTGAAATTATGCTGGACAATGAATATGAAAAAAGTGATTATGAAGAAAGAAGTCATATGATGAAAAGTAGCACGATCAGTCTTTGTGATCTTCAAGGAGAATAGTTTGTTGTAGACAATGAAAACGAAGATGTCAAATTGTATTACGCTCATACACCTTGGCTAACCGCATGATTTATTACTTCTAGGAATGAAAACCTATTTACCCCCAAAAATCAAAGAAAATATTTTCTTTATTTGGAGAGATCCATTTTTCGTAACAATTCTTTTCTAAAATTTTTGATAACAAACACTCAAAAATCTAAAAATCACTTCTAAGAAACCAGTTTTCACCCCAGCCAAACACCTCTGAACTCAAAAATTAACTACAACAAAAATTAACCTACAGTTATGCAAAAACACATACAATAGGTTTGATTTTATTTCCTAACCTCACTAGAGGATAAGAACTATGGTCAAAATCAATTTGTAAATCAAAACACAACATTACGTAGGAATCAATGCCCATCCTATCCCATTTATCCACTGGATATCATTCTTATTTTTTAATTGTTTCTAATTTCAACAATACCCTAACTACCTCAAAAGTGTGGGATATTGTAACACCCGACAAATAATTCGCATTTAGTCAAATTTATTGTTTTAAATTTCATACTAATTATATGATCAGAATGTTGACAAGAGCAATGGGCACGTAAAAATTCAATTGTTGCAAAAGGCAATTCAATTGAGTAATTTAAAATGTTATAAATTTATTAAACGCACTAAAGCACAGATAATTGTACAAATGCATATGTTTACACACAAATACACATTATAACCTGAAAATTAATCGATTTGCTTAATGATTAAGAAAATAGAAAAATGAAAAAAAAGGAGAAATGAAGGAAAAGTTATGTGGATTAAACATTCGCCATTTGTATGGTTATACATTTAAGCATGCGGATAAAAGTTTTGGATAAGTTTGAATTAAATTTAATAAGACAAAAATTAAAATCAAGAAAAAAAAGAAAAGAAATAAGGGAAAGGAGGAGTTTTTGTTAGGCTATGTTCAAAAAGGGTTTAGTATTAACTTATTTCATCTCCTCCGTTACTTACTCTTCTCACCTTTTCCTCTCAAATCAGCCATCTTTTGCGACCTCCACCAACCTCCCTTGCTCTTCTTCTCATCTCTTCATCTCAAGGTAACAACTTTACCCCCTTTTCCATCAAGATTTAAATTTATTTTGAATATCAAATGCAATTAGATTCTTTGGATAATTATATTTGAAATTGATTCACGTAAATAAAGCATGATCTATTGAGGAACCAAACTTGTATATTGGTTAATTTGAGAGTGGAGAGTTTACACCCTTTGTGAAAGTCAAGTCATTAGAAGCCTTTGATGACAAATAATATGTGAACTAATTGAGTGGAAATTGAACAATTGTGTTATTGGGATTTAATTTGGTGGAATCTAAGTTGATGGAGCAGATTAAATGATTCATGATTTATAATTGTATTTTAGAAGAAGGTTCGAAATGATAGTCCAAATCATGTTGAGTTCATTTTGGATGCATACAAATACCTTGAATGAGTAAATTATGCTTGATGGCTTTTGGATGAATACTTGACTTCTTTATTTAGGTTTGGCTAGGGCTAGGACAAGTAGAAAGATTACTAGTTTAGTGAGTTGGGTGTGTAAGATGATGGTACTTAGTGAAGAATTTCAATGTTGAAATGATATTCTTGTGTTCCAAAACAAGATGGCTAAGCCAAGTGAGTAAGTGGTTCAGGTGTCAAGAAAGATGTTTAACTATCTAGCTTGGCACTCAAGGGACATTTGAGGGTGTTAAATGATTAAACCTAACTAATTGATTGAGTTTCAACCCATTCAATGGCAACTTTGTGGAGTTACTCTAAAGAGCTTCAAATATACTAAACATATTCAAGGAGTATTGTGGTTAGTTAGTGTTTAATTGGTTAAGAGGGAGTCCTCAAGTATGAGTTAATAGACATTATATACTTAGGACCAAGTATATTTAACTAAATGCATTCATGAGGACGAGTTGATAGATAAAATGTAAAATAAGGGATTTTAAGCATGAAAAAGACAAAGTAAGGTCTTGACGGACCTACTTCAACTTGTTGTACTGAATTAACTATCTTGAGGTAAAAAGGTATATTAGGCATTGGAGAGAGCTAAGTAAAGGACAATAAGCAAGAGAATTAAGACTCTAATGGTTTTACTAAATATGTGAGAGTATAATCAATTTTGGGGATGATATAGGACTAATAGCATAATAAAGTCGCAAATGATGCGAGATATTATGGCTTGGAGTTTCCTTGATTTATTAAAATGGGTCAATGAACAAATGGAAGGTTTTTTTGTCAAGATGGACCTCACAAAGGAAACTTACAATTATAACTTACTGGTGCCTCAAACACTTGTAAATTAAGTAGGTGCCTACTATGCAGGAACGGAGCTTTAAAAGTAATTTTTTCATGAACAAAGAATCTATATCGAAATCTAACAAAAAGAGGGTTCATGGCGTAGAAGGAGATACATTGTTGCTTGTAACATTTATTAAGGATAATTGTTTGACCAAAATTGAAGTGTCTTAAATAATATTTTTGCTGTATACATTACCATAATACTACTTATGTTTAATTCACTGGATCATGTCAGTTAACATATCTGACTCAGATAGTACAGTAGTCATATTTCAAGTTATACATCGCAGTACTCTGTAAATAAGCAAATCAATCACAGTTCATACATTACATAGTTCTGCCAATAGGCATAAGAATAAAAGTTTATATGTTACATAGTTTTACAAGTGGGCAGAAAAATCAAAGTTCATACGTTACATAATCCAGCCAATAGGTTGAAGAATCAAAGCTCACATGTTCATAACTCTACCAACAAGCAAGAGAATCAAAGTTCGCATATTACATAGTGCTGCTAATAGGTAGAAGACTTAAAGCCCATCTGTTACATAGCTCTACCCACGACAGACAAATTGAAGTTCGTATTCCATCCTCAAGCATATTTGTTACATAAATCTGCCAACAGGTAGATAAATCAAAGTTCATATGTTAGAGAGCCTTACTAATAGGCCGAGGAATTAAAGTTCTACCGACAAAGGAATTAAAGTTTATATGTCACACTACTCTACCAGTAAGCAGAGGAACTAAGTTCATAAGTTACATAGCTCTTCCAGTATGTCGAGAAGGCAAAGACAGTACGCCATAGAAATCTGCTAGCAGACGAGAACATCACAGTTTACATTATAGTTTGTAGGATTCTATCTTTTGACAAAATATCCAAAGTTCAAAGGCCTCTATCGTAGGATTACCAAAATTGCATGTTATGGTTTATATGTTTAGGTTTACGGCTTACAATTCAGTGCAGTTCTTTTTATACAAATATTTGTTACTACATTTAGCTCATTATATGGTATCGTCTTCAATACATTTTAACAGTTATGTAATTCATAAATTTTATATATAATTGCATAAGACTATCTTAAAACAATAAGGTACTGGGCTTTGATTCATTTTTTTCATTTTTGTGCATGTTATATCTTAGGAACGACGATAAAAAAGACAACGAAGCTAACCAATAATGGCGACACAATGCTACTGTCTTGACCCTGCGTCACCTAGCTAAACTAAAGGTTTAAGGCTCTTGGCGCCTTTCTTCCGGTCTCATCCTAAGGATGTCTCTTTTCATGTTTTGGGAAAGAAAAAACAACCCCTCTATTTGGAGGCAATATTGTTGTTTGACTCTTATCTAGTCACTCCTCTCAAAATATTTAATCGATGCCTATTTTCTAAAGTAGGACTTAATCAAAAGGGGATTGCGTATTAAGGGTCTAACCTTGATTTGTTTGACTATTTTAACATTCATTTTTTTTTATTTTCCATTAACAGATATCATGGTCATGTTCCCAATTATGAAACATTTCTTTGGAAAAATATGTGTCTAATTAGTCTTGTAGGGGTTAATTGGGTAATCAAGCGGTGGGGATGTTACAAATGATATCACAGCAACAGTCTAGAATACCAGGGGCCAATGACACCTTTGCTTATCATATACAAACAATTGACCTATATAAGATGTCTTGTGTGTCAAAGGAGAGTCTTATGTGATGCCTAAATCTAAAAGCATGAAGGACTAGTCCATTAATGAGCATACATATGCTTTTCATTTGAGAATAAAAAAAGAAGTTTTAATGCATCCAAGCCGTCTCGTGGACGTAGTGTAAGGCATGTCAAGCTCACCGTTGCACACATTGATTAGCAAGACCATAAGATAGTAAGCTCATCTTGTTGTCTTTTATTGCATTGGTAATACATAGAAGGGCGTAGTTAAAATTAAGGTCCATAAGATAAGCTCTATTAGGAGAGATACGAAATTTCTTTATATAAGTGCAAGAACCTTAATTTAATAAAGCTTGTACTTAAGATAAAAATATGGTCGTTAAGCACTAGGCAAATGATGTTACCCTATTGGGAACTACCAAATCATAAGTTATAAAAGGAAATTCGAAAAGAGGTCCAACATAGCTACTATGAAAGGTGAAGATGTTATTGTGCATACCTAAAAGATAACTAAATGGAGAAAGGAATGTTTTATGATGTATGCATCAACAAGCAAGCCCTTGTAGAGAAAGCTCTATCTTATAAAGTAAGTTAGCATCGAATGAGAAAATTTTAAAAAGAATCCTATGAATCAAAGATCATTTCCTATTAGGGTCTAAATGCTAAAATATTTACTTGTTATCTATAAGATATAGGAATAGAAAGTATGAGAGAAAAGGTGAAAAAATAAATGATATGATCACAAGAATGGTAATAATTAATAAATGTATTTAAAGATTTTAATATAACCAATCAAGACTCATCATAATACATAAGCATGATAGACAACCTGAAGATTTTGAATATGCAAGGTGAATAGTCAAATCATCAAAGCCAAGATATGAAAGGCAACGATGGTTTCGAACTTATGTTCGAGAGGTGCCAAGGGAAGCCATAAAAGATTGTGGGAATATTATAGATGCATGAACCTATAACATTATAATATGCACCAGAGGCCCGAAATGTATTATAAACGGCACTCGTAATTTAGTTATGATATCTGTACCACAAACAGTAGGGCGAAAAACCCAAGCCAGATGAACCTTCATTTATAACACACCATTTCTATAGCATAATTTAAAGATCATTTACCTCATAGTAAAAAAAAATCTATAAACAAGTATACATGATCAAATATAGAGGATTCTCCTACTCTGGGAAGAATAAACAAAGCCTTAATGTTGGACTTGATATTAATAAGATTTATATCAAAATGCCAATGAATGGATAACTTATACATATAGTAATATTTCTAAATAGTGAAAGTGTTGCTAGGCAAACAAACTTGTGAGGAAGATAAATTTTGGATTTGGATCCTGATTTGAAGAGGCAGCTAAATAGGTAAATATAGAGTTATTCATATGACACTAATGCATTGACGGCAAATGAATATCAATCGTTACCTCACTGTCCCATAAAAAATTATATGAAAAACTAAATGCATAGGCTTACTGTAGAACTTGATCCTATGAATAAGTATATGGAAAAATAACATGAGATGGCCAAAAGCCATGTGCTAACCACTCATGTGACAAGGGATAAAATAAAAAGAAGAAAAGGGGGGTTTATGCAACCAAAGTTCAATCCCAAACTCCTTTATATTAATCCTCCTATAATTAATGAGGGATCCAATTTTATAGCCTAACAGCGTAACATTGCTATGAGAGTTACACAAAGTATAGTAGGATGCTGGATGGTTATATCCCTTATAACGTGACAAGTAATATCTATGATCTTATGAATAACACCATTATCACAGAAAAGCAAACAAAATTGGGGGGGAGGGTTCAAATGATTAAAGCATATAATTCTCACACATTTCAGACATATGTTAGCTTAAAGTTTCGAGGACAAAAATTTTTTTTAAGGGGAAGGATGTAACACTAGACAATTAATCAGTGTTTAACCATCCTAATTGTTTTAAATTTCATATTAATCATATCATCACAATGTTAACAAGAGCAGTGAGCGTGCCAAAATTTAGTTGTCTTAAAAGATAGTTCAATTGAGTAATTTATATTGTCGTAAATTTGTTAAATGCGCTAAAGCGAAGATGATTGTATGAATGCATATGTTTACACACAGATACACGTTATAACTTAAAAATTAATCGATTTACTTAATGAACAAGAAAATAGAAAAAAATTTTAAAAAGGTGAAAAGAAGGAAAATATGTGGATTAAACATTAGCCATTTGCATGGTTATAAATTTAAGCATGTGGATAAAAAATTTAGATAAGTTGAAATTTCATAAGACAAAAATTGAAAGTACTAAAAAAAAGGAAGAAGGGAAAGGAGAAGCTTTTATTAGGATACATTCAAAAAGGGTTTCGATATTAATTCATCTCATCTCTGCCATTGCTTATTCCTCTCAACCTTTCCTCTCAAATCATCCACCACTGGGACCAAGCCCTCCTCGTTGCGCCATCGTCTTCCGGGGCCAGCACTGGCCACCCTTGCTCCTCTTCTCATCTCTTCCTCTCAAGGTAACAAGTTTACCCCCTTTACCATCAAGATTTAAATTTATTTTAAATATAAAATACAATTAAATTCTTTGGGTAATTATATCTGAAATTGATTCATCTAAATAAAGCATGCTCCGTTGAGGAACTAAGCTTACATTGGTTAATTTGATAGTGAAGTACGTGGTGTAGAGTTTAAACTCGTTGTGAAAGTGAAGTCATCAGAAGGCCTTTGATTACAAATAATATGTGAACCAATTGAGAGGAGATTGAACAATTGCATTATTGAGATTTAATCTAGGAGAATCTTAGTTGATGGAGCAAATTAAATGATTCATGATTTGTAATTGTATTTTAGAAGGTTTGACATGATAGTACAAATCACGTTTGGTTAATTTGGGATGTATACAAATACCTTCAATGAGTAAATTATGCATGATGGCCTTTGGATGAAGACTTGACTTCTTTATAAGTTTGGTTATGGGTTGGTCAAGTAGAAACATCTTATTACTTGAGTAAGTTGGGTGTGTAACATGATGGTACTTAGGGAAGAATTTTAGTGCTTAAATGAAATTCTTGTGTTCTAAAATAAGATATTTAAGCCAGGTGAGTGAGTGGTTCAGGTGTCAAGTTAACTATCTAACTAGAAGTTCAAGGGACATTTGAGGGTGTTAAATGATTAAACCTAACTAATTGATTGAGTTTAAACCCATTCAATGGCTAATTTGTGGAGTTAGTCTAAAGAGCTTCAAACATGCTAAATTTATTTAAGGAATCTGGTGCTTATTTGGTGTTTAACTGGTTAAGAGAGAGTCCTTATGTATGATTTAATAGACATTATATACTTAGTATCAAGTACATTCGACTAAATGTATTTATGGGAAAGCGTTGATAGATAAAATATAAAATAAGGGATTTTAAGTATGAAACGCCAAAGTAAAGTCTTGATGGATCTAGTTCAAGTCGTTGTATTAAATTAACTCTCTTGAGGTAAAATAGTTTATTAGGCATCGGAGAGAGCAAAGTAAAGGACAATAAGCAAAAGAATTAAGACTCTAGTGGTTTTACTAAATATGTGGAGTTATATAGGACTAATAGCACAATAAAGTGGCCAATGATGCGTGACATTATGGATTGGAGTTTCCTTGAGTTATTAAAATGGGTCAATGAACAAAGGGAAGGTTTTTCGTCAAGTCAAATCTCACAAAGGAAACTTATAATTATAACTTACTGGTGCTCAAAGACTTATAAGTTAAGAAGGAGCCCACAACGCAAGAACAGAGCTTTACAAGTAACTTTTCATGAACAAAGAAGTCATATCAAAGTTTTACAAAAAAGGGTTTTGTGGCTTATAAGGAAATGTATTGTTTATCCAGATACATTGTTACATGTACCCTTTGTTAAATTTAATTGTTTAACTAAAATTGAAGTGTCATAGATAATACTTCTATTGGACACATTACCATAATACTATCTATGATTAATTCTCTGCATCGTACTAGTTAACATTTTTGACTTAGGTAGCACAATAGTCACATTTCAAACTTATATGTCACAATACTCTGCAAATAACCAAATGAATCATAGTTTATATGCTACATAGTTCTACCTACAGGCGGAAGAATCAAAGTTCATACATTATATAGTTTTGCCAGTGGACAGAAGAATCAAAGATCATATGTTACATAGTTATATCAAAAAGCAGAAGAATCAAAGCCCACATATCACATAACTCTGCTGACAGGTAGAAGAATCAAAGTTTATATGTTACATAGTTCTTCCAACAGGTAGAATAATCAAAGTTCATATATTACATAACTCTGTCAATAGGTAGAAGAATCAAAATTCATATGTTACATATTTTTACCAATAGGTAGAAGAATCGAAGTTCGTATATTACGTAATTCTACCAGTGGGCAAAAAATCAAAGTTCATATATTACATTGTTCTGCCAACATGTTGAAGAATCAAAGTTTATATGTTACACAACTTTGCCAAAAGGTAGAAGAATCAAAGTTCATATTACATAGTTATGCCAATAGGCAGAAGACTCAAAGTTCATATGTTATATAACTCTGCTCACAAACAGACAAATTGAAGTTTGTATATTACGTAGCTCTGCCAACTAGCAATAGAGTCAAAGTTTATATGTTACATTGCTCCATCCTCAAGTAGATTGTTACATAACTCTGCCAACAGGCAGATAAATCAAAGTTCATATGTTACAAAGCCTCGCCGATAGGCAGTGGAATAAAATTTCATAGTTGTGCTCATAGGCAAAGAAATTAATGCTCATATGTCACATTACTCTGTCAGTAAACAGAGGAAACAAGTTCATAAGTTACATAGCTCTACCAGTAGGTTGAGAGGCAAAGATAGTATGCCACAGAGATTTGCTAGTCGATGAGGAAACTCCAGTTTATATTACAATTTGCAGAGTTCTGTCTTTTGACAAAATATCCAACGTTCAAAGGTCTTATATCTCTATTGTACGTTTACAAAAATTACATCTCATATTTTTCAAGTTTTAGTTTATGGCTTGCAATTCAGTACATTTCTTTTCATACATAGATCTGTTACTACATTTAGCTCATTATATGATATCATCTTCAATGAATTTTAACAATTATGTAATTCATAAATTTTGTATATAATTGCATAAGCCCATCATAAAAGAGTAAGGTATTGGACTTTGATTCATTTTTCCACTTTTGCGTGCCTTATATCATAGGAATGACAATCAAACACAATGAAGCTAGCCAATAATGGCGACGCATTGTTACTGGCTTGACCTAGTGTCAGCTAATCAAACTAAAGGTCTAACGCTCTTGGCTCCGTTCTTCCAGTCTGGTCCTAGGAATGTCTCTTTTCACATTTTGGAAAAAAGAAAAAAAAACTCTCTATGTGGAAGTAAAAATGTTGGACCCTTTATTTGACTCCTGTTTAGTTATTCCGCTCAAAATATTTAATCAGTTACCCTATTTTCTAAGGTAGGACTTAATCAAAAGGTGATTATATATTGACCTTTATATATTTGACAATTTTAACATTCATTTTTTTATTTTCTGTTAACGGATATTGAGGTAATGTTCCCAATTATGAAACCTTCCGCTGGGAAAATATGTGTCTAATTAATCTTGTAGAGGCTAATTGGGTAATCAAGAGTTAGGGATGCTATAGATATTAATATAAGCAATTATATTTGTACCTACAAAAACTACACTAAGTTCATGAACAATTAGAAAAGCACGGCATCTTTCCTCTCTAGTGAAACTTGCAAACACTAGTGAATCTTAGCAACTTCTAGGGATGCCATTGTTGTAGCCTCTTGTAGGGTTGTTTGGTTATGCTGTTGTCTCAGAGTAGATATTATTTTTACCATCCTATAGTCAATTTTGCCTCCTTTCCTCACTTGCGTGAGTTGCAAATCTTTTATGGTTTATCGTTAAGGGTTTAAAATTAGAAATTGAGTCGAGCAAGTTGAAACTAATGGTTGATAAAGAGGAAATAATTTATTTTGAAGCACCATCAATGGAGACATTGATAAACGAATTACATATGTTTGGTTGGAAAACTTGCAGCCCAAAATCACTTCTATATAGAGGTTTTGAAGAATATATGGAAATGTGCAAAAGGAGTGATTATTAAGGACTTGGACAAAATTTGGTTTGCATTTCTTCTCTCATTTGGCAAAGAGGTTGTTCGCAATGAGTGTCCTTGGGCATCTGATGGATGTATAATACTATTGAAGCAATTAAAAAGTGATGAATAACCATCAAAACTTCAATATGATACTGATTGATTCTGGGTTAAAAATTTATACTCTGCCAATGACAAAAAAGACCTACGCCTTTGTGAACTGGGAAGCGTTGTTGGCGTTGATTAAGAGGATATTCTTGCTCCATTGAATATCTAAAAGTCGGAGTTGATATAGATGTGATGAAAGCATAACAAAGAAGAATGAGATTGGCTATTGATGGGAAACCAAAGTGGGTGGATATAAAGTATCTTAAATTACATGACTACTACTATGCCTGTGAAATGATAAGACATATTTAAAAAGGATGCACCTTGTACTACATTGAGATGCCATAAATAGACATGCATTATGGCCCCATGTTTTGGGTTACACCTACAAATAGGAAGTGTAGGAAAGTGAAGGAGGAATAGAAGGACAAAAGGAGGAAACTTTTGGAACTAACAGGGGAGGAGGCTACTTTCGTGTCAAAGCAAGGCTAAAGTTGGAGGGTCATGTGGCATAAAAAGGACTAATTGGGGATAATGTAGAGGATTCACAAGGTGGCATTGTTGATATAATGGTTGATAGGAGGGAAAAAAGTCTACAATTAGAAGAGCTTTCTATTAAGTGGGAAAATTACGAGATAGGAAAGTCAGCATCGTTAAGGAGCAAGAAGGGTTTCAACAAATAAGGTGGAGACTGGTGCAAGCCATTCCCACCAAGCATCACAAAAGTTCTTCGTTAAAACTACAAAAGGTGTGGCAACCCTCTTGTAGTACTAGTGCTCCAATTTTTAAGAAAAAGGTATAGCCCTCGCATTATCTTCCTCAATGTCAACACACGAAATGTAGTAACACAATCGCAAATTTTGTTTAAAGAATGCTTATGAGATAAGTAGTAGAGGTCATTCTAGGAGGCTTGTGATTTCTTAGAAGGATGATTTGGATCTCCACTTGATCTTCAGTTTTGAGGATTAGCTTCTGGGAAATGTGATGGATAGGGGTAAGGTGATAATGAAATTATTGGATATCTATTGGTGGCCAAAAGGGCACAACATATAGAGCACATTGGACTAGCTAAGAGAAAAGGTTGGTAATGCTTCTATTCTAACTATGATTGGACGGGATTTTAATGAGATCCTTTGATTAGAGGAGAAGAGTAGGGAGTTAACAGGGAACAAGGATGATGGACTATTTTAGAGAAACACTAGTTGATTGCAACCTCTGTGACTTAGGTGATCTAGATCCATGACATACTTAGCAATGAGGTAATGATGAAATAAGTTGTTTAAGGGAGATACTAGATCATTATACTACTAATTATTCATGGGGCACAGGGTATCCACAAGCTCATCTTGAAAATATAGTACGTGATAAGTCGGATTATCATGTTATCCTTTTTTGCACTAATCATCTATTGATTAGAAGCTGGAGAACCAAGAAGAAGTTTATATTTGAAAAACTCTGGATAAAAGATGAACAATACGAGAAGGTGACCTAAGAGGCCCTGAAACATGGTGCATGTAGCCACATTAAGAAGATTGAGGTCTGTTGCTAACAATTTAGGTGCATGAAGTTTTCAAAAACTTAGGATATTGAAAATAGATTATTAAGTTTCAAAAGGAATTTAGGCATGTGCTAGGCCTTCTGGCATCTCAACAAAACCTAGATTTTTATGCTTAGTTGGAGGTGAAGCTTGACTCCCTTCACAAGCAGAATAAGCATCTTTGCCTCATGAGTTTACACGCCAAAGAATTGAAGTAGGATGACAAAGGTATACTTCATTTTTTATGAAACTTTAGAAGGATCACACCTCAGTGAGTGGTAAAGATGGTATCATCAAAGAGATTGAGGCTTTCTACTCCAAAGTTTTTGTTCCAGTTCTCAGGAGAATTTTTATGAAACTTTGTAAGGTACATATCCAATTGTAATTGACCACATGAATGAAGGGTTAATGCAATCTTATAATGCAAAGAAAATTAAAGCTACTTCTTTTTGGATGTATCTAGTTAATGCTCTCTTCTTCTAGAAATATTAGCATATTGTTGGTATTGAGGTTGTTGTCTTTGTAAAGGACATTGTATCTAGCAATGTGGACATGTCTATTTATGAACAAGATTTTAACAACCTTTGTACCTAAAGTGAAATCTCCCATCAACATGACTGAAATTAGCCCTTGAAATGCGTTATACAAGATTGCAACTAAAATAACTGCAAGCATACTCAAGTCTTTTCTGCCTAGCATTTTGTTCTAAGATTAGAGTGGTTTTGTCTATGAGCGTATTAACTTTAGATAATGTTTAGTTACCCTAAAGCTTTTTCACACGATGAAAAGCAAGGCCAGGAGTAAGAGGCAAACTTTCATTGTTAAATGAGATAGGAGTAAGCCTATGATTGAGTTGAAAAAAGCTTCTTAGAGGCTTTTTCTTCTAAAAATGGCTTCTGGAGAAAATGAGTTCAAAATAGTATGAATTGTATCACTTTTAATTTCATGATTAAACAGGTTGTTTGTGGTAGTCTGGTACCTAGTAGGGGTATATATTTCTCCAAAGAAGCTCTCTTTGGACTTATTTTTAAGGCCGTTTTGGGAAGTATTTACCTTTTAGACTATCGAAGTGTGGTACATCAATTTGTAGAATCCACAACTTTGAATTTGAATTTTCTGAACACCTTGAACTATTGTGCAATAAACTTTTGGGCGACAAGTCACTATTGAACTTTATATGTAATTCCCAAAACTTTTCATATTACAAACTTTACTCCAATCCTAAAAACTTACTTTCAAAATTTTTAATTTTGCGCATGTGATTTATCAAGTATCAAAGCCACGTGACAAAAATATAATTAAAATAATTAAGCTAACTAATAGTTAATTAGACTAATTAAAAATGTTTAATGCTTGAATCATCTTCTACTTGTCCTACTCCTAATTATTCTCATATTGTATATTCACCAGAAGCAACTACTTCAGTAGTACCACAATTAAACTATATCACTAATATAGTTTTAGAATTAAAAACTAAATTAGCAAAAATTAAGATTCAAGTTAAGGAGATAAAAAAAGCAATTGTCCGTAATTCACTTTTCTTTAATTAACGAGATTAGACATAGTTAAAAATCTAATTTAAGTATTAGTACTTCATTTCAGTATAAATATCCTTTTCAAAACCTAAAAGGCAAAAATCAATTTCCTTTACGTGATATAAAAACTCAAAAATAAGTAGGAGACAAATCAACCAAAAAATCATCTAAAAGGGCAAAGAAAGAAGATGGAGCATAATCAATATAAATTTGAGGAATTACAGAATATGTTCACTAAAGAACAAACCCAAGAGGAATTAAACAAAATCATGGGGTGCAACGACTGAAAAACAAGATGTATTATCTTATGGCAATGAAGAGACAAGTAATGTCTAATTAGAAGAAGAAATATATTAACAAATGAACCTAATAAAACTAGAGGTTCTTATCATTGTTCCTTTAGAAGAAATTAGAAGGAGAATAAATAAAAAAAAATACAGTAACATGATATTGGATGATGAAATCAACGAGATTGGAGAATAACTCAACATAGATGAAATCGAGTCCAATACAGTTAGCAATGTTATTCCTAAGCCGCACGAATTTGATGAACCTTCCCGAAGAAACATACATTAGGAGACCTAGATGTGTTCTAGCAGGAAGTACAACCAATTTTTTCTTTAGGGTTATTCTAAGAAAAACCACATCATTTGAAAAGATCGACCTTACCTTAATTAAGCAAACAGGATACATCTTAAATACCAATGGAACCTGTAATAGGGAGAAATATTTGAGCACTGAAAAATTCGTATGAATAGTGTTTTGAACTAGAATACCACATGGCCTGCTAGGAATTTCCTAAACTATATCGAACATAGCACTTTTAGCGATATAGCTAACTCGTATAACTCATTAGATGAGTAAGGTAAAAATGTATTAAGAATGATGGAAACACCAACTGCTATGTTCCAAAGATAATGTAATGAAATTGAAACTGAATTTATTAGAGCTAAACGTGATTCCGAAAAGAATGCTAGAGAATGGAAAACAAAGATTAATAATATAGAATTGTGGGATATGAGATATCTGGAGAACTATATTACTGAAGATGGTCAATATTATTACAAAATTGGGCGTAATGAAACCAATCTTGTTATGTGTTATGACAAATTACTATATCCAATCAATCCTATAATTAATGAAAAATACATTACATGGCTTGAAAAATAGATCTCATTGATACCCATAGTATAAGAATCTCTTATTTAAAAAAATGGATCAATGATTAGTGTCTTGATATCCAAAAACAAAAGAAAATGAAGAACCAATTTCTAACCTGTTGGAACAATCCTCACTAATGCGGAAAGGAACCTGAGAAGAGAAGAAAAAAGAAAATTTTATAAGAAAAAGAGCTTTAAGAAGCAAAGGGCAAAGAAATATAAAAGAAAATATCATAACAAACCAAGCTCCAAAAAATGAAGATTTTTTAGAAAAGCCGCTTATTGTCATATCAGGAAAAACAACTGTAAGTGTTGGGCATGCAGAAAAATAGGACATTATGCAAACTACTGTAAAAATAAGAACATAATAGGCTTATAAAAACTTTGGGTAGTCTCAATTATTTTGAGCTTAGCGAGGACGAAGCAATAGATCTAGCCTCAAAAAACGACAAGGGAATTGTTGAAATTGTACTAGAAGATAAATATGAAGAAAGTGATTATGAAGAAACTAGTCATATAATGAAAAGTACTTCAGTTAGTCTTGGTGATCTTCAAGGAGAAGAATTTGTTGTAGATAATGAGAACGAATAAGTCAAAGGAGATTGAGTCCTTCCCGTAATTTAGAAAGAAATGATCTATAAAAAAAATTAAAGAGTAAGTATGTATGCGAAATGATGGATGTGGGAGAAGTTAATCTCATTAATTGGAAAAATATCCTTAGCCATAACAAATAAAGAAGGCATAGGTACATCCATGTTTGAAGTATCCCAGTGTAAATTACTCTTACAATATTATGGCAAAGATATTGATCGTTATACTTTGCTATGTGATATCATGCATACCAAATTTCATAATAAAATTATCACAAGAATTAAGACCAATTTATATAATGGATTAGTAGGATTCAATTGCCGACCTGGATATTATGTAAACCAAAAGGCTGAATTTGCCAAAAACTTCCTATCCCTCAAGGTAAAAACAGTTGGGATGGGTAGGAAAGAGGATGACACCCACTAAGGATATTTTGGAAAATAATATACAAACTAGATAATATTATAGATCTAAAGACTAAGATAACAATGATATAGGTAGAAAATTTTGAAAGTCCTACTCCAATGCAAAAAATTCGAAGGATAAAAGCCAATATGTAGGAGATAAAATCAATAGTTATTAGATGTCTAGCTTTGTCAATCCCATAAAGATCAATAACAAAAATGTAATGAAAATTGATGAGGATGGTAAAATTACCATTAAACCCAATTATTAAGAAGCATGAGTGCAAGATCAGAATGGAAAAAAGGATCTTCAACTACTAAAGAAGAGCTCCAAGAAAATGATACAATTAGTATAACCAGTGAAATGAATAGAATGAGTTTTGACCCCGCAAGACACAGTGTAAATCAAAGTATGAATCTATATAGAAAAGTCATTGAGTACAAAACAAGAATTATTAATGAGCCAATTTATGAGGACGAATTAGTCAAAAATATGACTATGGAGATATGCTATGAAGTTACTAATACAAAACCTAGTAGTATTTATATCCTAATAAATGTATGCTTCAAGGGATATAATAGATATCAATTGTGTGCTTACATAGATAGTAGTTGTTCTATTTGTTTTGGAAAAAGGTCATTACTTCCAGAATTTATGTGAAAAAAGCCAAGAATCCTTTACAAGTAAGGATAGCTTACAATAGCATAATAAGCCACAATGAAGCCATAGAAGGATTGTTCACAAAAATAGAAAGAGTCTAATGCATTATACTAGTCCTATGGGTACTAATCAACCCTCTCAAGATATGATTATCGGAAATAATTTTCAGAGACTATATTCTCTACATACACAAAACATAAACCAAATAATATTCACAATAAATGGTCACTCAGCTCTTATTGATAAATTAAATAAAGTTTACACTCATTAAATGATTGAGTTCAAACGCAACCATCGTAGTGAGAAGGTAATCCATACACAAAGTGAGATATCACTAACAATCTCACTACTTGAGATGTCGATTAAAGAGTGCATTGCTAAACAACAAGAGCCATTGTGTAAAGAACTCCACTATAATAATCCTCTTAAATTTTGGGATAATGATAAGGCATTTGCAAAAATCACTTTGTTAAATAACAAAATTATTATCTGAGTCAAATGAATGGTGTACACACACTAGGATATCCAAAAATTTGATAAACAAATCAATGAGTTGTTAGATAAACGGTTAATCAGAAACAGTAAGAGTCGTTACACTAGTTCCACTTTTATAGTAAAAAATCATGCTAAAAAGAAAAAGGAAAAAGCTAGAATGATAATCACTTACAAAAAGCTTAATGATAATACTGCTTTTTGATGGTTATTATATCTCTAATAAAGCAGTTCTTTTCAATAGAATTCAATGAGCCTCTTGGTTCTAAAAAAAATGGATTGTAAAAGCGGATACTACCAACTAAAAATGGATGAACAAAGCATTCCTTTAGTTGCTTTTAGTGCCCAATCAAGGACATTATGAGTAGACAGTAATGCCATGTGGTCTTAAAAATGTATGCCAAATGTTTGAAAGAAGAATGAATAACATCTTTAAATATCTTAATCACTGTTGTCTAGTTTACATCGATGATATCCTTATCTTTTTCAAGACAATAGAACAGCACAAAGATGACGTCCTAGTTGTGACCCAAATATGCATTGATCATGCTATTATTATTGGTAAGAACAAGTGCATTTATGCTGAACAAGAAATCGAGTTTTTAGGTCTAGAAATAAAAGCGGGACAAATCATCCTACGAAAGCATATTCTAGAAAAAATAAAAAACAATTCCCAAAAAAATTGAAGATAGGACGCAATTAGAAAGGTTTCTTGGATATCTTTCATATGCTTCATATTTAATTAAAGATCTAGCTATATTGAGAAAACCGTTGCAGCACAAACTCAAGAAAGAAGTAAGTTGGATATGAACCTCTAACGGTTCAAAGATTATTCAAAATTTTCAAAAGATGTATGAAACTCTTCTTGTTATTAATTTGCCTAATGAAGCGATGTAATTCTTGAGATAGATGCCAGCAATGAGCACTCGAGTTCAACACTCAAAATCAAAGGAGAAAAACTCTCCAAATATTACAGTGAAAGTTTTAATAAAATAGAATGTAATAATCCTTGTAGTTATATGGGGGGAATTGAAAAATTCTTAATCTTTTTATCCCAAAAACCTTTATTTTCTTCGAACTGGTTGCAAATGGATATTTGGTTTTGTGAAAAAGATTTTATCAAATAGGCAAGCATAACGGCAACTCTTGCATTAACAATTATGGCTTAACCAGTTTTTTTTTCTCTATTGAACATATACAGGGATCGAAGAATTTACTGGCACATAGTTTAAACTCGTGAGCTTGCCAATGGTAATCATCATAGTAGAACTCCTACTGGAAAAGGAGGAAATTCAAAATGAAATGTTGTCACTGCTAGATGGGTTTCTCCTTCTAGTAGAATTCTAATGGACAGTTAGGAGCTCGATACAAAAGTAGATCATGCTTTGGTTTGTTGTCTTCTACCTATCTAATCATACAAAGAGTCATCCGTTTAGAATTACAAATGAATTACCTAAGGTGTCCTTATGATATTCAAGAAAAAATAAGTTCCCATGTTCAAGAAAAATGGTTCAATGACTAGTACGCATCATGCATCGATTACTATCGCAATTATTCTTATGATATTTGGCAATTATGGAGTAAGACAATCTTCTTTCCTGATAGATTTGTAGTTGTGGTGTAAGATTTTCAACAAATTTGATCTCTCCTTATGACCCCATCATGAAAGCCTGGGAATATGGAATGGTAGCTTGCCTCATAAAAATCCTATATCCCAAGTACCAATTCTTCTCAAGACTAACTAAGTTTCCACAGTGCATGTTTAAAATGATCCATTGCATTCTCATATCTCTTAGTGGTCTAACAAAAATTCCATAAAATAGAAGCCTTCATGTTGAGGTACATTGCACAGTAATTGAGCATGAAAATGGAAAGGCCAAACTAGCCATTATATTGTTCAATTGGTTGATTTAGACAATCCCAATTATCAATGACAAAAATAGTTTCTAGAATGACAAGAAGTAGTTAGTCATCCTTCTTTAGCAAGAGCAATTGGTTTTTACAACATTTATTATCAAATGTGGGCATTGATTGAATAAGAAAAAATACTAATGCATTGCGGAAATACCACTTTCATTTATCACAATGATTTTAGCAAATATATGAAGGTAGATATGAAGGTAGAAGGAGCTACTTCAGAAGATGTCTTTGATTATCTGTTTAATGTTGGAGCTAGAAAATTTTTATCCAAAAAAAGAAAGAAATATCTTCATAAATTATTTGAAACAAGGGATCCAAAGCATTTTCAACTTGATGAAGACTTTGATGATTATCAGAATGACGACGGACTGGAAGACATTATTGGAGATGAAGGCATGTAGAATCTCAATATGGATAACTAGTCTTGTCGATATTAAGTGCTCTAAAAAGTTATTGCATCATTAATATGTTATTTTGTCAAGTGTCAAGCAAGTAAAATAATGCAGTTTACTGTAGCCATGTGAAGATAGTTGTAGTCATGTGAAAATATCAATATGTATTGTAGCCATTAGGGAATCCTATGTAAGTCCATCTCCTCTACAAAAGGAGAGACACAGTGCAGAGAAGGCACACGATTATTTGAACATACCCAAGAAAAAGAGAAGTCAGGATTATCCATTTCTCTATGAGCAAGCTTCTCTTCTGATCCTAATAGCTTAAGTCCATCTTCAATCTTTCCATTGTAATATTTTCACTTTCAAGCTTTCAATAAAAGACGTTTTCCTATAAGGAACGTTACTCAATTGAACCTCATGTCTTAAATAATATAATTTCTTGATTAAAGTATCACTATCCTTTAAATTATAAAACTTGATTAGTGACTATGATCTGTGGTAGGAATGAAACAGATTTGTGATGTGCCTGATCTAAGGGAAGTGTGGTTGAGATTAGCAATATCTGCAAACTAGAAGCTAGAAGAACGTCATGGTTTAGTGCCAACTAAGTTCAGGTAATGATCAAAACTCTATAATTAAGCTTTTATTATTGCTAAGCACAATGGGCATATAATCACCGAAAATATAATATTTATAATATAAGTAGTAAATTGTGATAACTAGTACCAGTGAAGTCATTATAAAAAGTTAAATCAATTAAAACAAGCATCTTTCCTAAAAAAAACCCCCAAAAAATAGTAAAATTACTCAAAGTACACCATTCAGGCCAAAGTCAAAAATTTCTGAAGTTTCGGGCCATAATAGTAATAAAAGGACTAGAAAGTCATCTTCCTTAAATTTTGAGGGACCAACAGATTCATTCCTGAACTTCGTGGCCCCAAAAATTCATACATCATACTTGGAAGTACCGAAAAGTAAATAATTCCCTTTTTTAAGGGATTAATGCATGGAGTCAAGGCTAGAATAGAGCATGTAGTAGTCAAAACTTAGTTTATATTCTCAACTAGTATGAAGAAGAATCGAGCGAAAATTTTAATCTTAATAACTCGAAAGTTCATTTCAGTAAAGGAATTAATACTGAAAAACAAGAAGAGGTTAGCGAACCTATTAGGCATGAGACTTGTTGATAGGCATTGTAAATATTGTTGGGCACCTACAGTCATTGGTCGAAGCAAAAAAGAAGACTTCAATGCTCTTTAGAAATGTGTCCAGAGGAAATTAAAAGGCTGGAAAGAAAATCTTTTCATCAAGGGTAGGTAAGGAGATTCTACTAAAAATAGTTGCCCAAGTTATGCCAACCTACTTAGTGAGTATCTTCAAACCATCTATGACTTTAATTGGTGGTCTTCATCATCAATGTTCTATGTTCTGTTGGAACTCTCTTGACAGTAGGTCCAAGATGCACTGGAAAGCCTGGGACGAATTGTAAGAGCCAAAATCTTTATAAGACATGGTCTTTCAGAAGTTAGACATTTAAATGCTTTGTCACTTGCTAAACAAGGTTGGTGGATTTTACAAACTAAAGATTTACTTCTAAGCCATATTCTCCAGGCAAAACATTATGCTACATGTGACTTTTTTAAGTTCCTCACTCAGCTACAGACCAATTCATAGCGTGGGATCTAGGCATCCTACATGCCTCAAAGAGGACCTAGTATGCTGTGTTGGCAATGAGCAGTATCAATACCTAGATTGATGCATGGCTTATGGATGGTGAAGTAGAATGTGCTACATCCACTAGCTTAAAGGATTGGAAAATTGCTAGATTGAGTGATCTCATTGATTGTGATCTGGGTGCTTGCAAAATGGATATAATCCATAGTCTATTCGATGAATGTAGAGAAAAAAATATCCGTTGTCCCTTTGAGCTCATAGCTACCTTTGGACTCATTAGTGTGTTGATTCTTAGACAAAGGCCTCTTTAAAGTTAGGTAAACCTATTTGCTTGGCCCCTCAGTCAGTTGTGATGATTTTGATAATCTTTGCGGCGATCCCATGCATGTTATCTTTGAATGTGCCACAGTGATGGATTTTTGGTGTGGACTGAATGATAAAATTATGAAAATTTGGTCTATAATGTCCTTACCAAGGGCATTGATAGAAGATTGTCATAATGAGTTGGACCAGGACAACCTTTTGCTTTGTCTGATGTTGGGATGGTGAGCATAGAGTTACCAAAATTATCAAATCTTTGACAAGAAAAGCACCCCATTGTCCAATAGTAAGAAACAGCTCACAATTGCATGAAGAAGTAGGACCAAATTCAAATGTAGGGAATAATTCTCTAGCTACTATAAGGTGACCGCCACCTAGAGAGGTAATCAAGATTAATGAGGAAGTAGTAATTCGCAAATTCACAGGAAAAGGGTGAATTGGGGTTAGCGTGGTTGTTATGGATGAAAAAGGGTGGCAGTAATGGTGACAATCAAGAGGTTCGGAGCAACATGTCCAATCAACATAGTTGAAGCAAAAGTTGCTTTTTTGGGTACCCAGGTGGCGAAAAGGTTTAACTATCAAAAGAATTTCATCGAGTTAGAGTGCTTATGTCTCATTCAATGGGTAAACAAGTCGATTTAATAAACAAGTGATTTTGTTTTAGTTTTTGATGTGTTGTCTTTTATTATCCACAATATTATGTTTTATGAATCATTTCATGTTAAAAAGGATGGGAATTCAGTCATCAATGATCTTGCTAGAGTTGTTCCTTTGGTAGTTAAGTAGGTTTGACTAGAGGTGTACCCTTTGCCAATCTCAAGTTATATGCTTATAGATGTTTTATCAATGAATCGAAAAATCTTACCTTCCTCCATCAAAAGAAAAAGGTATATTAACTAATTTTGATTGGTTTAATTTTTAGTCTTTAAACCTGTATTTTCACTTAAGTCTTTTCAACTAGTTAAACAGTATCTTTTTTCCCCATATAACTGGTATGGACATGTGTTATGCGCGGTTGCTAACAATGTAGACCTTTGAAAAACTTTTCTAATAAAAAAGAAGAAAACCCACCATCTAAGTGAAATGGAAACTAATTCAATTAAGCACTATATATTGAGTCCGGTTGACCTACAAATAAAATGAAATTAACTAGCATTAAACGATGATTTGTGAGGTATTTACTTTTCAGTGCCTCCAACTATGGTGCCTGAATTTTGGAACCACAAAGTTCATCAATGAATTCTTCAAACCCTCCAGGTTTGAGAAAAATAACTTCTCAACCTTTTTATTATTATTTTGGCCCGAAAATTTTAGAATTTTTTAACTTGGCCCAAACGGGGTGCTTCTTGAAATTTTGCTATTTTTCAAGGGTCTTTTTAGGAAATATGCCTGTTTTACATTATTTAACTTCTTATAATGACTATACTGGTACTAGTTATCGTAATCTACTACTTATGTCGTAAATATTATATTTTTTGTGGTTATAGGCCCATCATGCTTAGTAAAATAATAAAGTTTAATAAGAGAGTTTTGACCGTTACCTAAACTTAGTCAACGTTGGATCTTGGTGTTGCGTTAGCTTCTAGTTTATAAAGATTGCTAATCTCAAGCACACCTTCTTTAGATCAGGCACAACACAAATTTGTTTCATTTCTTATCTCATACCGCAGTAACTAATCAAGTTTTATACTTTGAAGAATAGAGAGATTGTAATCAAGAAATTACAATATGTAAGACATAAGGTTCGATTGAAAAACGTTCCCTACTAGAAAATTTCTTTTATTGAAAGCTTAAAAGTGAATATATTACAATGAAAATATTCAAGAGGGACTTAAACTACTAAAATTATCAAAGATACTTGCTCATAGAGAAATAGAGAATTTTGATTTCTCTTCAAGTATGCTCAAAATGACAATGTCCCCTTTCAGCACTCAACCCCTCCTTCTGTAGAGGAGTTAGAATACATAGAATGCCCTAACGGCTATATTACATACTGATATTTTCACATGGCTATAGTTACATTCACATGGTTAAAGTAAACTACCTTATTTTACTGACCTAACACTTGACAAAAATAGTGCAATAATGGAGCAACAACTTTTCAGAGCCTTTTAATGTTGATAAGCCTAGTCATCCATATTGAGATTTTGCATGCCTTCATCTCCTATAATGTCTTCCGGTCTATCATTATCCGGATAATCATCAAATCTTCATCTAGTCAAAGATGCTCTGGATCCCATTTTTTAAATAATTCATAAAGATATTTCTTCCTTTTTTCTAATAAGAATTTCCCAGCTCCAACATCAAAGAGATGATCAGAGACGTCTTCTGAAGTAGCTCCTTCTACCTTCATATATTTGCTGAACTCATATGATAGGTGAAAGTAGTATTTTTGCAGTGCATTAGCATTACTCCTTGCTCAATCAACGCCCACATTTGATGGTAAATATTGTAAAAACTGATGGCTTTTACTAAAGTAGGATCTAACTCATATATTTCAGAAACCATTCTTGTTGTTGATATATGGGATTGTCTAAATTAACTAGTTGAACCAAATAATGGGTTGGTTTAGCCTTTCCATTTCCATACTCAATTAATGCACAATGTACCTCCACATATAGACATCTGTTGCATGGAATTTTTTTTTGGACCATCAGGAGATGTAAGAGTCCGATGGATCCTTCTGAAAATGCATTGTTGAAACTTAGCTAGCCTTGACAAAAATGGGTACTTCGGATCTGGGATTTCCATGAGGTAAACTACAATTCCATATTCCCAAGCTTTCACAAAGGGGTCATTCAGAGATATTGAACTTGCTGAAAAACTAACACTACCAACCCCAGATCTATTGGGAAAGTAGATTTTAGCACTCCAAGACTCTCAAATATCATATGAATAATTATGATAATAGTCGATGTAAGTTGCATAACACTCATTAAACTATTTTCGTGAACATGAGAACTTATTTTTTTCGATATCATAAGGACACCTTAGGTAATCAATTTTTAACTCTAGAAGGCTAAATCTTTGACCTATTAGGTAGGCAGAAGATGGCAGACCAAAACGTGATCTACTTTTTGTATGAAATTTCAAAATATCCATAAGGATTTTACTATAAGGAGAAACCCATTCTAGTAGTGATGGTATTTTATTTTGGATTTTCTCCTTTTTTGACAGGAGTTCTGCCCTGATGATCACCATTGGCTAGTATTCGAGTTAAATTATCTGTCAGAGAGTTCTTCGATCCCTGTATATGTTCAATAGAGAAGAAAAATTAGTTAAGCCATAATTGCCAACGCAGGAATTACTCTTGTGCTAGCATATTTGATAAATTCTTTTTCATAAAACCAAGTATTCCTTTGCAATTAATTCGAATAAAAAAAGATTTTAGAGACAAAAAGATTAAGAACTTTTCAATTCCCCTTATGACTAGAAGGATTTCTTTTTCCATCGTAGGATAGTTGCATTCTACTTTATTAAAACCTCCACTGCAATATTTGCAAAGTTTTTTCCATTCTTTGATTTTAAGTGCTGCACTCCAGTGCTCATTTTTGGCACATGTCCCAAGAATTAAATCATCTTTTTCATTAGGTAAATTAAGAACAGAAATATTTTTACACATCTTTTTGAAGCTTTGAGTAATCTTCTAATCACTAATAGCTCATGTCCAACTTACTTCTTTCTTGGGTTTCTATTGCAATGGTTTTCCTAATTTAGTTAAATCTTTACTGAAATCTTAAGCATAGGTAAGACATCCGAGAAACCTTTCTAATTGCTTCCTATCTTCAATCTTTTCAAGAAAATGTTCTATTTTTTGAGAATATGCTTTTGTAGGATGATTTGTCCTACTTTTATCTCTAGACCTAAAAACTCGATTTCTTATTCAACATAAATGCACTTGTTTTTGACAAAGCTAATACCATGATCAATGCATCTTTGGGTGACAGTTAAGGCATCATCTTTGTGTTTTTCTATAATCTTAGAAAAGACAAAAATATCATCAATGTAAACTAAACAGCAATGGCTAAAATCTTTAAAGATGTTATTCATTCTTCTTTGGAATATTTGAGGTGTATTTTTAATGCCGAATGACATTACTATCCACTTATAATTCCTTTAGAGGCACTAAAAGTAGTTCAACAAATACTTTCTTCATCCATTTTTATATGCCAGTATTCGCTTTTGCAATCCATTTTCGAAAACCAAGAGGCTCCTTAAATTATATTAAAAAGGATTGTTTTGTTAGGAATATAATAGTCATCAAAGGCAGTGTTATCATTAAGCTTTTTGTAATTGATTACTACTCTAACTTTTCCCCGTTTTTCTTTAGCATGAGTCTTTACCATAAAAGCGGGGCTAGTGTAAGAACTCTTACTATTTCTGATTAATCTTTTACCCAAAAGTTTTTTAACTTGTTTATCAAATTCTTGGATATCCTGGTGTATATGCACCATTTGTTTGACTTGAATAATAGTGTTGGGATTTAACAAAGTAATTTTTTAAAAATATCTTATCTTTATCCTAAAATTTTAGAGGGTTAGAGTAGAGTTCTTTGCATAATTGCTCTTGTTATTCAGTAATATGTTCTTTAATAGATAACTCAAATAGTGAGATTGTTATCCCACGTTGTGCAAGCATTACCTTCTCACCAAGTTGGCTGCGTGTGAACTCGACTTTCTGATGGGTGTAAGCCTTGCTTAATTTTTTAATAAGAAATGAGAGACCATTGATTATAAATATTTCGCTTACGGGCTGTGTACATGGAGAATATAATCTCTGAAAATTCTTTTTAATAATCATATCATCAGAGGGTTGATCAGTAACACATAGGACTATTATAATGCATTAAACTCCTCCTAATTCTATGGATAACCCTTCTATGGCTTCATTATGGCTCATGATGCTATTGTCAGCTATCCTTACTTGTAAAGGATTCTTGGCTCTTTTCCACATAATTCTTGAAATATCGATCTTTTCCCAAAGCATATAGAGCAACCACTATCTATATAGGCACACAATTTATATTTATTATATCCTTCTAAACATACGTTAATTGGGATAGAAATGCTATTAGAATTTGTATTGGTAACTTCATAGCATATTTTTGACTAATTCATCTTGATAGATTGGCTCAATAACAGTTCTTATTTTGTACCAATAACCTTTCTATCTAAACTCATACTTCAGTCTACACTGTGTCTTGCTGGTTCAAAACTCATTCTACTTATTTTACTGGTCATACTAATTGTATCATCGTGTTTAAGTTTTTCTTTAGTCGATGAGGTCCCTTCTCTTCATTATGATCTTGCACTCATACTTCTTAATAATTGAGGTTTAATGGTAATTTTACCATTCTCATCAATTTTTATTACATTTTTCTTATTGATTTTTGTAGAGTTGGCAAAGCTAAATATCCATGACCTATCAATCTTTATCTCCTGATGATTGGATTGAATCCTCTGAATTTTTGCATAGGGGTAGGACTTTCAATTTTTCTATCTCTAACGTTGTTACCTTAGTCTTTAGATCTATGGTATTATCCATTTTGTATATTATTTTTCAAAATATCCTCAGTGAGTAACCTCCTCTTTTCATATCCATCCCAATTGTTTTTATCTTAAAAGATAGAAAGCTTTTAGCAAATTCATCGTTTAGCCTTACATAATATCCAGGTCAGCAATTGAATCCTATTTATCAATTACGTAAGTTAGTCTCAATCCCTGTGATAATTTGATTATATAAATTTAGTATGCCTGATTCACATAGCAAAGTATAAAAATCAATATCTTTTCCATAATACTGTAAAGGAGTAATTTGCACTTGGATAATTCCAACATGGATATATATTTACTTTCTATCTTTGTTATGTTTAAGGATATTTTTTCAATTGATGAGGTTAACTTCTCCAGCATCATACTCATAGTCCTTTATTTCTAGATCTTCTTCCATCATTTCACATACATACTTATTTTTCAATCTAAAGATGAATTTTTTATAGATCATGCCCAATCTCCTTTGACATCTTCATTTTCATCGTCTATAATAAATTCTTTTCCTTGAAGATCACCCAGACTAATTGAGCTATTTTTCACCATATGACTAGTTTTTCATAATCACTTTCTTTATATTCATCTTTTAGTACAATCTCAACAATTCCCTTATTGCTTTTTACGGCTATATCTAGCGCTTCATCCTCCCTAAGTTCAAAGTAGTATCAACTTCTCATAGTTTCAATAAGCTTGTTATTCTTCATGTTTTTGCATTATTTTGTATAATGACCTACTTCTCCGCATGTCTAACACTTACAATTGTTTTTCCTGACTCGACAATAAGTGATTTTCCTAAAAAAATCTTCGTTTTTAGGGTTTCGTATATTATAACGTTTTCTTTTATATTTCTCTCCTCTTTGCTTGTTAAAGCTCTTTTTCTTGTAAAATTTTCTTTTTCTTCTCCTTTCAGGTTCCTTTCCCCACTTGTGAGGAGAATCCCAACAAGTTAGAAATTGTTTCTTCATTTTCTTTTTCTTTTAGAGATCAAGGCATTGATCATTGATCCATTTTCTTAAATAAGATATTCTTGAACCAATATTATGAATAATGTATGCTCTTTCAAGCCGTGCAATGTACTTTTTATTAATTATTGAATTTATTGGATATGATAATTTGTCACAGAACATACCAAGTTTGGTTTCATTATGTCCAATTTTGTAATAATATTGACTGAATATAGCAATATAATTCTCTAGATACCTCGTATCCCATAATTCTATATTATTAATCTTTCTTTGTCATTCTCGTGCTTTTTCTCCCGAATCAAGCTTAGCTCTGATAAACTCAGTTTTAATTTTCTTACATACATTTTTTAATATTACAACTGGTGTTTCTATCATTCTTAATGCATTTTTACCATCCTAATTTAGTGAATCATACCAATATGCTATAGTGCTAAAAAAATTATGTCTGATATTGTTCGGAAAATTTGCAGTAGTCTGTGTAGTATTTAGGTTTAGGATACTATTCATACCTCTTTTCCAATGCTCAAATATTTATTCTCTATTACGAGTTCCATCAATATTTAAAATGTATTTTATTTGGCTAATTGGGGTAAGGCCAATTTCTTTAAAGGTAGCAGCACTCCTTGGGATAAACCTAAAGAAAAAATTGGTTGTTCGTCCTGCTGTAACATATCCAGGTCTCATAAAATGAGTATTTCTTCTAGAAGGCTCACCAAATTCTTTAGGTTTAGGAGCAACATTGTTAACTAAATTGGACTCGATTTCATCTACAGTAAGTTCTTCTCCAATCTTATTATTCTTGTCATCAAATGCCATTTTACCATATTTTTTATATAATTTTCTTCTAATTTCATCTAAAGGTACGACATTAAGATCTTCTAGCTTAATTGGGTTCATCTACTAATATATTTCTTCTTCTAACTGGACATTATTTGTCTCTTCATTATCATCATATAATACCTCTAGTTTATCAACTATTGCGCCCATAATTTTGTTTAGTTATTCTGAATTTTGTTCGTTGTTAAACCTATTTTGTAGTTCTTCTACATTAAACTGCTTATACTCCATCATCTTCTTCTTTCTTTGCCTTTTCAGATGATTTTTCTCTTACTTCTTTTTGAATTTTTATATCATGTAGAGGAAATGAATTTTTCTTTTTGGGGTTTTGGAAAGGATATTTATATTGAAATGGATTACTAATACTTAAAGTGGATTTTCCAAATATGTCTAATTTCATTAACTAAAGAAAGGTGGATTACAGATAAATGCTTTTTAATCTCCTTAACTTCAGTCTTAATTTTTACTACTTCAGCTTTTAGTTCTAAAACTATATCAGTAATATAGTTTAATTGAAGTATTACTCAAGTGGTTCCTTTTAGTAAGTGAACAATATGTGAATAATCAGGAGCAGGGCAAGTAGGTGATGATTCAAGCATTAAACATAGTTAATTAGCTTAATTAATTATTAATTAGCCAAATAATCTTGATTATTTTTGGTCACGTGGCTCTGATACCAAATGATAAAGGACCTAGAGTAGTACTAATGAGAGAAATTATACATGCATAAATTTAAAATTTTTGAAAGTAAGTTTTTAAGGATTAGAGTCAAATATGCAAATATGAAAAGTTTTGGGAATTATATAAAAAGTTCGATAGGGACTTGTTCCCAACAAATTAATTGCACAGTAGTTCAATGGATCAAAAAATTCATTTACATAGTTGGGGGTTAAGAAAACTCATGCACTATGATTCAATGGTCTAGAAAGTAAATAATTCATGATTTGTTCATGATTATTCCCCATTTCATGTTTTCCTTCTGAAGAATACCTTTTAAAAAACCTTTTATAAGAAAATGTCTTTTATGTTGAAATTAAAAGTTTAAAAAATCTAAAAGCATTTTCCCAGAGAAATATAACTAACGACAATAAGCAAACCCTTGTCACAAAATTATTTAATATTACTTTGTGCATAAAGAATGTAAGTTGGTATAGAGTAGAACTCACTTAATGGAATGATAGAAAGAGTAAAACCATTTTATCGTATAAATAAATTAATAAAGACAATACACAATGATAAAAAAAAAAACAACTAAGAAAAACATTTATAAAATTATGAGAAGGAAATTTATTAGTTGAAGAATACACCAATTTTTTTTCTTTCTATTCTTATCTTAATCTCACTAACAAAAAACTATACCAAAGGTAACTGAGATACTATAAGTGGTTTTTTTTTCCTAATTATAACATTAGAATTTCTCTATTTTTATGGTGATTTATTCATCTAGTTATACCAAATCATATTAGTATAAATTTCACATCCATTTTGTCAGTAGATTTAAATTGGCTGTTTGTACAACATGTTCTTGTAAAATTTAATAATAAACGTACCAATAATAATTATGTTTTCAAATAATGCAATTTTTAGTCACTGCTACACTTATTTTGAATAATACAATCATCATTGTAAAAGTCAAAAACACCATGAGATTCCCATAAAATTAATATTATTAAGGGGGAAGTTACTATACTTCAAACCTATGACAATAATACAAATCAAATATACGCAACTTAAACGAGAGCTGAGAATTGAGATACAATTTAAACCTACAACAAATAAATATGTGACGTTACAATTCGAATCGCCAATTACAAATCCAAATTTGGTCTTTCCATACTCAACGATTCTCCTTTTTCCTTTAGTTGAATGAGCCACAAAAGCCATACAATACAATTGTAATACAATAGATGAGGATGAACAATAATTCCTTAGCAAAAAGCTTATTTTATATATATCGACAAATGCAAGATACAAAACAAAAAAAATTATAATAATTCCAAAATTATGTCATTCCTTAAAAAAGGGTGAATTCAAGGGGAAATGACAATATCCAATTCTTATTACTGAATTTAGTAGCATCTAAGGAATCATAGTGCATTCGTGCTTGTCCATGACAAACATGAAGTCACTTCTTATATCTCTACCTCCATCTGGTTGAAAGAAAAAAATAAGTGACCACTAAATATAAATCCAACACATGAGAATGAAACAATGTGGAGATTATCCCAAAAACCAAATCACTCAGCATTTAGGTAAACAAATTTTCAACCAAACATGTAATACAACTATTGTGTTTTGGGGGGGGGGGGTGAGGGCACTAACCCGGATTATCTCACCGTTAGGAGCACCTTGCCCTACTGAATGTTCTCTCTATGTTTTCAAATACCATCCTTAAGCTCGTTGATCTCTATTGAATATTATCCATTTAAAGAAACAAACATCAAGGAGTTAACATCAGAGCAATCTTTCCAAATTGATGTAGGTAATCCCATGTTCTAGTCATTTGGGAAAACAACTTAACCTCTATTAGTTGTTAGATCTTATTGTCCCTCATGCTCTCACACCATTGCCTGGCTTTAAAGAGCCCCCCCTTCTTTTCTCCCTAAAGGAAAAGAAATCCAGGAAACATATTTCTCTCTTTGTATCACCTGAAGTCATCTAAAACTGCATCCTATCTACGTATACTCCTCTAATCACACCAATGATAATGAAATAAGTATTTCCAAAAGTTTGAGAAAATTTTATTCAATCTCATACTTAAGTTTGCGACTAATGGAGCTTGACAGTGCTATTTCATGCTTGCTTTAAAGGAAAAATGAGAAAAATTCCTATTAGATATAATGCAAATAGATAATTCAGTAATTAATTCTACAAAAAACATTGCATATTTTTGTAAAATTTAAAATACTAAAAAATAGGGAAATTATGTACTTGGAAACAAACTATTAAACTTGGAAACCAACGCTTTTTGTCTAGGGTTCTCTCTTATCCTTGTATTACCCACATCAAACTCAAAGTTTACCATCATGGGTTACCACCAACTGATAAGAATTACGAGTAATTCCACACTATCAATTTGCTAATTGCAAAGAAAATACTAAATTCAATGAAGAAAGCAGTAAAATGTGGGAGAATGATCAAGTGAGAAAGCATACCAAGAATTGTGTTAATGCAAGAGGCACGAAGGGAGCCCATGCAGCTTGACTAAGTGAGAGTACAATCGATTCACGTCCAATCAAAACCAAAAATTTATTTTAAGTCAACAATAGAATCAAACTGAAAGTACCACCGGTTATTGCTACTGTAAAATAAATCAATTGTTTTCCTTGGGGATAGGGGGTTAGGGGTGTACCTGTAAAAAGGATTGTGTTAGGCTTTGCATTCAATGTGTGGTGAAGTCAATAGCCAACATAAAATGTCAAATAGTTGCAGTTTGATATCTATGGTTGATCACTTGAAGCATAAGAACATCTGATAAAATAGCAACTGAAAATAATATAGAGAAGTAAACAAAGTGAGATTAAACCACCGTTAGATAATAAAAGGTCTCAATGATAAAGAGAAAATTATACATAAAAAATAAACTACGAGATTTCTTCAGTTATGTAATGTTTATGTAAGAGTCAACATTTGAAAAATTCAAATGAAACGAAGCAGTTTTGATAGGCTATCAATTATAGCATAGGCTGGACAAAATCTTGATAGAAAATGGCATCTAAAGGGCATAATTTATCAAATGTAAAGAATGAATAAGGGATATAAATTCTAAATGATAGCATTTCTTATCTAGATTTCACAATCAGAACTCTTCAATAACTCATGTATTTCCTATAAACTGTTTTTGTCTTCTCTATCCCAGTTGTTGATTTTTAATACTAGATTGCAAATTCACATGGAAAGCTTGAAGAAAACCCTAATATAGAAGTCAGCAGAAGTGCAAATGATCTACCCAAATAACAAAAAAAGAGAAAAAAATTTGACTGAAATTACCAAAGACAACTTGCTATAATTAAACCAGAATCCTCACATACTCTCAAAAGATGGTAGTCAACCATAACCAATCCCAATTGCAAGCACCAAAGAGAAGCAATAAGTTCATTTCCCCTAGATCTCCAATGTCGTTCCCCACACCCCTCAAAGCTAATACCGGCATATCTAATGATAATTGATAACACAAGCAATAATAAATGTCCTTGAATTATCTCACGACTCTACATAGAAAAAGTCTAGTTATATAGCTTGAGATTCTTCACAAAGAGTACACCATTACAAAGATGAAAACACATATACAATCTGGCAAGCAAATAGACAAAGTTACCTGTACGCTATAGAAGAAGGAAAGGCACGCTAAATTGCCCATTATTCAAAATAGTTTGTGATCTAAAAAAGGACTTGCAAATGAAATGTCCATTTTGTTTAGATGGAAATTATAGGTTATGGTTCCTAACCAAAATTAAAATTACAAATCAAAATCACAGTACAAAAATTAGCATTTAATAAAGCCTAAAGGCAAGAAGGAGAAAGGAAGGCAGAGAAAGATAGCTAAAGTCCCTATAAAATTACAAACTCCAAAAATGAAAACCAAACCTTACCAATTAGAAGACAATAAAAGATGCAGAATAATTGCTTCATCAATGTAGATGCACTACAATTGTTGAGGGAAAAGCCATTGCTAATGAAAGAATTGCCCATAAGGAAAGAAAGGATTAGAGAAAAATCCTATAGATCAGTGCGTCATCAAAGTAGATGCACTACAATTATTGAGGGGACAAGCATTACCGGTAAAAGGATTGCCTAGAAGGAAATAGAGAAATAGAGAAAAGCCTATAGAGATACATAATGGACCAAAGGAGATATGAGAAATTCGTTACTTTAGGAGTCTTTCTGCACAACAGTTATGGAGGACATAGGGAGGTTTAGTGCAGAGAAGTGGAAAAGTGGAGATGACTAACATGGGGATTGAGAAGGTGGGAGACATGCATAGAACTAATTACTGGGTGCATAGAGAGAGGGGGGGGGGGAGGTGTGAGGGATGTGTTTAAATGGAGTTATTTTCAATTATAGACTGTATTTTTTTATTTTTTTTCAAATTAAATATTTGCATCAAGGCCTCAAGGGCCAAGATCAAATAAATAAATAATTTTAACAGTTATAATTGGAGTAAATTCTGAAAGTTGCATGCTGAGCAGAAAATGATGGTTTCCAAAAGATTGCTATTAAGTGTAGTAAATTAGTAATAGATAGTTAAATTAGATCACGTCAATATTAGTTTGGTGTACTTATATAATAGGTTCCAATATTTCTGGTGACGTTGTGTCATGGCCGATGTTGGGCTACCGGGAGGAGGGGCCCCTTTCAACACCTGACCTGCTTTTGACCGCTGAGTTTCTTGCTGCTGCCCGTGTGTCTTCTTTTCTACTGCTCCTCTAGTCGCATCTCACCTCCCCCAACCTTTCTTCTCCCCTCCCTCTGGTGGTCGCCACTACCTGAGGGATACTGTTGGCCCAGGCAACCGTTGGAGGACTCCTTGATCTCATTGTGCCGGGGGGAAGCAAGTTGATGGTTATCATTTAAATCCCTCTCCCATACCTGAAAACGGAGATACCCAAGATTGAACATTCTCTATTTTTATTGATAATTTAATAGTTAAATTGGATAATTTGGGTCTCAAAATTGTTTAGCGGCTATGGTCTTGTTGTGGATGCTTATGTTCTCGACAAAGTTGGGAGGATGAGAGAGCAATTGAAGAAATGAATGGTAAAATTGTTGGGGGGAGCAATTTGGAAGTTGATTAGGCAAGATTTCAAAAGAGGCCTACATCGAGGCTTAGTGGTCAGTGGAAGGCCGCTCAAAAAAAGATGGTTTGGAAATGGATTCTCAAAAAGAATTTTGGAACAATGTCTAATGGGGCCTCCAAAGATGTGGAGAACAAAGATATTCAAGTGGCTGATGACAATCAAATTGCAAATGATGGGGCTGATGGAGTCAATGATTGTTTTGACCTTGATTCTTCTAGTAGCAAAATGATATCTCAACCTACTGGAACTGCAAAAAATCACCCATGTTATATTGAAAAATTTGATTCGCAAAAGCCAACTAGCCCTTCTGAGTCTTCTACAAATGAAGAGGAGATTGGTAGCTCTTTGAATATTTTGATTGATCCTAATAAGTTGGACATGCAAGACAATATGGACAATCTAGAAGTCAAAGAAAGAAGATGATCAATGCTCATGAAGAGACGCCGTGCAATGCATTGCAAGATTCTCCTACCCTGGTTGAAATTATTAAAGAGGCGACTAAGCATGGTAAGAACATTAGAGTGCTATTATAGGTGGTGAGGCGTCTACCATTAGAAGAATCACTAGGAGCTTGAGAAAGGAGATGTAGAAAAGAAAACAAGTTTAAAGTCGGTGTCGATTAAGAGTATTTTTTAGCATAAGCTGAGGGCAAGTATCGCATCGGTGACATCTATTTGTTTGCGAATGTTTTAGTTTAATGGCAGATTTAAGCTATTTTTAAAAGTTAATTTTTTACTCTTATTGCTGTATTTTGGACTTTGCCTATCTAATGATCGAAAAAAAAAATGAAATTGACATGAATGCCAAAAAACGTTTATTCACATTTTTTGACCTTTTCACATCACATGGTACGCTGCGGGCTTGCTGATCACAGCCTGCAAGTTTGGGGAGCATACAACAGTGAGTTCGTCTCCTATTACTCCGGCTAGTGGGTAAATCAAAAGATGAATATCTGATTAGTTGGTTTACACTCATATTCCTATTTTTTTCTTTCTATAATCTCCACTTTCTTCAATCGATTCTCATCAATTCCTCTGGTTTTCCGGTGAGTATTCTTTCCCTAATTGCCTACAAATTCATTCGCCTCTGCATTTTATCGTTGTATACTTAGATCCAGGGCTACCCTTTTTTCATTCATATTATAGTTTTGAATAATTTCAGAATCGCATCTTTAATTGGTTTTTGTTTGATCTTATTTACAAACCCAGAAACGACATTGGAAAATCACAGATTGAAACGAAATGCTGACGTCCGAAATTTCTAGGAGATTTTCGTTTTTGGGATTTGGCGAATCCAGTAGGAAAGTCGAACCAACGAGCTCAGCAAATGATGGGGCTAAAAAAGGGGATGAATTGGCCCCCATTTTGAAGCTTCAAATAGACAAGAATGTGTATAGGCCTGGAGATGAGGTTTTGGTTACCATTGAGCTTCAGAACCCTCGTGATCCCACTGATTTGAACGAGATTACAAGTAGTTTGGAGCGTACCCTTTTGGTAGAGAAGCTTAGTTTTGAGCTAAAAGGTGTGGAGAAGCTCGATACTCAGTGGTTCGCCACTCAAAAGACTTTGTTGGGTTCCAAGCAGCGGAGAGGTTAGCTTTCTCTATTTTGATTTCCCCCTTATGTTTCATGTACTATTAGAATGTTGCACTGAATATTGATTTTTAATAATCCGTTTGCTGGAAGTTTGATCTTTCTGTGTATTTGGTCAGTGTATCTTGTTTTTGTTATGTTTTGGGAAATAGTCCCTGGGGCCGCATTAGTTTTCTTAGTCGTGCCCAAGAATCTGATCTGTCTGTATATGTTGTGCAATAAGTTGTTTAATGGAATCCATGGAAGTGTCACTTTCTTAGCGTCTGCTTTCTTGAAGCTCAAGGGGGGGTCTTTACTGCTTTGTTGGGAAGCTGATTAACTCATGGAATCTGGTCAACTATTTGAGGGAAGTGAGGCAAACAGATGTTCTATACAGTAAGGACTGAAAGGTGCAAGCTGAGGCTGCTGTGTGTTAGGCACGTGTTTCGTCATGATTTTGTTTGTTGATCAAATCCTTTCTCGCGCTCCTGGATTGATTAGCTATCATAGGGACAACACAAGGGATCAATTGATTGATAAGTTGTTTGAAATGTAGCTTAAAGTTTTTGCACATGTAAGTGCTAACTTTTTACCTGTTTGATAATCTCAGGTGAGAATGTTTTCTTGGATTCTTCTACAACATCATTAATCTCGAACCAGATCATTTCGTCAGGGGCCACTAAGAAGTGTAAGTTGATTTCTTTGCTTTCCATATGGGCGACCAAGAAAATTTTGTTGCCAACAAGTCAGATTATTAGATTGTGCTATTTCAGTATACCCTGTCTCACTTCAATTGCATACATCCTTATTTCCTTCTAACACACACACATATATTTTTAATTAGTAATCAAAAGATGTATTACTTTAAAGTGATGTCAAGGCGAACAAATACAAATCATGTCCCTCATGCCCTCATGAATGATATTATCTACAAAATCGAAAAAGGTCAAATATTGTTCACTATTCAACACTTGACCCCAAGTTTACAAAATTCTTGACAAATAAAGTTTAAGCTCCTAATGAGACACTACTTTGCTTTACAAAAAAATCCACCTTCTTACCTTTAGATATTCGACGAGATCACTAAGGGAATCATATTCCAAATACTAAGAACTCAAACTTGTTCGTCCTTTCTCAACACACCAAAACATCTTTATTTTCCTTGAACCAACAAACGCCTTGAAGGAAGAATGTCTAATGCCAAAGGCAAGAGCCTACAAACAATAACAAGGAGATGCTTTCATCTCCCTTCTTTTTCAACATATTCTCTGTTGGAATCTTGTATTTTTGCATGCAGCAGCTACCTAGTAAATAAATAGGCACTAATGAGATATTTTGGATTGTGCTTAACATGTTTTCACATAGTCTTTTGCATAGTTACCTGATAGATTATAATGCTGATATTGTGAGGAGAGGAGGGTTGCAAGACTAGGAACAAAAGAGAAGATAGGAATAAAAAAGAGAGGATTAAAATGAAAGGGAGAGTGAAGTAGGAAAATCTAAACAATGGTGTGGGATAGTGGGATCATCTGTAGTAAAAGTTCATTGTATGGGACACAGTGGTTGTAACATAGAAGGTCCAATAAAATCACTACAAAGATGGAAGTTTTGAGGATATTGAGTTGAAAATTTCAACAGCTATATAAGATCCCACAAGATACTGAATAATCTGTCTGTGTGTTTGCTCTTGAAGAGGTAATTCAATAATCTGTAGTCAAACTTGCTAATATTTTTCCTAGAATACCCTAGGAAAAAATTCATCTCCATGGTCCATTTCTTAAGCTCACTCTAGAATTAGATTTCTTTTTATAACCCCTTGGATTAGATGGTTTCTAAGATTGTCCAGGACACAGTAAGGGGTGTAGTCACTTCAAAAAAAAAAAAAAACAAAAAAACCTGGTTGCAGATCACAGTTTAGGTGCAATAAATAACCATCACAATGACCATCTTGTGTGTGCCACGTCGATGTGTGGCCAAGAAAGGTCAAGATGTAGCTAGCCTTATTGATTGTTGGGAAGGTTGTGATGCAAAGACCTGGGGAAGATTTGATACAAGAAATTGGTGGGTAAAACTTAGTTTGAAAGAACGTGAGGCGCTTCGAGGCACAAAGGGTCCCGATGCGTGGGACGCACACCTGAGGTTTTGAGCCTTTTTCAGCTTGAAAAAGACTTGAAAACAATTCCCATGACTTATTTATGATAATGCAGTTAAATAGTAGCATCAAAGAAACCATGGGACATTTGTTTTTAAACGCGCGCCCTAGGCTACAAAAGCTTTAAGCCCAACCAGTTACGCCTTGCAGGGGTCAAGCCAAGCTCATCCTTTATGCCCACAGGATTGCACGCTTTTTTGCGCTTCAGACTGAAGCTCAAAGGGGCCCAAGCTTGCACTTTATGGAAAAAGGTCATGGAAGAGAGAAAAAGGGGGCACACACCATGGAAACACAAATACCTTGGGATTGATGCTTATCTTAGCTATATTATTCAATTTCTAAAAGAAACCCTTATCTAATTACATGCAATGGCTTTGAGTATAGACTAAATTGAAGAACCTTAACTAAGAAACCGTAATTTTCGGATAGAGGGTTGGGTTGTAGGTGAAGGCTTGTGTAGTGTTCTAAAGTTCTAAAGACAAAGTTTGTCAGACAATCGTTGCTTGCCTGTAATTTTCTGGTGGTCGATCTATGCTTGTCGTCGGTGATGTACTTTGGTAAATGTGAAATGTGAAATCTGGTTCTGCCACTTCTGGTTTTGCATTTGCTGTTGTGCTTTTAATGGGTAAAGATAAAAGGGAAGACATAATTTTAGGCTTAAATGATCACTTTCTTTCCTTATATTGTTTATTTTTTTGGGTGCTTTGTTGTTTCTCTCTCTCTCTCTCTCTCTCTCTCTCTCTGAGAAATATGGTGCCACTAGAGTTGGGAAAGTCTGACCTGACATGATAACACGACATGAACTCGACCCTAATTTACTGAGAGAAACACGCACTCGACCTGAACCGAACCGGTTTTGACCTGAAGTCGACACAATTTGACCATTTAGTGTGAAAAGTTGTTATTGGGCAGTTTTGAGGAAATCTATCTATTTTCAAGGCAGACACAAAATTGATCCATTTATTAAATGGTTTGACCCGACTCGTTTCCCAACTCTAGGTGCCACCAATACTATGGAAAGAAGTATTAACGAATACACTTCACTTTTTTTTTTCCCGTCCTAATATGCTGTCAAATATTGGTTCCTTCTTTTTTTCTCCTTCCTAAAATGCCATTAGAATTGGATAAATTTAAAGGCAACGAAGAGAGAGATAGAGAGATAGGGAGAGTGAGTGAGGTCGGTGCTCTCTAGAGTGTTCCCACGGTCATCGGAGGTCCACCTGAGATTTGCTGGGTCTTGGGTCTCGGGGAGTCGTCGATGCTCTTGTCACCGGTCGTTTTCTCTTTCCGGCGAGCCCCTTTTCTCTCTCGTTCCCCTTCTTTCTTAGATACCTCCGTCTTTGACCTTTGCTGTCTGCTGTTGGAGGGTTAGGCTGGTCGTCCTTTTCTGTTTCTGCGTGCTGTGTTATCATCGGAATTCCAGTCTCTGGCGACTTTTCTGGTTGCCAGAATCTCGTTGGGAATTTTTTTTCCGCCATTTTCTGCGTCAGAAAGTGCCAACTGACCCTGTTGTGAAGTGTTTTTCGCTGCTGCTGCCCACATGTGCCTCCTTTTCTTTTCTCTGTTTTTCAAATTTCAAGCTTCCTGCCCAGTTTAGTGTTCCTTTAGGGAATTCCTTTGTTCGTGTTGCAGGTTTCTCCCACTTCTTCCTTGGTCTGTTGTTGGGTTGGTCGGGTCTGGCTCATCTTGTCTACTTCCCAGACAATTTATGCCTCGTTAAGGAGTGAAGGGAAGTTCTTGGAGTTTTTCAGGGGTGAAAGAGGTGTGCTTCCCTTTAGTATTGCTGAATCATCAAGAAGGAAAAGCTCTTTCATCTGGTTCAGTCTGCAGGAGTTTAGATGGCTGTCAATTGAGATGGTTCGTTTCTGTTCTGTGGGTGAGAACCTTTCGAGTTGGTGATAGTTGCCTCTTGCTGCAGTTGAGGAAACATTCCAAAGGATGGTTCATTGTGCTAATGCAATATAGAAGCTCTAATCAGTCGAGGACAATCATTTTCCCAGAAGGTGACAAAGCAGATGGCTGGTTGGGGGTAATAAAGATTTTGAAAGATTCTCTTATTAGTGGGCATATTAAGACCTCCTCTCAGCATAAGTCCCATCTGGTTGATCCCATTGCCCTGAGATTAAAGCAGGGAAGGCCTTTGAGTTATGCTAATGCTGTTCGAAGTTGTGTGGGTGGTTACGAGAGATCTGTCTTGAAGGGTTGGAGGTGCAGGTCGTGTGGCTCGTGGGACGTTTATGATGTTGCTCTTGCTGATTTGCGGGAAAATGGGCTAGCAACACATCATAAGCAAAATGTCAATGCCGGGAGTTCACCTTCTAGTCAGTTTTTTTCCCTAAGGATAGGGATAAGGCTCACTCCATTCCATCAGGTGGAAAATTCGGGAATGATGATCTTTTCCCTGCCCCTCCTCCTTGTGTTAAACAATTTCAGGTCCTCAGGGATCTCTTGGAGAGCTATCCCAAGTCTGTTTCAAGCTCTTATTGTTGCAATTCTCCTTCTGCCTCCGTGATACCTAAATCGAATTTTGAGCATTGGGGACAAGAGCCTCCTTCTTTTTGTCATGTTCCTGAGGACTTGGTCGTTTACTCCCGAAGGAAAAAGAATGGGAAGGAAAAGGTGATTGATCGTGATGTTTTTACTTGTCCCATTGTGCATGAGCAAGGATGGGCTCTATCTGATGCTGGGGAATCTCCAAGACGAAGCCAGGATAAAGGAGTTGATGGAGATACCTCTCCAAATGTTGATCCGACTGAGGATGTGGAGGGAGGTTCTGAATGGGTTTTGGACTGCATTGTTTTTTCCCCTCTTGTAAATATATGTTGTTTGCTTTCGAAGGGAGAGAGATGGAGTTAGCTTTCTTTTCTAGCCTCTTTGGAAGCTAATAGGAAGCAAGGTGATTAAGTGGTTGCAGAAAATGGTGGAGTAGAAGTAGGGGGCAGGATCTTGCTTGATGGGGCACAGTATTAAGGCTTTATCTTTGAATGTCAGGGGACTAAATTGTCCGATTAAGAGGGGAAATGTCAAGTGGGTGTTGCAGAGGTTTTCTTGTGACATCGCCATTCTCCAAGAATAAAAAATGGAACATGGCAGCTATCCTATCGCCATTAGCCTTCGGGGTCGTTGCCCTGTCAAGTGGCTTTCTCAACCATCTGTGGGTCGTTCGAGAGGTATTGTTGTTATTGGGGATCCTCATGCTTTAGAGCTTATTGACTCTAAAATTGGGTATTTTTCTGTGCATCGTAAATTTAAGTCCCTGGATGATAATTTTGTTTGGGGTCTTTTGTTTATGGATGATGGCAATTTGTGTTCTATTTTTTCTGGAGGAGTGAGGACTTTCTTTTTATTTGGGATATTTCTTGGCGTGTAGGAGGCGACTTCAATGTAGTTAGGTTCCCTTGTGAGAGATCTACTGAGTGAAGGTTCACTATTACCTTGAGTGATTTTTTGAATTTTATTAACTCTTGTAATCTCATTGGCCCTCCTTTAGAAGGTGGTTGTTTTACGCGATCTAGCTGTGAGAAGGTCCCCACCTTATCCTGTATTGATTGTTTTCTTTTCTCCATTGATTGGGATGATCATTTTCAGGGACTTCATCAAGTTATTCTCCCTAAGGTTACTTTTGACCACTTCCCCATTCTACTTCGAGTTGGAGAAGTCTGTTTGGCGAAAAGACCTATTAAATTCGAAAATATTTGGCTTGAGGTGGATGGATTTTTTGACCTTGTGAAATCCTTTGGGAGGAACTCAATGTCTCTGGTTCCTTTAGTTTCATTCTAGCCAAAAAGCTGTGTTTTCTCAAGGCCAAGCTCAAAGATTGAAATAGGGATGTCTTTGGCACCTTGATACTAAGATGGCTTATTTGGTGGATAGGGTGAAGCATTTGGATGCAACAACAATCTCTCACCTTTGCTGATAGATTTGGGAGGTTGGATCTTAAGAAAGAGTTTTCAAAGGTATGTAATTGGATAGACATCTTCGGGCGGCAGGGAGCAAAGCAGCATTGGATTGAAGAAGGAGATCGCAATACCAAATTCTTCCACAAAATGGCAAATAGCAGAAGAAAATTCAATGCTATTCATAGTGTTAAGGTGGATACCACGTGGAGTCTTCTTCTATTAAATATGCAATTACCTAGTTTTATGTTAATCTTTATCAAGGAGATCAACCATCTCGGCCTTTCCTTGAGGGGATTGATTATGATTTTATTAGTCTTGATGATGCTTTTAAGCTTGAAGAGGACTTATCCAAGTTGGAAGTTTGGAATGCGATCAATGACTTGGGCAAGGATAAAGCTCCACGTAGCATTCTTGGAGTATTGTCAAGTGGGAGATTATGGGACCTTTTGTTGATTTTCACAGGACTGGCATCTTTGGGAAGTCTGAATGCCACTTTCATTAACTTGATCCCCAAAGTGGTAGAGGCAGATGACATTAAGAATTTTAGACGCATCAGTCTAGTCGGGAGTGTGTACAAATTTTTCCCCAAGGTTCTTGCCTCGAGGATGAGAAAAGTCATTGGCAAAATTGTCAGTTCTTATCAGCATGCCTCTGCTCCAGGTTGTCAAATTTTAGATGCTTCGCTGATAGCAAATAAGTGTATCGACTCCTGTCTCAAATCCAACCGGTCAGGAATTCTATGTAAGCTCAATATTGAGAAGGCTTTCGATCATATCTCTTGGGATTTCCTTAGGACCATTCTTGATAAAATGGGCTTCCCTAGGAAGTGGAGGAGATGGGTGTACTTTTGCATTTCTACCATTCGCTTTTCAGTTTTAATCAATGTTGAGCCCTCAGGTTTCTTCCCCTAGTTCAAGAGGGTTTCGTCAAGGTGATCCACTTTCCACCTTGTTATTTATCTTGGTGATGGACTCATTTAGCAGAATGCTTGTTAAAGCTACTGAGGTGGGTTTATTAGAAGGTTCCAAATTGTTAACTCTCAATCCGACAGCATGTTAATCTCTCACCTTCTCTTTGCTGATGACACTCTGATTTTTTGGAAATCAGATGAGAGTAACCTTGGGTATTTGAGGTGTACCCTTCTCCTTTTTGAAGCAGTGCCTAGGCTTGGAGTCAACTTATCTAAAAGTGTTCTTCTACCAATTGGTGAGGTTCCTGAGCTACATCACGTGGCTCATTTCTTTAGCTGTGGGGTTGTGGGGTTGATTACGAACCATCTTCTTATCTTGTTCTCCCTTTGGGTGCAAATTTTAAGAGCAAAGTTGTGTGGGATTCTATTGTTGAAAGGTTCCACAAGAAATTAACGGGGTGGAGATCTAAGCTTTTGTCCAAAGGGGGTAGGCCCACTTTGTTGAAGAGCAGCTTATAGAGCCTCCCTATTTACTTCATGTCCTTGTTCACTATCCCGGCTAGCATCACTAATCATCTTGAGAAAAACATAAGAGACTTTGTTTGGTCCAGTGATGACACCAATACTGGCTCCCATTGGGTTAATTGGGGAGAGGTTTGTTGTTCCAAGCAAGAGGGAGGCCTACACATAAGATAAGACCTCTTCATCATACGAACAAAGCTCTAAAGACCAAGTGGCTTTGGCGTTTTGCTAAAGGGGTGGAAGCTCTTTGGAAAAATGTGGTCAATGCCAAATAAGGGGTTCATAGTCGGGGTTGGTGATGCAAGCGAAGCACCAATGCCCATGGGGTGGGTTGTTGGAAATCCATTTTAGCTGGTTTTAAGCGTTTCATATCCTTAGTGCAAGGTTAAGAGTGGGTCCAAAGTGCTTTTTTGGCATGATGCTTGGTGCAGAGACCAACCTTTCAAGTTTCAATTTCTTGAGCTTTTTAGGATGGCCCTTCTTAAAGAGGCCACGATGCATGATGTGGTCTCTTAGAACGGTGATCAAAGTCATTGGAATATAAAATTTTCTAGGAGCCCCAATGATTGGGAAGAAGAAAGTGTTTGTAATTATCTGGCCTTATGGCTCTAGTAATTCTTTTACCATCAAGAGTTTCTATCGCAAGCTTAATAGTGGTGGGAATCGCCCTAATTCCTTTGTACAGGCTATTTGGAAGTCTAAAGCGCCCACAAAAGCATGCTTGTTTGCTTGGGCGGCCACTAAAGGCAAGATCCCCAGTCCCCACAGAGGATATGCTTAAAAGCAGAAACTTTTAATAGGCCAAGTAGGTGTTTTATGTGTCTTAAGGAGGAAGAGATGGTGAACCACCCCCTTATTCATTGTAGTTGGGTTTCGTCACTTTTGCATTATCTCTTTCCTTGATGGGTGTTATATGGGTTCAACGTTTCTCTGTGAAAGATGTCTTGGTGGCATGGAGAACAAGAATGAAGAAGAGTTGCGTTGGATTGATTTGGCAGATGATTCCTTTTGCAATTTGGCAGTGTACATGGAAGGAAAGGAATAGTCAGATTTTTTAGGGCAAAGCTTTGTCCTTGCAAGATTTCAAGCTCAACTTTTTAAGAATCTTGCATAATTGGAGTCATGCATTTAATGTTGGAAGAAACATGTATTTCTTGGATTTTATAGATAATATTATGCATGAGAGCTTGAGGGCATGATGTTTTTGTCTTTGTTCCTTTTGTACATGAGCGGCATCCCCTTGATGTCTTTCTAATACAACCTTTTGATTACTCATAAATAATATTATGATCCCTTGTGATGTATATCACTTGTTTAATTGAATCATCTAATGTATTTGTCAAAAATATGACCTGGGAATGATTTTCAAGGATTTGTAAGTAAAGGTGTGCCTTGTGTCCAAGAAGCCCGCACCTTCACCTCGAAGCCCGCGCCCTAGGCCCCAGGACCTTTTTGCCTTTGTGCGCCTTGAGCTTTTTTGATCTAAAAGTATTGCAAATAGTCTATGATGTGGTAATTTAGCATGTCAGTATCCTAAAACGCATACCACGAACTTAGTAGAAAGTTCAGAAACAAAAATTCAAACATAGTCATGAAAGCAATCATAGAGAACATTATATCATAGTTCTTAAGTGATCTAAGATCAACTAGATGTCATCATCATCATCATCATCTAACACCACATGCCCAGGATCAACATCATCATCTCCAATGTTCTCTTCCTACTCATATTTTGCACCATCCTCATCTTCATCATCAATCTTCATCTTCATCAGTTAATTTAAACCGTCCCCGAGGCCTAGAAGAAGAGGCGGGAGCCTTTCCTTTATCCTTTGTAGTAGAGCCTTGCTTAGCGGTGCTTCCTTGGGATGCTGTATGTCCAGCGTAATAGCTAGGCTCATATGCCCAGCGACTCGAGCAACAACAGCCTATGTCAAATTATGATCCTCAAATATAAGAGTATCATTATCTGAATCACCATCCATTCTTCCAATTAATCACTTATTGCTTTCATCGATGTCCTTTAAGAGGATGAGATCCATAGAGGTACTCTCTTCACTTCTACGCCTCAAAGCACAATTCGCTTTGACAAGAACCAGGTCATTCAAATGAGATTATGCTAATCGATTTCTCTTTTTGGTGTGAAGCTGGTAACAAGAAAAAGGCTTCATTATTTTTTTTTTTTTTGGGTAAGTAATCAAGATGTATATTAAAAGGACACCAAGGGGATGTCACCCATTTACAAAAGGGCAAATACAAAAACATCATGCTCTTGAGCTCTCAACCATAATGCAATCAACAAAAGCCAAAAAATTTGAAGATTTGTTACCATAAAGCCCTACACTCCAACTATACAACAACCTCAAAAAAATAAAGTTTAAAATCTTGGAGCGGCAAGGCTTTATCGTCAAAGGCTTCATTATTAATAAGTGTAAACTAAAATTTATCAGAAGGATTGACGTTTGATCGTTTTAACTTACATGTTGAAACACACTTCAGTTCCTCTCACATCCTGTTGCACTACAACTATGGCTAAGAACCCGAATGACAAACTTCTTCAAATTATCTTCAAATTAGGTGCTTTAGCTCCATAATTACTCCACCAATCGGCTATTAGAAAATAAAATAGAAAAATTATTATCCATAATAATATTTTTTTTAAAACGAAAACAAAAGAGAAAAATATAGGCACACTTATCTAATATGCTTATCAGGAGCTAGTGCATTCCTTTGTCTTCTATCTATGTTCATCCCAAAGAGGACTTGCACTTTTTTGTACAAGTTCAATTCTCAAAGCATCTTATCTTGAGTTCTCAAATTCGGAACCAACCTTGCTATGCAACCATACAAACCGTGGACAACTTTCCTACAATCTTCAATGCTTAGGTTTGAATAATAAATTTCTGAATTTAAGAAATGCGCGGCTGCATGTAAAGGTTGATGAGGTTGACATTCCCATCTTTCATCAATAAACCTAATTGCTATTTCGTAATTCTCTTCTTTATGTCCAAAGCTTTTGGCAATAGCTTCCTGAGCTCTGTCCACGTCCTCATAAACATTACCCATTGGAGGCTTCTTTTCTTCATCAACAATATGAAGAACCTTCACAAGAGGACTTGTCAACTTAAGAGGATAAAGAATATTCTTCCAATAGCTCTCTTGTGGAAGGCAGGATGCCATCTTCTTCCCTTTGCTTCCGTAGATCATTTGCTATTATTCCATTCTTGTGAGTTGTTTCTTTGCTTGTGAAAAGAAGAAAGGGTGATGAAAGAATTCTTGAGAACTTTATATAGTTGGAGTCAAGCTCTCGATTATGGTACAATTTTTGGAGTTTGTCGATATGATTGTAGTTGAGAGCTTGAAGGTGTGATGTTATTGTAATATCATGCTTTTGTACATAGGTGACATCCTCTTGCGTCGTTTAATACAACATTTACATTACTCATCAAAAAGAAAGAGTGATGAAAGAAAATTGAACAAATCTTATGATTGGCAGTCTATGCACATTTTTTTGACTCGTGAACTGTCTCATTATGTGAAGAAGAGAAATGAAGTTATGGATGTAAGCAGTGATGAACATGCTCTACTTTAATGCAATCTTAACCTTTGGAACTTGACTTCCAATATCTTCTAAGATGAGATCAAGACATGTGTAGCACATGGAGTCCATAAAATTTGCCCTCTTAGCCATTAGCAATTTCGCTACATAGATTTATTTTAACAAGAATGAAGTTAGAAACTAAAAATGGAACAAAGAGCTAATTCAAGTCACTCAAAAAGAAGAGAAGGATTCTTACATGCCTTGACATAACTTGATGCATTGTCGGTCGACACTTGTGTCACATTCTCCTCTCCAACTTCTTTACCAAATCATCAAGAATTTTGAATAGAAGGTTTACATTCTTTACTACATCGGAAACATCCGTCGATTTAATGAAGATTGAACCCTTAAGACAGTTCACAAGAAAGTTGACTATTTTTTTTTTGAACTGTGGTCCGTGGAATCACGTCATCCATTGGATAAGATTGAACAACCTTTTTAAGCTTATTCTTTATTGTGCTCTACCATCGCTTTCTTGGTATCGTCCACTTTGTTTTTTTTTTCTTGAGGAGAGGAACCCTTGCCTCGGACATGGAAGTTCGTTTTAGGGCCAAACTGAACAATAGACTTACACATGAATCGAAAACTATCCAGTGTGAGTAAATGAAAAGGAATACCACCATCATAGAAGAATCTAGCTTTACCCATACAAACTTTGTTTCTTAGCTCTTTCCTTCACATTTCATTTAGAATCTTTTGCTTTTCTTGATCCCTTCCTTTCTTGCCTTCACAACATCCGCAGTATTAGGATTTAGGAGTAAATCCAAGGGACCTTTTGTCTTTTGTCTCTTTGAAGGCATGCTATTACTAACTTTTGACCCCTTGTGAATGTTCCACCCTTAGGCATCTCAACTTGCTCTTCATTATCATCTTCTTCGTCAAAATAGCTTTGTGGTAAACGTATAAACATATCATAAGCTTTGGTTGCCTTTTTCAAGTCCCTGTAATCTTGAATTTCTTTTCTATCATGTTCGAGGACCTTTTGACAAGCTAATGTGCTCCAGTGTCCACCAATTAGATGTTTGAGTCGAAAACACCCCTAGTGGTTCTCACTCCACAGAAGTTGTAGAATAAATTATTTCTATTTGTTGGATCTTGCTTCCCATTCTTCCTTCCCGGGTCTAAATATTTAGAGGAATCTGTACCGGAAGCGTTAGCGGTTGGGTTGAATCCCCCATTTGATCAAAGTCTTAAACTAACATTCAATAATCAACAAATAAATAATTAGACAAGCATGAAGCACTGCATCAGCTTCATTATAATTGGCTAATTGCAAGGAAACATAGAAAAAATAATAAGAAGACAGACACGCAGTCACGTCCACAGAGAGGCAGAGGCAGAAAATAACAAAAATAAATAATTAAGAAGACAGACCCAGTTACGCTGACAAAAAGAAAAAAAAAGAAGCTAAATTTAAACAGAGAGGTCCAAACAAAGACAGTGAACGAAACAGAGAGGATAATCTCAGTCTCAGATCAGACATTAGAAGAGAGAGAAAAGCAGCGAATGCTAAAAGAGGGACACACATAGCCGATAGAGGGATAGATAGACATTAAGAGAGATAAAAACACGAAAAAAACGAAGAAGAAGAAGAAGAGTAGGCCATAGTTTGCCGAAGAGCAGTGGCAGGGAAGAGGAAGAAGAAGTGACGAAGAAGATGAAAAGCAAGTAAAGAAGAAGAGAAAGCAAAGGAGAACCATAGCATATCTTGTGGATGAAGGAGGGAAGTAGCTTCTGGGGTTTGCTGTGTCGATGGAGGCAGAGAACTCAGCTATTGGGTTTTGAATTTTTTTGGGTGGAGAGGGTGGGCGAGAGACTAGTAGCAGGTGTGCTAAAAAATATAAGTTCTTTTTAAATTCTCTCTTTTTTTCCTCGACAGAAACCTTACGTTCCTCTGTGAGCGGGCTTTGCTCGCCTTGGCCTGAGGCGCCATGAGATGAGGCACACGCCTCCTGTGGCATCGAGAATGCGCTGGTTTGAGTGTGTGTGAGGCGAAAGCCCTTGCGCCTCTCACCTAGGCATGCCTTGTCTGCTCTTTTTTAAACCAAGGGGTAAAATTTCTAGTATCAAGTTTCTAGAGGGATCGTTGGTGACCAACTTGACTTCTCATGGCTCCTAATCACCTACTAACCCTCTCTTTCTCTCTCTCTCTCTCTCTCTCTCTCTCTCTCTCTCTCTTCCCCTGCTTTCCATTTTCTTTTCTTCTTCCACTCTATTTCATTTAAAAACTTTCATCCGAGCCATTTAAGAGCCACTGACGGGCTATTGATGGCCTCCCCCTCATCTTTCCCCACCCATATCCCCTATCCCTAATTGGCCCTAACCCTAACACTAACCCTATTGATGGCAGGTGTAGGCTTTTGTAGTGAGGGGGAAAGGAGATAATCAGGCAAAAGGAGGAGATTAAGCAATTGAGGTTATTTGGTTGGAGCCAATTGGTTGCAGCCTTGCAGCCAATTGAAACTTAGATGGTGAGGGTGGGTGGTCGGTGGTGATTGGAAATGGCTTAGGCTCTTAGATTTTGATTTAAGATCTCAGGATAATTATCATCTCTTAGACCTCCCTTGCCCTGCATGGCTATCTCTGTGTGTCCCATGTTCCATAAGGGCTCATCGGAAAGGGTCGGGGAAGGATAGATAAAGGGGGATAGTAGGGCATGACATAATAGGTTTCGTACTGTTTGGGGGGGGGGGACTTACGGGGGCTTTGTGGAGGGTAAGTTTTGGCTTTTTGTTCAAAGCTCATATTTTTTTATTGAACTTTATGGCTCGAAGAGAGAGAGAGAGAGGGCAGGGCGGTGCGTGGGTGGCTCAGGGCTGACGTGAGGTCATCGGAGGGCTGCCTGGGGTTCGCTGAACCTCGGGTCTCCGGGAGCCGCCGTCGACTCTGCTCACCGGCGGCCGGTGCGTGTGCGTGTGAGTTGGCTTTCTTCCTCTTTTTTCTTCAGATTTTCTCTGGTCCTTCAGTTCTCTCTTGGGTGCGGCCTCTGCGGTGGTCGCCGGCTGGCTCTGTGGCCGAAGGAGAGCCTTCCACTGGTAGTCTTGGTGTCGGCGAGCTTCCTAGGGCAGCGACAGTGCAACGACCGACTTTTTCTCCAGGTTGGCTCTCTCCTCTTTGGTCTTCTTCCTTCTTGAGGCGTCCAGTGCGCCGGCCGGCTCTCTCTGTCGCCGCCGGGGAGGGTCTCGCCGGAAACCGGTCGCCGGCGACTTTTCCGGTCACCGGAGGGTCGCCGGAGTTTCAGTTTCCTGCGCGTTTCTTTTCGGCAGTGTCGTCTGAAGAGCTCTTGGGCCAGGTCTGTTCTTGTTTCATGCTCTGGTTTGCTGGCTGGGGCTTTTTTCTGGTAAGTGCTCCCTGTCTGTTAGCTTGCTTGCTGAGAATAATAGTATGAGAGGAGGTTGCAAGAGCTTTGTGGCAGTTGAGAGCAAATCCTTTGATTTTTCTATTGTTGGGACAACAGAGGATGTTTTGAAAATTTCTGAGAATGGAAGGGGGCGGAGAACTTCTATTTGGATGCCTGAGAGTGTTGCTTTATGGTTATTGAAGGCCTGGGGCAGTTTTTATAAATCCAAGTCCTCCAATTGGTGTGATCAAGTGCGCCATGGCGCCAGTATTTTTCTTTTAGAATATAAGAGAAATAGGGCGGGTAAGTTTCTGCAGTGTTCGGCTATAATCCAGGGCAAGAGATCTTTTGTTATTTTCCCAGCAGGCTGGAATGAAAGAGGGTGGGCAAAAATATTTGAAGCTATTACCGAGATTGTTAATCTCGCTTTCCCCGCCGCTCCAAGAGTAACGAGGAGGCCTCCACACCAACTAACAAGGGCACATGGTGCTGCTTCCCCTTGTCCACCTCTACCTCCGCCGCCACCTCCGGGCTGTTGCCCAAAGTGTGGTTTTATTGGCGAACCAAAACACTTCCTTCCTGCTGCCCCAGAAACTACGACAGCGAGGTTTGGTAAGGAAGCCAATAAGGAGCTTTTGTTATCCAGGCACATGAAAGGGGGCAGGGGAAAGCAAAAGGTCTTTAAAGAGCCTGGCTTGAGAGCTTCTGGAGCGGTCACCACACATGTTTACGTACGGCGTAACAGTGTCGGGAATAGAAGCAACAGGTTGGGGTTTAGCAGTGAGGGTTGTACCGGTTCAAATTGGCCTCCAGACTCTTTACTGGTGTGTGATAAAAGCTCTTCCTTGCAAGATGAGGCTGAATGTGTTGATCCTGCGTTGTATGAAGCTAGCATTTATGGTCAGGCTGCGAGGAACTGGTTTGCCCCTTTAGCACGGGATGCTGTACTCTCTCAACAAGTCCACAGGGGTTCTCTTGTTTTGGACTTTCATCCTATACCAGTCTCCTTGAACCATTCAACCGAGCTGGCTACTTCATCTTCTCCGAGCTTGCCGTGGTTATTTGAGGAGAAGGACCAGGCAACCTCATTACTGGTTAATGCCCCTTCTTCGGTGTTTTCTATGGGTAATCACGCATCACTTTCACCGTATAGTTGGGGGTTGGATTTATGTGGTAGTGTTCCTTGTGATTTGCCCTGGGAAGTGGTTCGTGATGCAATTGCAATGAGCGTGAGCTCTCGCAATAATGCTCCTAATTCCAAGTTTCGGGACACACCTCAAGAGCTTGTCGGACATGAGTGGCCGGTGGTGCCAATGGGTAGTTGCCCAAGAGTAGACGATTCGGTAGCACCGCTTGCCGTTGATTACTCTTGGTTTCAAGGCCATAGCAATTCCTATTCGGTGGAAGACGTATGGGATGGAATGAATGTTAATTCTGATAAGGTCTCCAAGTGGGTAGCTTCCAAACTTAGAAGCATCGCCGCCTGTATTGGGGTGGCTTTCTCGGGTTATGAGCATGAAGTGATTCAGCTTCTAGCTAGAATCGAGAATAGTAATGTTACGCCCAAGCCAACTCTGCAGAGAACACCACCTTCTTCTAGGAGGCAGAGGGAACTCAAGAGACTTGAGTTTGGAGTTAACTATGATAGGCCGAGCTCTTCTACTAGTGGGTTGATGGTACCCTATGTTTAGGTTTATCTCTTGGAATGTGAGGGGCATTAACGACCGGGACAAGAGAGCCTTGCTTAAAAATTTTTTGAGGGATTGGAAGTGTGATCTCATTTGTATCCAAGAGACGAAACTTGAGGAAGTTGCGCTTCCTGATATTCGTAGCATTTGGGGAAACCAAGCTGTTGGTTTTGTGGTTCTTAAGGCTATTGGGACAGCTGGAGGAATTTTAGTTATGTGGAATAAAAATTCTTTTCATTTGATTTCCTCGCATTGTGGGGAATTCTCAATTACATGCTTCTTACAGATGAGGGATGACAACACCACTTGGGCCTTTACGGGTGTATATGGTCCACATGTTAGAGGGGACAAATTGCGGATGTGGGACGAACTTCGTCGGGTTCGGGATGGTTGGTTAGGCCCTTGGTGCATAGGAGGGGACTTTAATGAAATTTTGCGCCCTCAAGAAAGAAGTTCGGGGGTTTGTCCGTCTAATGCAATGGTGGAATTCCAGGATTTCATCAATCACGCAGGCTTGTTGGACCTACCCTTGAAGGGGGGAGATTTTACGTGGTCTAGGAGTGGAGATGATTCGGTTTGTTCAAGATTAGACCGTTTTCTCGTGTCGGCTGACTGGGAAGAGCTCTTTCCAGACATGTTTCAAAAGAGGCTTCCAAGGCCAATGTCGGATCACTTCCCTATTTGTCTTGAGCAGACAAGGCTTGAAAGGGGAAGGACTCCCTTCAAATTTGAGAATATGTGGTTGGAATTTGAGG
>JACYFF010003369.1:67458142-67496392 GCA_017589665.1 Selenicereus undatus
GCAGATTGTGTAGATAGTCTATTCTTGGGTTGTAAATAGTTGTTGTACAGTACTCACTGTGCAACTCTGATTTGGTTCTTAATATAATTATATATCCTTTTCCTTATCAAAAAAAAAAGTTTTGGCTTTTTGTTGCTGGTGGCGGTGATGTGTACTTAGTCTAAACCCAGCAGAGATTTACTTCTCTCATATACTATCTCGTCTCCTTTTGCGTGCGTGCATACACGCACAGAGCCCATAAGACACACAAGGGCAGTATGCTAACAATTGCAGTTATACAGTAAAGATAATAACTTGGATGAGAATAGAGACAAACAAGTATTATGTGGAAAGACTTTAGTAAATGTATGAACAGAATGGAGGAAATTATAGTTGCTTTGCTATTATTTGAACTGATAGCAACTGCAAATATACAGCGTCCAAATGTGGTCCTTGGGGCAAAGTTCATGGTAGTATTACTTCCAGATTTTTTTCTTGCAAAAGAAGTCAAGTAGGGTGAAGTTCAAGGAAATGCATGACTTGATGTTGGACCAACACCGTCTGGGGTTGGTTGACTAGGGCCAGTTGTTGAGTAAGAACAGTTAAGGAACTTGCAAGTTGCAATGTTAAAAGGTGACCTTTTTTGTTCTTTTTTATTTTTTCTCTGGGGCGTTCTTAAACTAAAAAAAATGATTTTGTCGGGGATGAATGGATTAATAAATAGCTGTTAAATACAACTGAGGATGTGTAGTCTACATGATTTTGGTTTCTACATTATCACTTTGCTGCTTGTGCCAATATACGTAGGAAACAGCACTAGATCATACTAAATTTCATGTGGTTGCTTTCTAAATTCCTATCGTCTTCTAGTTTATACATTTAATGTGCAAGGAAAATTACTATTCTTGTTGTCATGTTTCTTTTTTGGATGAGGGTGGTGGTGTTTTTGTTTTCTTGTTCATTGAAACATTTCGTGACATAGAGGAATTTCTGTTTTGTATGCTATTCTTTTGCCATCCCTTTGCGGCTAATGGTATTGAATGGAAGAAAATAAAATTATCACCGCAGAAAACGCCAACTGAGAAAAAAAGGGAGGCGTTCTTTTCAGCATTGGAATTATTGAAATTGCTAGACATGCAGTTTCTTGTTAATTTGTTATGCAAATAGGTTTTGAGTGGATGATTGCAAAAAAGTTACTGCATTTGTCTTCTTTCTCTCTGTCATTTCTAGCCTTTTCCTATGGCTTCATCGCTTGTCAATAGGCCTTTCTGAGCCTCAACAGTAGAGATTGCAGGGATAAGATAGTGAATAGGCTGCTTTATCACCAAAAAGGAAACAGCACAAGAAGAGTTGATTACCAGAGTCTTATAGTCTCCCCGTACTAGGGCTTTTTCTTAAGGATTTTTCTAAATACATCAGTCTTCATACCACTTTTATCCATCTGCTCATGCTGATTACTCATTAGACAACTGTTTCTGCAGATGTGGTTAGGACCGTTTTACCCAGCATCATCCCACCATCATACAGAGGTACGACAATTCGATACCTGTACTACGTCAGAGCTACTTTAGCCGGACAGTGGTTGATACTGGAAAATGGCCATCCTGACAGAGAGTTGACTGAAAATGTTGAACTGGTTCGTCGTCTTCAATGTTTTGTTTCCTAGTTCTTAATTAATCTTTCTTTCTTTTGTTTTTAGGCGGGAGTTGTTCGCTTCTTGATGTAGGACGGTCTAAGTGCAATTCCTACAAAGGAAACAATTTGATGTAGGATGCTCTAAGAGCAATTCCACGCCGAGAAAATTCAAACAAGAACTTTCAAATATTCAATATTTCAATTCATTCCAGTCTAACTCCCTAATGCATAATATGGAGCTTAAATAGAGAAAAGACCTAAAACATAAAGGAAACTAAAAGATAAATAAGATCACAAAGATATTATTTTCTACCTAAGATGGTAATTAAAAGAAAAGCTATTCCTAAAAGATAAAACTGCCAAGATAATTAAAATATCAAATACTTCACATGTAGAAATGTTAAGGTATGCCAATATCTCCTTATTTCTCTATCTTTATCCTACATCATTCTCCCCCGGTTGTAAAAAACTCGTCCTCGAGTTTTGAAATGAAAAAGAGCCGGAGAAGAATATGAAAAAAATTATTTAAAGTCCTTGCACTTTTGTTGAAACTCTAGCCTTAGAATCTTCTCTATCATTAAGCACCATGCCAGCAATGGATGTCGAGTGTTTTTCTCGAAAAAGTAATTCAGGATAAAAATGTTAACATATTCAACGTGTATACCAACTGCTTGGCCCATCTCGAATTTTCTTAGCATGTGGTCAAATTTTTGAATGTCCAATGAATATTCATGAAGGGTAATGAAAGGGCATAGGCATCCCAGGTAATTTAGTCTTATGGTTCTTCATTATCTGCATATGGCCTCTTTTCCTTAGGTGCTCATTTTGTATGGGCTTTTAGTTTAATGTTTCTATTTAGAGGACATGGTTATTAGCAAGAACTTATTGAATCCATCGCTTGGGCTCATAATAAATTGAAAGTTGCTCCTGCTACTCAGCCTCGAGCCTTGAGCATTGTACAAGGACGTGCTTTAGGAGTAACCCATTACCTTCTGGGTGGAATTGCCACAACATGGGCGTTCTTCTTAGCAAGAATTATTGCAGTAGGATAATGGCCTTGGGACATTTATGCTGTGACTGATGCGGAGCAAACCATGAAGATCGGAATTTCCTCCAAGCTAAAACCATAGTCTAAATGAGAACAATGATGATCTTTGAAAGTAGGACTAGATGTCTTGAAACTCCAAGGTTATTATTGATTTGAGCCCTTTAAGATCACAAGTAAGATAGGAAAATGGTGGTTAGGCAAATTAGTAGCCCTGAGGAGATTAGCTACTCTATTCCTCCCAAAACCATCTCATTAGCTCATTTGAGTTTTTGCAGAGAATACTTTACCTCACTTCTAGCTCAGTTTTGATCAAGCAAATGGGCTCCTATAATTTGTAAATTATATATGGATGGAAATCCCTATAAGTCTATTTTCCAACAAGCCTTGAATCACATTTGAACCCCAAGTATTGAGAAAGTTATGGACTGTTAACCAAGCAAGGGTTGGTCCAGGCTAGAAAATGCATGGTTTTGATTACGGGCTTAATTGACAAGGATAGAGCTGTGATCTTGGAGATTAACTAGCATGGAGTGATTTTACACACATAAGGAAAGATTCACCAAGTGGCGGCACCTCCATTGGTGGAGTAGAGTCTTCTCAAAGCTCTCTAGAAGATGGAAGATGAATATTAAAAAATACAGCTCATCTTAATTGCAATAATCATGTCATCTTGATTTATTTTTATAGGATATTTTGTATGCCCCCTATTGGCCCACTTGCCTCACTTATGTAATAGCTAATTTCCCTCCAATTGGGTATTTATAGATCCAATTACCCCTATGAAAATTTAGACTTGTTGAATGATATGAGAGCCTGAAGTTTGGTGCTTTTTTCCTCAAAGTCTCAAATTCTTTCTCTCTCTAAGGAGGGTGGTGATTTGAGTTTATCCCTTTAATCTAATCCTTGGTGCTATTGTGCTAAGGCTTTAGAGGGTTAACAAAGGGTGGGTTGATTTATCTAGGTGATGGTTTAACCTTTAACTTAGATGTATCCCTTTGATTATTTTTTTTACTAGCTTACTCAAAATCCACTCAAAAAAAAAAAAACTCTTGCTTGATGGTTGATCTTGGCTTGAGGTTGTGAACTTGTTGGATTATCATTGTTGTTTTAGGGGTTTGGGAGCAATTAGGTGATATTCTTCAAGCTCTTGTTCTTTCTTCCGCAATCTTGAACATTTACTTGGCCACAATCACCCATGCATAAGTGACTTTAGTAGATAACTTGCAAGTAGGCAAGTCAGGGGCCTCTTTGGAAGAAGGGGCAGGGAGATCAGTCACATTCTTTTTTTGGGGGGGGGGGGAGAGGGGGAGATTTCTTCAAGCCCAAATTTGGTAGCTGTCAAGCTCACTCTTTCAGGTGGTTCGTCAGGTATGGCTTTAGGTTCTGAGGTCAGCAGGGACAGAGGATCACCCTTTTCCTAAAAGAAGTTGGATGCAACTTTCCGTTGTGCGAATCAATTTCCCCTCGTGCAAATCAATTTCTTAAGGGATTTGTTGGATAATTATCCTGACTTTGGCTCTTTGTCTTTGGGTTCATTCTTTCCGTATTTTGTGCCGGAGTCACCCGTTGGCCTTGTCCATCGCCTCACAAATAGACAAGAGACAATTGTGCACTCTCGAATGTCTGCTCATGGTAAGGTCCCTTTACTGAATAGGGAGCCCTCTGGACAGGAAACAGTGCATGTCTCATAGCATATTTCTTCTTCTTTACATGGTCAGAATGTTGATGTTGACAAGGGGTCAGCTTAGGTGACGGGCAATTTTATTCCTTTTTGCAAGACCATGGTGCTGAAAGTTGAAGGTTGACAAGTGGAGTCGCTTGCTTTTATTGCCTCCTTAGAAGCTTTCTTGGAATGTGAGGTGACTGTATTGTCCGATTAAGAGAGGGAATGTGAAATGGATGCTTCAGAGGTTTTCCTGTGATGTTGCTATCCTTCTCGAGTCTAAATTGGAAGAGGTTTCTACGCACATTACCCTTTAGGGGCGACGATCTTTTGGTTGGTTCTTTCGCCCTTCTGTTGGTCGTTCTGGGGGTATTATTATCATATGAGACTCTCAACTTTTGGAGCTTATCGACTTCTGATTAGGGGCATTTTCTAGATGTTGCAAGTTGAGGTCTTTGCAAGATAATTTTGTTTAGGGTTTGATTGGGATTTATGACCCAAATGGTGATAGTTTATGGCTGATTTATGGGATGAGTTGTTTTCCTTTATGTCTTTGTGGGCTATCCCTTGGTGTTTAGGAGGGGACTTCAATGTGGTTAGGTTCCCTTCTGAGAGATCATATGGAGGGAAGATTGACTTCGACTATGGTTGAGTCCTCTGCATTTATTGATTCTTGTAATCTTATTGATCCACCTCTAGAAGGTGCACGCTTTACTTGATCTAGCCATGAGGAAGTTCCAGCCTTTTCTCAAATTGATAGATTATTATACTCTATCAATTGGAAGCTTCATTTTCAAGGGGTCCATCAAGTTGCCTTTCCCAAGATCACGTCTGATTATGTTCTTGTTCTTCTATATGTTGGTGATATTCCTGCTGCCAGAAGGCATTTTAAATTTGAAAATGTGTGGCTTGAGGTGGAAGGTTTTTCCGAGCTTGTGCAAGGTTGTTGGGATCAGCTTAATATTTTTGGATCGCCTAGTTACATTTTGGTTAAGAAACTGAATTTCTTGAAAATGAAGTTGAAAGATTGGAATAAAGATGTTTTTGGACATTTAGAGAGCAAGATGACTACTTTGGTGGAGAAGATCAAACTCTCAGACGAAAAGGAGTAGCAACTTTCGATTACTCTTGCAGATAAAGTCCAAAGACTTGAGGTGAAGACAAAGCTCTCTATGGTGCGTAGTTGGATGGACACCTTTTGGAGGCGACGAACCAAACCAAATTTTTCCATAGAGTGGCTAACTCTAGCAGGAAATTCAATGCCATTCTCAGAATCAAAGTGGATGACTGGGTCTTCGATGAGGATTCTGTTGTGAAGGGTGATATTGTGCATTACTATGAGAGTTTTATCATGAAGAGTATCCATTAAGGCCTCTCCTTAATGGGATTCCCTACAATTCCATCAATATTGATGATGCCTTGGATCTTGAAATGGGTTTTTCAAAGGAGGAAGTGTGTAACGCCATCAATGATTTAGGAAAAAGAGAAAGCTTCGGGGCCTGATGGCTTCAATATTGCTTTCTTTGAGCATTGTTGGAATGTCATTAAAGGGGACATCCTGGGTTTCTTCGCTAACTTTCATGGGAGATGTGCTTTTGAGAAAAAGCTTGAATTCGACCAATTAGCATGGTTGGTTGCATTTATAAATTGCTCTCAAAGGTTTTAGCCCGAAGGTTAAGAAGCATCATTGGGAATCTCATTTCAGAGAACCAGAATGCCTTCGTTGGAGGCCGTCAGATCATTGATGCGGTGCTTATAGCAAATGAGCTTATTGATTCTAGGGTTAAGTCGGGGAAGCCGGGTGTGGTCTGTAAGTTGGACATTGAGAAAACATATGATCATGTGAATTGGGACTTTTTGCTGTATGTAATGAGGAGAATGGGCTTTGGGGAAAAGTGGATCGGGTGGATACGTCAGTGCATATCCTCTACCTCCTTTGCAGTTCTTGTCAACGGTTCTCCATCGCAGTTCTTTTCGGCATCTAGAGGTCTTCGTCAGGGAGACCCCTTATCCCCCCTTTTGTTTCTGCTGGTTATGGAAGTATTTACAAGGATGATTGATGCGACATCTAGTGCAGGGCTTATTTCTGGGTTTCAAGTGGGCCGCTCGAGTACGACATCTTTGAGGGTTTCTCATCTTCTTTTTGCAGATGACACTATTGTTTTTTGTGCTAATGATTGTGAGCAGATGGTGAATCTTCGGTGTGTACTCACTTGGTTTCAGGCAGTCTCGGGTCTTAGGGTTAACTTGGCAACGAGCTCTATCCTTCTTATTGGGCACATGGACAATATTCAACTGCTGGCTGGTGTTTTAGGATGTAAAGTTGATGCCTTTCCGTCGACCTACCTAGGTCTCCCTCTCGGTGCAAAATTTAAGGAGAAAGCCATTTGGGATCCAATTATCGAGAAGTTTGCGAAAAGACTGTCGGGATGGAAGTCTTTATACCTTTCAAAAGGGGGGAGATTAACTCTCGTCAAGAGCGTTCTCTCAAGCATCCCTACTTACTTCCTATCTCTGTTTCCCTTACCTTCTTCGGTGGCCGTTAAGTTAGAAGAAATCCAGAGGAATTTTCTTTGGGGTTCTTTTGGGAGTGACTTCAAGTTTCATCTTGTAAGTTGGAATATTGTGAAGCAACCACTGCTTTTAGGAGGGTTAGGTATAAGGGACTTGCGTCTCTTTAACGAGGCACTTCTTGGTAAGTGGCTGTGGAGATTTATGACTGAAAAGGGCAATCTATGGAGGAAGGTTGTTACCTTCAAGTATGGGGAGGGTGGTTTTGGTTGGTCCCCCTCTTCCGCGAGAGGCTCTTATGGGTATAGTCTTTGGAGATTTATCTCCAAAGGTTGGGGGAGATTCTATTCACACTGCTCATTTGAGGTAGGAGATGGGTCCTCTATCTTTTTTTGGCATGATCGTTGGTGCGGCGAGGTTCCTCTCAAAGTCTTGTTCCCTAGGCTTTTTGTTTTGGCAGTGGACAAAAATGCCCCTGTAGCTGATTACCGGGAGCAGGGCAATAGTGTGTGGGCACCTGTGTTTGTTCGAGAGGGATTCGTTGATGATGAGTCCTTGGTCAGCTTTTTCAATAAGCTTAATGAGGCCAAAGTAGGAGAATCTTCTGTTGATAGGGTGCGGTGGGATCTAAATAATCAGGGATGCTTCACTGTTAAATCTTTTTATTTGAAACTTTTTGCGGGGAAGTTTCCACCACAGGAGATTCTTTTTGAAAAAGGTTTCCCGTGCAATCTTATTTGGAAGTCCTTAGCCCCCTTGAAGGTTTCGTTCTTTGTTTGGGAAGCTGCGCATGGAAACATACTAATGTGTGACAACCTTCAAAAAAGGGGGAAAGTTTTGGTGAATAGATGCTTTATGTGCAAAAGGAGCTGTGAATCTACGGATCATTTACTGCTCCATTGCAAGGTTGCAAGCATGCTTTGGGGTCTTGCTTTCAGTTGCTTGGGCATGTCCTGGGAAGCTCCTGATCCTTTTAGGAACCATCTTTTGGCTTGGGAAGGTTCCTTTGGGAGGAGGGTTAAGAAGAAGAAGAAGGAGAAAGTCATGGTCCTTCCTCATGTCATCGTTTGGATTATTTGGAGGGAGAGAAATCGACGAGTTTTTGATAACGTTGAAACCCCTCTTCAGCGTTTGAAAGAGAATTTCATCAAAATTCTCTTCTTTTGGATGAATGGGAAGTTTAGCTCTTCCTTTTTTGATTTGGCAGATTGTGTAGATAGTCTATTTTTGGGTTGTAAATAGTTGTTGTACAGTACTCACTGTGCAACTCAGATTTGGTTCTTAATATAATTATATATCTTTTTCCTTATCAAAAAAAAAAAAAAGCTTGAATGCCACTTTTATTAGTTTGCTTCCCAAAGTGGCAGGTACAGGTGACATTAAGAAGTTTATACCTATTAGCCTTGTGGGGAGTGTGTACAAAGTTCTTGCCAAAGTCCTCGCTTCTAGGGTGAGGAAAGTTGTTGGCAACATTGTAAGCTCGAATTAGCATGCTTTTATTCACGGTCGTCAAATTTTGGATGCAACGTTGATAGCTAATGAGTGTATTGACTCTTGTATCAAATCAAATCAATATGGAGTTCTTTGTAAGCGTGACATTGAGAAAGCTTATGACCATGTTTCTTGGGATTTTTTGATGCTTTCTCTTGAAAAGATGGGCTTCCCTAGCAAGTGGAAGAGATGGATTTTCTTTTGTATCTCTACCGTTCGTTTCTCTGTGCTAGTCAATGGTGAAGCGACCAATTTATTCTCGAGCTCAAGGGGGCTGCATCAAGGTGACCCCTTATCTCCCTTTCTTTTTATTCTAGTGATGGAGACCCTCAGTAGGCTGGTAAATAAAGCTATGGAAGTTGGTCTAGTAAAAGGTTTTCTGATCACTAACTCCCAATCTCAAAGTATGTTGATCTCCCACTTACTTTTTGCTGATGATACTCTATTTTTTTGCAAACTTGAGGAGAGTAATTTGGGTTTTCTAAGATGTATTCTGTTGTTATTTGAGGCAATGTCTGGCTTGAGAGTGAATTTATCTAAAGTGTCCTTATTCCTATCGGTGAGGTGCCATACCTTCCTCACCTTGCACATTTCTTTGGTTGTGGGGTAGAGTATATTCCATCTTCTTATCTTGGCCATCCACTCGGAGCTCCTTACAAATGCAAAGCTGTGTGGGAACCAATTGTGGAAAGGTTCCACAAGAGATTAGCTAGGTGGAAATCTAAGTTGTTGTCTGGAGGGGGTGACTGACATTACTGCAAAGCACCTTATCTAGTTTGCGTGTTTACTTCGTGTCTTTATTTACCATTTCAGCTAGCATTGCCAACCAACTAGAGAAAATCATGAGGGATTTTCTTTGGTCCAACAGTGACTCAATTTATGTTTTTCATTGGGTTAATTGGAATGATGTGTGCCACCTGAAGCATGAGGGTGGCCGGTGTTAGACATTTCCAGGATGTGAATAAAGCTCTCAAGGCCAAATGGCTTTGGGGATATGTCAAGGAAAAGGATGCTATGTGGAGAAATGTGATCGAAACGAAGTATGGGGTGGACAATTCTGGCTGGTGGAGTAAGAAGAGCTCTTATGCTCATGGGGTGGGCTGCTGGAAATCCATTATGAGTGTTGACCATTTTCGCTCTCTTGTGCATTATAGGGTGAAAAATGGGTTAAGGATCATGTTTTGGCATGATGTGTGGTGTGGTGATCAACATCTTAAGTTTCAATTGCAAGATCTTTTTAGGATGGCTCGGGTAAAAGAAGCAACAGTTCATGAAGTTGTCTCTTGGAATGGCAATCAGTTCCACTAGAACATTACTTTCTTAAGAAGCCCGAATGATTGGAAAGAAGAGGGTACTGCGTCTTTGGCTTTGCTTGCTGATATGAATATCCCTTATGAGGGTGATGATGAGATTCTTTGGCCTTATGACTGTAGTGGACATTTCAGTGTCAAAAGTTATTGCAGGAAGATGTACAAAGGGTTGTCTACCCTTGATTTCCCAGCCAAGGAAATTTGGAAGTCTAAAACTCCCACTAAAGCATGCTTTCTTGTTTGGGTAGCCACAAAAGGAAGGTTCAAACAGAGGGCATGCTGAAAAGGAGAAACTTCAAGTTGGCTAGTAGGTGTCCTATGTGTCTTGGGAAGGAGGAATCAGTAGACCACCTTTTTGTCCATTGTCGATGGGTCTCCGCTTTGTGGCTTCTGTCTCTTTCTTTGATGGGGGTTAGTTGGGTGCAACCTCAAACCATAAGAGATTTTTTGGTGTTATGGAGGAGAAGGTTAAAGAAGAGTTGAGTCCTAGGTGTTCGGAAATTGATGCCTTTGGCTATTTGGGGGAGGACTTGGAAGGAGAGGAATGCCCGGATTTTTGACAGCAAGGCTAGGGCTATTGATTATTTCAAATTTTATTTCTTGAAACTTTGTATAGTGGAGTCAAGTTCTCATTTATGGTACAAAGTCGACTGTTTTGAATTTTGTTGATATGATTACGGTAGAGAGCTTACGGTATTTTGTAATAGCCTTCTTTTGTATATGGGTGACATCCCCTTGGTATCTTCTTAATACATCTTTTGATTACTTATCAAAAAAATAAGAATTTTTTTTTATGAACGAGAGAGGAAAAAAAGGAAAAAGAAAATCAGCAAGGGCAGCGGCAAATTTCGTATGATTTGATACCAAATTGATGTTGGAGGCTCTAAGAGCAATTCCTACAAAGGAAACAATTTGATGTAGGACGCTGGAAGAGCAATTCTCACGCCGAGAAAATTCACACAAGAACTTTCAAATACTCAACATTTCAATTCGTTCCAGTCTGACTCTCTAATGCATAATAGGGAGTTTAAATAGAGAAGAGACCTAAAAAATAAGGAAACTAAAAGCTAAATAAGATCCCAAAGATATTATTTTCTACCAAAGATAACTAAAAGATAAGTTTTTCCTAAAAGATAAAACTATCAAGATAATAAAATATCAAATACTTCATGTACAGAAATATTAAGATATGCCAATATCTCCTTATTTCTCTATCCTTATCCTGAATCACTTCTACTCTTTCTTAATTCATTCCTTAGCTACCTTGGTATCTTAGATTTCATGAAGCCTGTGTTGCCTTCCCCGAACCCTCAGGAGATGGATCATTACTTGCTTGGATGTTTGCTTGATAGCAGGAAAAGGATTATTCCGTGACAGATTCTGGGTGCTTATCTTTACAATTTACTACTGTATATATTGTCCTGATGAAAGTAGAGAAGATTGATTGGATATTTTATTAATCATTTTCAGTTATTGCGTGAGAGGCTTCATCTTAGGTGAAAGGGGACATTGATTTAAGTTACTGTCTCTCCAAAAACTTGAAGTGGATGTACAATGGCGGAATGGCTATGATACCATCACTTTTGGATTCTATTAGAATGTCTAGTAGTCTAGGCCATATTGTTGAAGTGGAAGGGACTAGGACTTATTTTAACAAGACTAGATTCTGAGAGATTCTTGGGTCTTTGAAAAAGCTCCTTAGTCAATTTATTGTGGCGTCAATGGCAGTCTATATATCTTGCTTCTGGTCATTGATGCATGCTTGGAAAAGAAAATTCCAGTATATTTTATTCTGTCTCTTGCTTGCTATTGCCCCCCCCCCCCCCCGCCCAAGAAAAAAGGTGGAAGTCAAAGTGGAAATGCAATGAGCTTTTCAACTTTTGATGAGTAATCAATAAATATTGAAAAGATGCCAAGGAGATGTCACTTGTGTACAAAAGGGGTAAACCACAGAAATGTCATGCCTTCAAACTCACTTGTTCTATATCATCAAAGAAACCATAATTGTTAGATTTCACCATAGTTAGCCATTTGTTTCCAGCTATATGAAATTCTCAAAGCGTGAACTCTTGATAAGACAATAAGACATAGCTTTGTCCTAAAAAATCTCCCAATTCCTGTCCTTCCTTGTACTTCACCAAATAGCCAGATGAATAGTTGTCCAATCCTAATAAACTCTTTTGATCCTTATTTTCTGAGCCATCAGCACAACTTTGAGATTTCCTGGTTGAGCCTAACTAGTCCCATCAAGGGTAGACAATTGCCAAAGTGAAGAAAGCGGACGACAACAATCAAGAAGGTGATCAGCGTATTTTCCTCTAGCCACATAGAACCAGGGATTGGAAACTCGGCCATTCCGGTTTAGAACGGCCGAGTTCACTCGGATTTACACATGGACAAACCGAAAGAGGCCGTGAAATTGGAGTGAATCCCGTTTCACCGGGAAACGGCTGCGACAACCTGGATAACACGCTACACGGCCGAATGACTCGGTTTACACTTCAAGAAAATACATATTCGACTGTTTGACATGACACAGGATTCCAAATCGGTGGGTGTTGAGAAAAAGCGTCAAAAATCGGCCCGAACAAGGCATTTAGGTACACGATCTGTAGCACACTGGTCCGAATTTGAGGGAGGAAAGCAGGTGAGTGATGCTTGGCGGTGGGCCGATGGCCATGGAGGCAGTCGGGTAGAGAGCGGCGGAGAATGGGGGAGGAGTGGATGAAGATGAGGTGAAGGAGTGCGGTGAATTCGTGGGAAGCGAAGGAGAGGCCAAGGAGAGGCGAAGGAGGAGGCGAAGCAGAAGCGAAGGAAACGACCAGACGGTTGGGCTGAGGAGAACCGTCTGAGGAGTGACTGAGTGAGAAGGGCAAATTAGGAAATTATGCCTTTTAAGAGGAATGGGCATGCTTCCACAGAATTCTAGTAGTTGTCTAAGTTTAATGATATTTTTCTAAAAAAAATTTTGAAAATGCTTTGCTTTTGCCAAAACAAAGGACGGGCGGGCCATGTAATTTTTGGAGGAAGCTTAATTATTTAAATTCTAAATTGTTAAATTATTATTTGTTATTATACGTTAATCTTTGCAATACTTTAATTGTTAATAAATATTGTGAATGATGTTATTAATATTGTAAATTGTTAAATTGTGAAATATGTTATTCTTATCATATTTTATGTTAATTATTTTAATTTTATGTTATTTATAATCATGTTATTTTTATGTTAATTATGTTATTTGTATGTTATTTATGATCGTGCTATTTTTATGTAAGTTATGTCATTTTATGTTAATTAAGTTATTTTTAAGTTATATTTATGATAATTTTATGTTATTTATTTGTTAATAAACTATTTCAATGCTGTACTGTTTATACTACTCTACAACCTTACAATTTGTGTCAAAGCTTACGTATATTATTTTGATTGACTATTGTCAAAATTGACCGATTGTAATTTGATAACATGAGAAGTACGCTACAAAATACAATTACTTAACGAATTGTGGTACTCAAATACAAAAACAGATGACAAAATCAACCATGTGAACCTCCTCACGCCGCGACGGACGTGATCCATTCCGCGATTAGCGTATTCGAACGCTCCCGTGTTAACGTGACCGTAACCGCAAACGCACCCGCATCTGCGTTTTAAATCCCTGCATAGAGCTACTTGCTAGGTTAAATTTCCTTCATTTAAGCATGTTCTCCACAGGAATTTTACCTTTAGTGGGTGCACAAGCCATCAAAGAATTAGTGGGAGCTTTAGACTCCTGGATGACCTGGACATGATAGTCATCACAATGCGACCCTTTCAAAGACCCTCTTGTAGAAACTTTAGTAAAAGAGCCCTTGAATCATGGGGCAGATAATCACAGAAATGCCTTGAGGCAGGAAATACATTTATATTGGCAAACAAATAAACTGAACACACTTTTCCCTTCCCAGTCATTTGGGCAACTCAAGAATGTTATGTTCCAATGCTCCGGTCACCATTACCTGGACAATTTTCTCTTTTAAATGTGCCTCTGGTGATCTGGAAATTTGAACAAAACTATTTAGAAAGTGATGAAGAGATTATTATTTTGTAAAGATCTATGAAGAGCAGGAAATTTTGTGTGAAATAGATATGTTAGAGACAAAAGAGGATTACACGGATGACATGCTTAAAAGAAGAAATTTCAATTTGGCGAGTGGGTTTTCATAAGTGCCAAGAGGTGGAAGAATTGGTTGATCCCCTCTTTGTTCATTACCGTTGGACTCCTTGCTTTGGCGCTTTGTCGCTTTCTATGACAATGGTCCGTTGGATTCAAACTTCAAATGTCAAAGATGTGCTAGTAGCATGGAATTTCGACATTGGCTATTTGGTGGTGTATGTGGAAAGGAAGAAACTGGCTTGTTGAGGGCAAAGCTTTGTCCTTTGAGGAATTCAATCCTTTGTGTGTGTGTGTGTGTGTGTGTTGTACAATCGGAGCCAGGTGCTTAATTGTGATACAAGCATGTTACTTTTAGATTTTGTCGATGAAATTATGCATGAGAGCTCAAGGGCATGATAATTTTGTACTTTCTCCTTTTGTATGTAAGTGTCACCCCTTTGGATGTCTCATTAATAGATGATTTTGATTAGTAATTCAAAAAACACCTAATGTTAGGGGCCAATGGAAGTTTCTTTTTTGTTATGTTTTTCCATTGTTCAGTGAAAATAGATGTAAAAAGATATACTTAAAGCACATATGAACTGGTTTAGGTTACAAGGGATCAAGTAATTAAAATTCATTCAGAGGGAAGGGTTAGGGAGCTGTTTTGTGGGATACCTAGGGGGGGATTAAAAGGAAAACCATTTAAAGGAAGAAAAGGATGAGGTAGATAGCACCGATAATTGGTTAAGAAATTGCAGGGGCTGCCCTTGCAACTTGTACTCATGACCTTCTTAAGACAAAACCTAGAGGTGGTTCCAATCAGTTGGTCTGCATCTGCAATTTTGCATACATGATTCTAGTACAAGACATCTAATTTGTTCCAGGGGCAACTGGGGTAGGGGTTCAAGACAATTTTCTGGGCCCCACACACCCTTGCATAAAAGAAAATAAAGTTCCACTCGTGTGAAATTGTGATTTGATGTTAGGCCTGAAGTTTTAATTATCTTTAACATGATTTGTTTTTCTTAAACTTCTCTGCCTTATCTCTACTTACAAGCAATTTTTAATAGGGCTGAACAAAAAAACCGGGTACCTGGTTCCAGATCCGGACCCGGAACCGAACCCGGTTTGAACCCGCCGGGTCCATACCATGGACACGGTTGAACTAGGTCCGGGACCGGTTCCGAAATCCTAGAATTGGTTGCAACCGGGTCCAGAGTCGGGTCCTGAGAATTTGGAACCGGACCCGGACCCGTTACCCGATGACCTGTTCCAATCAATTTTTATTTTTTTTTTTAAAATGTCTTGAGTTGAGTTACCCTGTCACTCATTGACATTAGGTGGTGTTCTTTCGATGCCGCCATAATTTTCACTTCTACGTTGATATTACTAAATCTTTTTGTGAATGGATAATATTATGAGAAGATGGTATTTTTTTTTCTGCTTGGGTGAAAGGAAATGCTATTTATTAGCTAACCAATTGGACTTTAATGCATGGTAAATGTCTACTGTCACTCTATTAAATTTGATTTTGAACGGTTGATTAGCTAGCTTGTTGGGTGTAACGATTCTCTCAAAAAGTCACAACCACAAGCCAAAAATTTAAATAAAATGAAATAAAGCAAAATAGGAAAAAATAGAAACAGGGTATCCGGTTCTAGACCCGGTCCCGACCGGTTCTGGGACCGGTCCCAAAATCCTGGACCCGGTTCCAACTGGGGCCGCTTTCACGAAAATGGACCGGGTGCCCGGTCCTGCTCAACCCATGAAGCAATGGCTGCTTATGATGTGCAGATACTTGCCATTGTGTGACACTGCTCTGCTAGCATCATATCTGCCACACACTGGTAGATTTCAGATACACATGGATGCTTCTTTCATCTCTTTTGGAACTTAATAGAATATCTAGGACTCGGAGAGTAGAATTCATTTCCGACAAGTGTGGTCTCTTGAGCACATCCTATCTCTGTGAATGTGCTGAAACAAAATCTTTAGCTAGCCTGCACACTACTCTTAAGCTCTCTGCATAAACATGTGGCCTTTTTTCGCAACCAAATGGTCAACAAATCAATTCCTGATTCCCAATAGTTGTTCCTTGTTAGCCTAGACTGTATTGTTTTTCTTGCAAAGCAATTCTGTATTCCTTAGGTCTTTGAGGTAAAAGAGAAGTACTTTGTGGCCTTGTTTGCATCAACTAGAAAGCCTGTACGTCATTCATATAACATCGTGTTTCTAACCTATGGAGTGGCTTAAGTGCTAATCTGTCTGTTACAGACTTGTCACAGACCTGCTGTGTCTTATTGTCTGCTACTCCTATGTTTTAATTATTCTTACCCATGTATTCAGCCCCATTCTGAAGGAGGTTTCCCGTGGAAGCTTATTTGGAAACTGATGGCCCCTTTAAAGGTTTCTTTTTTTGTTTGGGAAGGATCTGATGGGAATATCTTGACTTGCAATAATATACAGAGAAGGGGAAAAATCTTGGAAAAACTAGATGCTTTGCATGCAACAGGGAATTGGAATAGGCTGATCTGTTGCTTCTTTATTGTCAGTTTGCAAAGAGCACTTGGGGAGCTTGGTTTTAGAGGCTAGGGCATTTCTTCAGTGGCTTCAATCTCCATATGGAAATATCTCCTGGCTTGGGAGTTGGGACAATTTCTTTCGTAGAACGGCGAAAAAGAAGAGGGTTATGGTTAGGGGTAGGCAACGGCCTATTAACAAAGTGGACCGGGCGGGGTCATGACCAACCAATAAAGTGGGTGGGATTAGGCTTTTTATGTGGCCAACCTGGGGTCAACCTGTGTTTGGCTTGTTTTAAACTTGTATGAAAACCCTCTATATACAGTAATCATTGTTATGTATAAATTGTTGATTGTACACTTAACCAGGTGTAGCAATGCAAATTAGTGTGATAGGTAGGTTGACAAAAATATTGGGTCACTAGTCCGGCCATTAATGGGTCAACCCGTCCTAAACCGTTAACATGCTTCAGATGTGCTGACCCGTTATTTTGTCGATGAGTAATTGAAAATTATATTAATGAGACGCCAGAGTGACACCCATATACTATAGGGGCAAGTACAATAAACATATACCCTCAAGCTATCTAGAAAATCCAAAAGAGAAACCTTTGTATCGCAATCAAGCACTTGACTCCAACTGTTCAACTTTGATCCTGATGCTTTGCCTGTGAAAATCGGTGGGTTCCTCTCTTTCCACTTACATCATGAATTAGCCAAAGGAACCCCCCCCCCCCCTTTTAGTGAACCTATCCTAAACTAGCCAGCCCACATGACCTGATGGGGTCATGACCATTGCCTGGCCCTAGTTATGGTAGTACCCGTTGCGATTTTTTGGAGCATTTGGAGAGACGGAAATGGAAGAGTCTTTGAGGGTGTGGTGACAGCTCTTCAACACATGAAAGCTGCTTTCACCAGGACTCTATTTCTGGGATAATGGAAGCTTTTGCTTTTATTCTGATGGGGCCGACTATGTGGATATTTGCTTTTTTGGAAGTGTATAGTAATATAGTCCCTTGTAGGATGCTAGTTGTGTGTCTGTTTGTACGTAACATATCTATTTCCCTTGTCATCCCCTCCCCCAACAACAAAGGAACTGTCATGCACCTCATGGTCCTATACCTGTAGTCTTTCTGGTTTCAGACTGCCTAGCTAAAGACTCCAGTGCTCTCTGTGAGTATAATCTTCAGTTTCATTTCTAAAGAGGAAGTTTCGTGTTCGTATCTGTGAAATTGTTCTGTTTGAGTACTATGCAACTGCTGTACTTCAGAACCTGAGGTTTTTTTGTGTCCATTTTTGAGTTCTCGACTCTCTCTCTCTCTCTCTCTTTTGGGGGCTGGGGTGTGCACGTGTGTGTGGGTTTGTTTGTTTTTGCCAAAGGAAGGTGTAGAATAATATTGTGGTTCCTCATTGATTCCCAGATGATACTGTAATTACTATATTTCAATAAGAAATTTCAATTTCACAGGAGACTCGTGTTCCTTTGCAAATATGGGTTAGCCAAAAGGCGAGTGGATTACTGATTGAAGAAGGTCTAGCTGACGGTAAGTTCCCTAGTCTGTCTTCTGTTGAGTTACTAATTAAACTTATGAGTTGCCATGTCTTTTCTACCATGTTTACTATGGCGATGATAACTACAATCCCTAATCCAATAAAGCTGTTTAGTTTCTTTATTTATTATAGCAAACCCCACTTTCTGCCTCGTTTCATGGGGATTTTACTAATATTTATCTCTTTAGATTTAGACATTACAAAAATTGATGTGTTTGCTCTGCTGTGTGGGCACAACCTCCTTTCCTTGTAGGGAGAAGGTTGCATACGCCTGTATCTCCCTGGACCACCCTATGGTAGGGTCCATGCTATATGTGATGTGGTCTACATGGCATGCCATGTCTAAGATAATTCATCAAGAGATTCTGGGAAAGCTTAAAGAAGAGTCCTGTAAGATATTCGATTTTCATTGGTCATAAGTGGTGACCAGAATTTAACTTAACATTTCAAGCTCCCAAGAGTCTGTACTTTAAAGTGAAGGTCATCTTCTTAAAAAGGAAATATTTCGGACGCTTTTGCACTGTGGTGGAAACTAACTCTACAACAATGTTCACTTCCATGAACATCATTCATGAGAGTTCGAGGGCATGATGATTTTCGTACTAACCCTTTTTGTACATGGTTGGCATCCTTTGGTGTCTCATTAATAGTTTGTGCGTACTCATTAAAAAGGAAAAAAAAAATCTTCAAGGGGGAGGTACTACATGAATTGCAGCTGATGCATTTTGCATTTTTTTGTTTGAGATTTTAGTTGCTTATTTCCTGAACTTAATTTCTTGTGTTGCCTTTTTTAACTTTCAAAAGGACAGAGAACTTTGAAAAATTGCATTACAACCTTCTGGGTCCTTGGTGAGGAAGCATGTTATGATTAATTCCACTGTTCAATTCTTTGATTGTAAGCTAGTTATGTCACGTTGAATATACAAGTAAAAATATTTGAGAAATATGACCATTTTAAACTTTTTCTAGGGTTTGTCTCTATTCAAAGCATCCAAAGAGATATATATTGGAAAGAAATGGATGGGGATTCAGAGTGGGTAAGCTGCTGAGCCTTGGCTTCAATATATTTGGTTGGTCATAGTTATATCTCATTTTAATTGCATCATAAGGCTGATGCTGTAATTGGTTTGGGGGATCTCTTGTGCACGCGTTACCCTTAACTATAGCCATTTGTATGAATGTGCATTGTCTTCCAAGGCTAGGGCAAATGATATAAATGACGGAGATGAGGAAGGTTATGATAGCTCAAGGGATGAAATGTCGTCTGTTTCTTCTTATAATCCCTCGAGAGAAAGTATTCACAAAGCTTTTGGCAGTTCAATATCATTTCAAGGTTCCTCGTCAAGGTCCTTTAGAGAACCTTTGCGTGCAGAGGCTGATGAAGTTCTACATAATTCAACTGGGGGTTAGTGAAGTCTACAACTTCTTTGAATCACTGAATGTGCTGTTTGAGCAAGTTTTGAAGTGAATTTGATATGTGAAATTGCATGTTTAAGAAGGTTCTCTGTTTGCCACCAGATATTTTATCATCCAGTACTACCCCAGCTGTTCTTTCACCAAGTGAGCAAAGAAGATATTCAAAGCCAATTTCGAAGGATGATGAAAAAGGAGCATCTTCTCCTGGGGGAAATACAGATCCTGTTGCATGTAATTGCCAATCTTTCTTCTCCTATTTTTGTTGTCAGCATCTTGGATCTAGTAGCTCCTTTTTTTGAGGGTTTTTGTTCTGATTAGATCCAAACATTTTTTGCAGCAGAAGGCTACGCTAGAGGCAGATCTTACAACATCAAGCTTGATGATCAAGTTCTGCTGCGGTTCTCACCAAAAAAATCAGACTCAAATTATTATTTCAGTGACATGGTAATCAGCGTTAACCACTATTATCAGATCTTACCATTTCACTTTTATAAATGCTCTTTAACAGTTTGCTGACAGATAGGTGGCACCCTTACTTTCTTGCATGGAGGAACTAGAAGGTGCCTTGAGGTAAATCTATTCTCCACTCTGCACATTCCCCCCCCCCCCCAAAAAAAAAACGGAAAAACACCTCCAAAAGAAGGGGGGAAAAAAAGAAGAGATCCTAGAACAAAATTGGTTAGTCGTATTTGTCAAGATTGGTTTGAATGTTATGTGAACTGAGATCTTGGTGACTTGCAGGTTTCGATTACCTTGGAGATCTCAGAGACTATAAATCGACGTTTTGTTCATCCATCTCGGAGAAATTCTCCCACAATTACAAAGGTGAACTTGCATTTCTTAGGCATCACGTTATCAAGCATTGTTGCATTGCATGTACAAAGGTTGCCACTGTGGTTTAAGTTTATGCATAGTTTGTGGTTCATATTTCTCCAACTTGATAAGAGTTGCAAGACCTTGTTGTTTCTTGATTTGTCTGTATGCTGTTTCCAGAATCATAATGTTTGGTCTTGACTTTTGTATGATACCTGAAATATTCGGCATCAAGGCTGTCTCTTACTAATAATTATTTAGTGCAGGAAAATGGTTTTTCACTGTATGTATTAGCAGTTTATCTTATTGAACTTCATTTATTTACTTCCCGTCGTCTCAAAAATGGTTTTGAGAATCTGGCTTCTTCCGCTACTATTCCCCCTCCCCCCTTTCTAAACAGCTCAATAATTTTAAGCAGAAAGTAAATATTATTGAGGTATTAGGTGAGAACAAACACTATAGAAGAGGTTGGCATATGTGCACACATTTATGGCGTAGATTACTATTATGATCCCTTTCCTTTGCTTCTTTCTTTCATCCTTAATTTTATCTGAGGCTGTACCGTGATTGCATTTATTTTGTGAATCTGTTTAAGTGATTTATTTTTGAGTTGCTCATTCAAAAATCTGAGAGGTCAACTGTGGATGGTTGCATGCTTTGTGTTGTAGGTGTGGACAGTTGCATGTTCTGTGTTGTAGACCTATAGTCGTCAAAACAAAAGGTTGGTGAGATTAGGTATAGAAGAACGCATCATTTCTAGTGGAATATTGTCTTTGCTATGCTCATGATGTCAATTGTAGATCATGTGCTGAAAGCACATGCATCTGCTAAAGCCATGAAATTGCACAGGAAATATGACTAAATTTTTTGTGCAAATTTGTTGGTTATATTTGTAGGTTCACAGTGATCATCATGAGGTTGTTGCTGACATTGTGCAGACAAGCTTTCTTTTCTCGATTCCCATGGATGGTCCAATGTCTTTTTCAACTCCTCATGTATCTGTTCAATGGGCTCTGCGGTTTGAATTCTTTACCACTCCAAAGAATGTTGACTGGAGTAGGTATGGTTAGTTGCAAAGCAGGTTCCGTATTGTGGACATGTTTGCTTCGTAGTGTATTCTAAGCGTTGTAATTAATTAGTTTTGAACATTGATGGATTAGGGCAAATATGACAGTGCATTAGGTTCTGATGCTACAAGATTGTTGCTCTTCTATAGCGTAAGCTGACAGTAGGAAGGTGTTGCATTTTGGTTGTTACAACAGACTGACGGATGAGCCCAAAAAAACCTTGGAGACATCATTTTTACTTGATTACATGAAGAAAATGCTTCCCGAGGAAATAGAATTATTGATCAGACTAAGAAGATACAGTAGAGGGATCAGCAGTTAGGGTATAATGCAAAATGCATATTAAAATGACTTGGACAGTACCTGATTGCAAATTTAGTTTGTTGCTCATTGACCTGCCTGCATTTAAAGTTATACCTGTCATTTAAGTCCCTTAGACAAAGATAGACAGGAAGAAGTTTAATTTGGGTTGGACTCTTGACTTTGGTTGCCTGGAATACTTCACTTTTGTTAGGCTGGCTTGGCTTGGGTTTAGGCTGGGTGAGTAACCTAGAAAGTAGATGATATCTGTAACAGAGTGCTGTATCTCACATAGAATACCTGTTTATTATGTTTTTATTGTTGTGTTAAAGCTCTACCTTTGTTCTGAAACCTGAACTCGGGTTTCATGTTGTGGTTAGGGGTGTTCTAGAATGTCATATTCTGGCATGTAATTCTTGCAGATATGCTTTATCTTTGTATATTTCTGAACTTGTTTTTTCCAACCGTTTTTCCTGTTTTGGGTAATTTTTATTCCCAGGTATGATCATCCGCTTCTAATAGAAGGGAGAGACAAATGTGAATGGTCTCTACCAATTACAGTGCATGCACCTCAACCAGGAGCTGCAGCTGCTCATGCAAGAAGTAGGAAGAACGTATCATTTGAGCCCCTTTGGGTTCGAGACTGAAGGTAAAACTGACACTTTTGTGGAACTAGACCCTGTATGTTAGCATTGTGTGTGTGTGTCTGTGTGTGTGTGTGTGTGTGTGTGTAGGATTGCGTATGAGACCGAGCCTTGTAGATCTTTGGCAAAATGACGTCTACTTCAGAATGAAATCACCCGGCTAATGAGTTTTGCCTTCTAGCTATTGTACTTATTTTTTTTTTTTGGGTATTCCTATTGCATTTCGTAGGCAGTTCAATTTTTTAACTATTTAGCTTATAGTGGGACACCAGATCCTTTACGAACTTCCCTCAACTGTTTACAGAGCAATACAGTCAATGTCTTTTAAGGTAAGGGTCTAATTGGTCCAAGCCTCTATGCAATTGACTTGCATTCAGGCCTAAGGGTGCATACGGCTGGCTTACTTCCCACTTCCCAGTACATTCATTAATCACCCTCAAATGGTCTTCTCAATATGGAACATTGACTTCTCAGAAAGTTGCAGGTGCATTTTGGTCTGCTCCCCTGTGCCAAGATGCTGGCAAATTCCCAAGGCTGTGCCAAAAGCAGTGAAGCATTTATTGCCCATTTTTAGGTGTTAGAGGTCTGGATAGCACAGAGTACACAAGGAGGTGGCTAGTTGAGATTATCCTTTTCCACCACTTTTTCTGCCATAATTGTGCACTCAGATAACCTAAATGGCAAGGAGCTTCTTTGCCGTTTGTGAATCATGGAGACAGGTGATCAAGGATTACACCAATATACATTCTTTTTGCCAGTTTGGGTGTCTGAAATAAATGTAATGGCAACTGGTTGAGAAGAGTTGGGAATCTGGTTGTTGTTTCAAACTGGTTAGTTGAGATATGAGAATTGCGAGTGTGATGCATCGAAGCAGGACCATTAGCATTGCCGCCTTGTTTGTGTAGGCCATTCATTTTCGCTGCTGTCAACTCCATTTGATTCTTCTTTTGATGTAAGCAAACAATTCATGTATAGGGGTGAGAATCATTGAATCATCAACTATCAGGTCAAGAAGTTGGTTTCTTCTTTTGGTTGAAGAGGGTTCAGAAACTCTCGCTCGACAAATTAAGATAGCAAATTTCCCTGCGTGCCCCATGTCTAGAGCTTCCTCTTCTGAAATTAGGGGTGAGCATTCTACGAGGGTTTTGAACACCCCACAAATTAGTCCTAGTGATTTTGGTATGTATAAAGTAAAAAATTGCGTGAAAGTGATTTTGGTTGCCTTCAAGAAGGCACACCAGAATTGAGAAGCACATTCCTTCACGTCTTGCGCTACTTTCAAGTTTCAAGTACTACAAATAGACCTGACAAAAATTGACCCCATCTAAATCCATCTGAAAATTTTGGATTTTGAACACAAATTTGTGGACCCGAACCCGAAATTAACTGAACCTGGAAAACTTGCAAATTAGTGGGTCAAATTAAATCTGAACCTGAATTTGTCCGTTTGACTTGAATATTATATTTTAATTTTTTTATTGTTCTTTGATTTATCTCTATTAACAATAGTGATTATTCATTATATCGGCTTGTTTAGAAAGGCATTATATAATTATCACATCCCTTAATAAATTAAACAATAGTACTCTTTTTTTTTTGAATTTTGTAGTCATACAATGACGTCATGCAAAATATACAAATGTGAACTTCTAAAAATAGTTTGAAATGGCGTGAAAATAATTATCTAATTTTAAGAACATCAATTTATAATAAGACAAATATTAAAAACATGCAAACCATACCGTTATAGTCTTAGCGAAGTGGATATATCTAATTTTCATTAAATACTATTATTCTATTATAATATAAAATTTTGATGTTATAACTAAAAAATAATTGAAATATCTTATGCTTCTCTAATATCGCTTCATTTGGTTTCTATTATAATTGGTTTCGAACTATGATGTTAGTGTTGGGTCACGAGCCGACTCGTGCTCGTGTTAGGATTGACATACTAATAAAACGTACCTGAGTAGGTAATGATCAGTTAGTTAATAAAAAGATCGAATTATTAAATAGGTTATTAGAGGGCTGAACCGCTCCGCTCCTCTAAGATGGGTTAACCCATAAATGGCTCGACCCAATATTGACTTATTTTGTTGCACAGGTGAACTCACGGGCCTCGACTCTTTGTCCACTCATATATGATCTAAATATATCGTAATGAAAAACCTGAATATCTTTAATATTCTTTTAAGAAATTACAACTGCAAAGTTTTTTCATTAATTATGAATAATTTTTAAGTTTCAAATATGTTAAGTCTTTAATTTTGTCAAAAAAGAAATAAATCTTACAAAAGGCGATCTAAACCCATGAGGTTGACTCGAAACCCGTATAATAAGTCCGCCCGTATTTAACCTGAACTTGAAATATGCCCAATCCGTATTTTACTCAAATCTAAATATACTAAACCCGTATTTAATCCACCTGCTAGAACTGACAGGTCTAACTGTAAGTGCCCATGAATGGGGGTTGTTAAATGTCTAAACATAATCTCCGATGAGACCAACACTAGGAAAAGGTTGCAGATACATGAAGTATAAAATAATCTCGTTGGGACCACCCATTAAAACGCAAGAAATAAGGTGGTCCTGCTTTAAATTGAAGCCTGTGTTAAAACGCTTCTTTGATACAAGTGGCAAAATTCGAGTGAAAGTTTAAGTCTCTTAGGATTTGAACTTGAAATTAGTGTTAATCGTCAATTCGATTCGTCAAATTTACATACGTAACTTTTTAAATTTTAAATTGTGAGTTTATTGTTCTTTAATTGAAAAATTTGATAATTTTCATCATGATAGGTACATTAATGTTTGATAAAACACAAGCCATAAATATAACATATGTTATACCATCGGCTTGGGCATGCAAGAATATTGTACACCCACGCAGCTCAAGCCCAAAAGGGCACAGCCAAGAGCTCTTAACTCAAGTGACATTTAGGTGGCCTTCCAAGCTGGAGGTCATAGGATTGAAATCATGACTTGCCTTGCGATTCTCTTGGTGTAGAGATGCGCAAGGCTACCAACTATGCTTATATGCTTGGGTATTATGGGTTAGTCTCATTCTCCTTTCCTATATGTACAAAACCCATTGGATTGGCCTAATACAGGGGTCCAGTGAGTCGGCATGCTTACATTTCATTTTAAAAAAAGCCCAAAAGTGCACAGGAAATAACATGCGGCCCAATGGGAAAAAGCCACATGATGCGGAGCTTTTAAAGTTTTTCATGTGCAAATCTTTGTGATTCAAATAAAGTGGATTATTAGTTAGAAGTTGAGCATTTATTTTTAAGGTCTGAAGTTTGAAGCTCATAAAGAAAACAAGAAAAAAAATTAAGTTTTTACCGTCCTTTTTTTCCCTAATAATTCGCTTATTTTAAAAATCTATTAGTCCAAGCTTCAAAAAATGTTCATAACTTGTTTACAAAAAATGCACACAATAAAAAAAAAAACCCTCCATTATTAGCAAAACATTAACTTATTGTTTACAAAACAAAATTCTATTATTCACAGAATAGAACTTTTATGCTAGCACTTGTTTATTAAAGAATGTCATATTGTTCATTTAAAAAACTAAAATATTTTTTATTAAAATATAAAATATTTTTGTCACAAAAGAAGTTCACATTTTTCACCAATAATTTCTTCTGTTGTTCAAAAAAAAAAAAGTAATTGTTCACAAAATCTTAACATGTCATTCACAAAATAGACATCTATTGTTCTCTAAAGAAATTCATCGTAGATAACATTGTTCACAAAATTAAAGCAAATACCAAGGTTAAAAATTACAGAGTAAAATTGTTTTAAAAAAGGGAAATTGGATCATAATAAACCATACTTTGGGGGGTTTGGACAATATTAAACTGTACTATAAAGCTGGATAATAATAGTATGTACTATTGACATACATAATGTTTTCATCCATAGGGGTGGCGGAAACGGCTGAAATATGACGTGGCAGTCAGAGTAATAATTTTTGGACTATTATACCCTTGGAAAAGAGTTGACCTATGAAATTGGTTTTGTTTTTGTTTTAAAAAAAAAAGGAAAAAGAAAGCCAAACTTTGACCCCCTTACTTTCTCCAATCGTCCTCACCTTATTCTTCCTCTGTTAAGCCCCCTCCTATATCCCCCCTTATCTCTCTCTCTCTGGCCTAGTAAAGGTTTTTTTGTCAATTGAGACCAAGTCAAAGTAGATCTACAGAGAGTAGGCACGAATGGCGAGTTCATCTAACTCCGGCAAAAGGGAGAATGCAACAAAGTGAAGTGAACAGAAAGCACCCTTGACTTGCTACCATGACATGCCTACAACTCATCAGAGGTGAAAGAGACCCCCAAATAAGGGGATGAAGTTCTATGGATTTCCTTTGTGGAAGGTAAGTTGAAATTGAAAGTGGGGTTAGTAGTATATTTTTGGTTTGAATTAGGGTAATTGGGCATTTGATCTATGCTGACAGATTGTGTTCGATTTTTGTGTTAAGCTAAATCAAGATAGTGGATATTTCAAGTGGGATGAGGAAGAAGATATGAGCATAAGTGAGACGAACATGCTTGAGGAGAGAGTGAAAGACTTAGCTGCTGAAGTGGAGAAATGGCACATTTATGTGAACAACTTAAAGGAACAGAAAGCAGGACATAATACGGGAGGTAATGTAGAGTTCTTGCTGAATGAATTGAAAATGTTGAAGGAGGAAAACACGACAGTGAGGAGCAAGATAACAAATTAGAAGATGAAGAAGGCCAAAGTAAAAGAAGAGCTGAAACAATTGAAGGAGGAAATGATTGTAGTGAAAATGAAAGGTCCTGGGAACAATGGAGTAGAGAGAATATGTATGTGTTTGGCATTTGTTATGGTTGTTGTTTTGTTGGTGAGGTTAATTTAGTAAGGTCAAGTTTGTTGTTGTTGTGGTTGGAGAATGAGATGTGGTAGGTATGTACTTATGTAATGTGGGATTTAATGTTTGAATGCAATTTGAAATGAAAAAGGACCACAGTTGTGCATTGACTTATAGCATGAAAAATGAGCTATAGATTGGATGTCATTGACAAAAAGAAGCTATTTTGGTAGTACATAACTAAGTCTGGAAAGCTTTATATAAATGTCAAGACACTTACATCAATTTTCTTTGTTCACAAAGAGTATGAAAGTAATTGTAAGATCATCACATGAGTTCCTCATCATCACATATCCATAAATTCCCCAAAATAAGCCTACTATATTGACAAGATCTCCCTATCATCACAAATGACACCAAAAAAACCTGCCCAAGTTTAGAAAGGAATCTTTAGGCTTGAAAGGCTACACCAAAGCTTGTGGGTAGGAATCTGATAGCAGCAAAGCCTGCATTTCTTCAAGCATTGCTAGGTGCACTTGAGACACTGCTGAGTGGGGACTAGGAGTTGCTAGCAATTGACACTTGGCTGGACATTATAACTTGCCCTTCATGGATCCTGCTAGGGTCAATAGCATCCTGAAAGGTGACATTCAGTTTTATTAAAATATAAATGCAAATTTTGACAAAGGAAGACCAAACTTATTAAAAGGGGAACAAAAACATACCCTACCATGTCCACAGTCTGGGGTTGCTTATCTGCCTCCTCTCCCTGTCCCTGTCCCTTTTCCCCTAGGTCTTCGCATTGTGGCTCTTGTTCTCTGTGGTGTAGCAGTTGGTTCAGATTCATGCAATGTGTCTACCATCTCCTGTCTAGGTCTCCCTCTGGTTTTCTTTGTTGGTGGAGCTCAACTGCTGCGCTTGTCCTTATTAGGACATGTCCGTTTGTTGTGACCAAGTTCGTGATAAGTTTTACATGTTCTCTTTCATGCCTAGTTAATTTCCCAGGCTACTTTGGATCTTTGTGTGGATGTTTTCTCCTATTCCTCCTTGGTCTACCAGGCCCCACTTTTACCTTAGGAAGGTTTAATGGCATTTCCTTGGGGGGCTAATGCTTTTCCCCATTACATGAAAAAATTAAACCGCCGTAAGCTTTCAAATACATCTCCCTATTAAAGTAAGAATGTAGGAAACCCTCTAAATCTTCCATTAACCATGTGGAGCAAGCTGTTGCATGGCAGCAAGGAGCACATGTGAGATCCCACCTTCTATAAGTGCAACAACCAAGGTTCATGTCCACATGCACACTATCCAATGTATGAGTGACTTCAAACATTCTATTTCTTAAAGGTAGTGGGCAGCAATTCCTTGATTCCTTTATCTCTTGTTCTAGCTTAACTCTTATTCTTGGACATACATCATCAGTTGCCTTCTGCATGGTTGCTCTCTTCAGCACTATCCTCTTCATTAATGCATGTCTTACATCTTCCAGTATGTAAATAAGATGCTTGGCCCTTGCTTGTACTATGTACACATTAAAAGTTTCTACCATTTTGTTCACTATGACATCACACTTACTGTTTATGTTCATAAAGGCCCTACAGAACACTCTAGGATTCTGGACAATGAAGTCATCAGTAGCTTTTGGGGATGCTTTCTTCAACTCATCTAAGGCAATTCTGAAATCAGTGTCATTGTATGCCTTAGCTACATTCCAAAATAACATCTTCAACTCATCCCCCTTATGTATCTTATGCCAATTGGCATATATATGTCTAGCACGACTCCTATGTTCATTGTTGGGTAAGACATTTGACACTGTATGTGAGATTGCCTGAAACAAGTAATAAAAAAAAAAAACCCAACTCATTAGTCATTGTTTGAAAGCCAATAAAGGGGAAATATATTTTGAAAGCCATGATTACCTTATGCTGATCAGATATGATTGTCCAACCTTGGCCATCATTGTTACCTATACGGTTTTTCACATTTGTGAGGAACCAACCCCAACTCTAATTGTTTTCACCTTTTGTAACTGCCCAAGCTAAAGGATACATCTAGTTGTTGCCATTAATACCTATTGCAAACAACAGTGTCCCCCTTAAGAATGTCTTCAAGAATACAACATCAATATAGAGCACATGCCTACACCCACTACTATTGTTCCTTTTCATCTCCTCTATACAACTTCCAAGCTTGCAATAATGCTCCTTCATTGAACTATACAATAGCTTTGTTGCCATTTCTCTAATTTTGTATGCTATCCATTTACTTATGCAAACTCCAAAGTATTCATATTCTCCTTGGCTGACCAATGAGGTTTGTCTTTGAATTTCAGAATGTAGTTCCTTACCACTCAGGTTGGTTTAAGCTGTCTGTTCCTGAGCATATTCCTAGTGCATCTGTGATGGTTGCTTACTGATTACACAATGTATGTAGCCTTCATCTTGTCCCATGATGCATACACTTTAAAATTGCAAGTACCTTTGCACACTACTTGAAACCTTTTTCTTCCTGCATCTGATATGTTGAACTTCAAGTCAAAGCCCTGTGCTAATGCAAACCTCACAATAGCATCTTTGAATTTCTGGGTAGTTACAAATCACATGCCCACTTGCCACTTGAATTTTTTAAAATCAATATTGTCGTATACTCTGGGTGCTCTCTTTTTCCTCCTTAAAAACATGTTATCCTCCACATCACTTTCACCAGGAGTTTCCATTTCAGCTTCACTATCCTCATACTCACTTTGAAGCTCAGTACCTCCAACTGCTTCATCAATTATAGTCTCATTCTCAACTACTGTGGATTTAGTTTATGAAATTTTACTGTTTTGTTTCCTAAATTCTCCAACTTGTTCCTTTGCCATCTGCCATTCATTATCACTTGTTTCCACATCTTCAATTTCTGTGTCATCACCATCATATGTGGTAGCTTCTTCACCAGCCCCATTATCATCAATATCATCAGTTACAACTTCATCAACACCTAATTACTGTCACTAACATCATCATCCTCACCATAAGGATGGTAATCACTATCATCATCTGAACTGCCTACATCTCTACCCATAAGATTATTCCAAGGTAAAGGTGACTCTAGCCTTGGGTCTTTCCAATCATAGTCAACATATTGTGCAGTAGTTGGCCTTTTGATTGTGGGGCTTTGGGTGTTGGAATTATTGGTTGCTGGGGTTTTGGTATCAGGATTTTCTAAATTACATTTCTGAGTTGGTGAGGTTTTGGTCACAGACTTGTCTAAATTGGATTTCTAGGTAGGTAGGGTTCTAGGTTCTGGGCTTTGGGAGCTAGATTGTTGGGTTAGTGGGGTTTTTGTTTTTAGGTCTTAGGTTTTGGGGTCCTGGGTTGGCGGGCTTTTGGGTACTGCATTTCTAGTGGTGGGGCTTTTGGGTACTGCATTTTTAGTGGGGCTTTGGCTTTTGGATACTGTATTTTTAGTGGGGCTTTGGCTTTTGGGTGATTGGGAAGCAGCTTTTTAGGTTGTTGTTTTTGGGCTGATGCTTTTTGGGCTTTGGATTTCTTGTCTATTCTTCTTTAGGGTATGTGTTTGGATTGATTGCTTTCTTCTTCCTCTTCAGGAGGGTTGCTTTGGTCCCCTAGACACTGATCTCCTGGAGCAGGCATGTAATGCCCCGACCTCTCTCGGACGTGAGTCTTACCAATAACGGCTTCAAGGATCGTTGACTGGCCCCACAAATCACCACAAGTCTTTCTGGCATGTTTCGTTCTCGCTCACACACTACCTGAGAAACTTTCCAAGAGGTTACCCATCACAAGATTGCTCACCAGCAAGCACACTTAATTGTGGAGTTCTTAAGAGTGGACTTCCTGGAAAAAAAGGTGCACCTTTGGTGGCATAAGTAGTCACTTCGATCATTTGAAGCTACACTCGGGGTGTTACAATTACCCCCACTTGAAATGCACAACGTCCTTATTGTGCCTCACTAACCGACTAACTTACGAGTCCTCTTGACCAGCGCTCCACGCCCAGTATCTTTGCCTCGCTAGGTGACTGCCCATGAGCTCTCCATCCACTGGCATAGCTCACGGTCGCGGGTCGGCTCTGATACCATCTATAATGCCCCGACCCCCTCACGGGTCGACATAGTTACCAGGAATGGCTTCAAGGATCGTTGACTGGCCCCACAAATCACCACAAGTCTTTTCGGCGTATTTCGTCATCGCTCACACGCTACATGAGAAACTTCCCAGGAGGTCACCTATCCCAAGATTGCTCCCCAGCAAGCACGCTTAACTGTGAAGTTCTTAAGAGTGGACTTCCCGAAAAGAAAGATGTACCTTTGGTGATATAAGTAGTCACTTTGATCCTTTTAACCTGCACTTAGGATGTTATAAGGCAATACATCAGGTAGAAGTTCTGGCTCACCTACCCCATGAACAGTGTATACATGAATTTGCTTTTTACACATACAGTCCTTCAGCATTTCAACTGACTCCTCATCTATAAATAACCTCCTCAAACCACTTTCCATAGAGCAACCAGGTATCACATAGAAGAAATCCAACAAACCAGCATACCTAATTTCCTCACAAGTAATTCCTTTCAACTCAAAAAAGGACAATCTATCCACATCAATAGGTTCAATGATCCTACAGCTACCTCGTTCATATTTCAGCTTTCTCTCTTTCACAAGTTTTCCATCATGGTGAAGATGCAAGATTATGCTATCATTTCCCATATTGAACACTTCACAACAATAATTACATATGAGAACAACACACAGGATCAATAGCCATCACAACACGCAATTTCACATACAATTAAACCCTAACCTGTACCAACCCCCCCTAATTTTCACATATTGAGGACCAAAATTCTCTCTTACTGTCAAATTAGGTTTACATTACCGAGTATAAATGAAAATTGAAGACACTAGCCTTGCATTACAGACAATTTCCAACACAACTACTCCACTATTTTGATCCTTCACAGTATGCTTCAATTCTCTTTGAACTCCACTTACATAAGCGGCTTTAAATTATGATTCGACTCTCTTGGTTGCGATGTTCCACAAATTGGTGGTATGAGTTTTAGTTGAGAGGAATTTCATGGGAGAGGGCTTGACAGAGGAAGAATAAGGTGAGGAGGACGGGAGAAAGTGGGGAGGGGGTCAAAGCCTGGCCTTCTTTTTCTTTTTTATTTTTAAAAACGAAAACGAAACCAATTTTATATGTCAACTCTTTTCTAATGGTATAATAGTCAAAAAATTATTACTTAGATTGCCACGTCATATTTCAGCTGTCTCCGCCACCATTATGGATGAAAACATTAAATATGTCAATAGTACATACTATTATTGTCCAACTTTATAGTACGGTTTAATATTGTCCAAACCCCCAAAGTATAGTTTATTATGATCCAATTTCCCTTAAAAAAATAAGCTAAATATTATCATCATTAGAAAAAGAAAAGTTCTATTGTTTAGATAAAATTCACCTGTTGTTCACAAAAATTTAACCCATTGTTCGTAAAAAGTTAAACTATTATTAACAAAAAACTTAATCTAATGTTCACAAAAATATTTTAAGCCAAAAGTCAAACTCTAGTTCACTCGATAGTGGTTTTTATACACTAAATATGTCCATTCATGCACTAAACGTTGTCCTATTATTCACTAAACATTATTGTATAACATACTCAAATATTGTTATGTCATTCACTAAGCATTGTTCAGGCATAAAATAAACACCACTGTACACCATACTAAAATACTATAAAAATGAATACAGATGTATACCTTTGATAAATTTAGATAAGAAAAAATTAGCATAATTTAAAATCTTGAACCTTACAACATTAAACTCCATGATTCCTAAAGCAATTCCATTCAAAATAACCTATTATTCATTAAAAGTTAACTAAAAAGTGTATGATGACTTTATCCTCAAAGAGTATCCTATTGTTTATCAAAAAGTATTCTATTGTACATTAAAATTTTACGAGTGAGCTAAACTTAACTTAATAGAATGTGTTTCAAAACAAAGTAAATAATGCAACAAAATTTAAAAGGTTGAATGAAAAATTAGAAAAAAGTAAAAGTAAAATTCTAGAAAAAAAATAAAAAATAAACAAAGAAGTATAGAATACTAAAAACTAGGCCCCGTCAACTTGGGCAGCCAGGTTAAATATAAGTCGGGTGTATTCAAGTTCGGATGAAATGCAGATCGGATGTATTTCGGATTCGGGTAAAATACAGACAGATGCATTTTGGTTTTACCGGCTTCAAGTCGACCCAACAGATTTAGATCACCTTTTTTAATTATTTTTCTTTTTTCAAAATTAAAAATTAGTCATATTTATTACTTAAAATTGTTATTATTCAATGAAAAAATATGGTAGTTGTAATTTCTTAAAAGAACATTAAAAATATTCAAAGTTTTTATTATGACATATGAACGTCATGCATGGGCGGACAAAGTCTTGGGTCGCCTTAGGTTGACCTAGCCAGTCCGTACATTAAAATAAGGTCAATAATGAGTTGGGTTATTAATGTGTCAGCTCGTCTGGAGCAATTTATCGGGCCAAAGTAGTTCAACCCACTAATGACGTATTTAATAGTTCGAAATCTTTGTTGACTAACCTAACATTACCCAATTAGGCATACTTTATTATGAGGTTAACCGTGATACAAACACGGCCGACCCATTTCCCATCACTATCATTGGAGTTAAAAGGCGAATTAGAATGGAAACCAAACAAAAAGGAATTAGAGAAGCACAAGATATTATGTTTTAATTATAACATCAAATATTTACATTTTTAGATAATAATTTATCTAAAATACTATTAGACAGATTCATTTCACTAAAATATAATGATATGACGAATTTTTAGCATTTGGCTTATTTTGTTTGATTTTCTTAGGAATAGGTCGTGATTTCACATAATTTCATACCCTTTTTTTTAGTTGTTCATTTTATAAGTTACGTTTGATGCTATTTTATGATAATGAAATTGAAAAAGTAAGGTTACTATTGTTGAATTTGTGAGGAGATGCGATAGTCATATAATATATATCTCTTTAAACGATCTAATATAATGAACAACCATTGTTGCTAAGAGGAAAATAAAAGATAATTAAAGAAGAAGGATATAATGCTCGAGCCAAGCGGGCGGGTTCGGGTTTAAGTTCGGATTTGACCTACTAAGTTACAGTTATTCAGTTTCAATTTATTTCAGGTTTGGGTCGAAAAAATCATGTTCGAAACCCAAAATTTTTGGGAGGATTCGGGTCGCATTTTCGGTTCAGGTCTGCTTTTCCAGGTCGACTAAAAATTGGTTAGAAATATATAAAATTTTTGGGAAGAGGATTCGAACCTCAAACAAATCCAAAACCAAACAATGTTTACATTGATACACCAACAATCACTTTTTGCTATCAAGGGCAATAAAATGTAAATAAAGAAATCTCCAACAGAATTAAACACCACACGCATGTAATTCCACCTGTATTTTGTGTGATGTGTACAATACTTTTGTACCTTAGCTTTTATAATATAATTTCCTAGGCATCAATGGTAAGATTATTCTACTTGATGCATATCCTTTATTATGATATTATCTTAAAAGATCATATTATAGAAAGTCTCTATTGATTAGCTATTATTTCAATCATATGTCGTCCTCTTTCTATATTAATTGTGTCAAAATCTTTGAAGATGTTTGCTTTAGATTTGTCATTGGCTTTGTTTATAAAAGTACAATTAGTACTATTCAACAAAAGTGCTCACTGATATGTAAATTTGTTTTGATCAGGGTAACCAGCATTAAACTTTTCATTATCTCTAATATTATATAAAAGCAATGTTGTGCTGATGTGGATTTTTCCTGTATTGTCAAAAATCAAAACTTCTTGGCCGCAAGATTAATCCTCACTCTTAATCCCATCCGTTCATGTTAATTAATCAATTCGGAACAAAGAAATAATTAACAAGAAAAATATAAACATTAATTAAGGAAACATTAAAAGGAAATACGAATAAGAATGAGATTCACTACATTCTTAAAATATAATATTCTTAAATAATTACCAAAAAGTGGTCATTGTTCTTATACGGTTTAGGTTGTTAATTATATTAGTAGCTAATGTTAATTAGTTTTATGCATTTTTATATTAGTAGCTCATGTTAATTATATTGGACTTCCACAGTTTAGGTTGTCACTTACCATACTGCAAATGATATAAAATAATTGGACAAATATATATGCCACTTACCATAACATGCTTGAAAAATATTATGGCATTGCCAATTCGTCCAATATGGCAAATATAATATGATTAGTGGAAATATATTATATTCTATGGCATGTTAAAGATTGTTTACGCAAGTATATCGAGGGGTTGATAAAACCTATACTAGACACTGGAAGAGTTAGAGGAAGACATATATATTTGCGGTTATAGGGCTTTTTTTAGTGGCAATTTTGATGCAGAAGGCTCACTAACTATCAAATGATCTTAATTTTCAGAGTATATAAGAGCATAAGTTAGTATTACAAATTATTGTGTGGTCAAATTTATTTTTTCAAGGTATGTCTTTTATTTGATTTTTAAGAATACAATTTTATTACCTCTTTCAAGGACATGGATAAATTTGTTTGATCTTTTTGCAATTTATATTGTTTTTCTTTTTTGTTTATATTCCACGGCAATATATACCCACGACGGGTAAATTCAAATTTGTCTACTGAATTCATAGGTGATTTTCGAATCTCTTTGGGCATTGACCTTTAGAATATTTAGGTATTTTCAATATATATACATATAGATTAGCATGTGTCAAATTATTTTATTCAATTGTATGTTCTACGCTTTTCTACATTGATTGCTTTCAGGAATTTATATTGTTTTTTTTTGTTTATATTCCAGGGCAATATATACCCACACCGGGTAAATTCAAATTTATCTACTAAATTCGTAGGTGATTTTCGATTGGGCATTGGCCTTTAGAATTTTCAGTTATTTTCAATATATATGCATATAGATTAGCATGTATCAGATTTTTTTATTCAATTGTATGTTCTACTCTTTTCTACATTGATTGTACCTAAATATTTACTAATTAATTGTGATTGCTAAAATTAACCCCGCCCCCCCCCGGCCCCCCAAAAGAAAATGTAGAAGATTACTATATATCAATAATTTGCAATTCAAATTGGGACACTAACAACTAACATGAAAATCTAAAACCTTATAATACAACATCTTGATAATCAGATTAATTATGCTAATGTTTTATGCTATTTTGTATATGGGAAAATAAATTATTCCTTATTTTTTAGTGATGATGAAACATATTATGCCAATATGAAATCATTAAAAAGGAAAAAATATATGATCAAGAATACATTTTAAAAAATTCAAAAAAAGATAGAAAAGGAATATAAAGCAAAAGTACACTCAATAATTACGCATACAAAAAATATATTCTTAAACAATTTATGAAATTTCGTAGTGGTATCCATATACGAGTGTTGGTTTGTAACACATGCAAATTGAGTCAAAGCTTTTCAATGCTGAGTTAATAAGCAAACCAGCTAGTGCTCATCCTCAGGAGATTTCTTCATAATCTCTTTTATGTTATTATTATAATCACTCATTAGTCTCTGATATGTAATTAAATTATATTTTGATTTTGATCAGTTGAGCCAATTTCATAGGAGATTATTACTTCTCTTTTTTTTTGAATATTGTTCTTTTTATGTTGGACTTATTTGTAGCCAATCTACTTTCTTCATATATAGTACTATAATAATGTAATGAAAGAAGAAGAGTTCTTGCTAAAAAAATGCATTAAAATTTTTAAAATATTTATGAATGCCACTAATACTTTTTTTTAGTTAAAAAAATCATTAAAATTTTCAAAATTTTTAAAAATTTCAGTATGATAGGGACATTTTTGAGTCATTTGGAAAGTCAAGTAGTATTTTTTAATCATTTTAAACAAATTCAGTGGAATTTTTTAATTTGAAAAAAATTTTAAGTGAGATATATTTGAATATTTTTAAAAGTTTAATGCCAGTTTTTAACTAGAACTCGAAACAATTAGGTAATGTATCCTCTCTATTTCTATCCTCTCTATTTCTAATTTAAAAATCTATTTTTAGTAAATCCATGTTTGAAAAATTAATTGAGACATATATGGATGAGATCTACCCACTACTTTATGACGCTTGCACTACTTGAAAAAAAGTGTCAGCACTTATGTGTTTGCTCTAAATATAACTTATTGTACATGTGCAACTCCAAACTTAACTCAGAGAAGGTATGGATAATGGGTTTTTGTTGTTAAGTACTCGTGATTATACATTTCAAGTTGTATGTTTATATTATTACGTACTATATTCTTCTATATAAATTATAGGTACATCTTTAGAGTTTTATTGCGAGATCATACAGGTTATAGAAGATTTACTGTTTGCCATGAGGATGCTCGGGCTCTTTTGCATACAACGACAACACAATTGTATTCATATGCAGTACAAGTATTGTACTATTCATCACGTTTTGCACAATTTATTTTTCGATTACTCACGACCTCATGATAAAATTCTCTACAGCCATATGGTCATCTATCTCTATATGCGATTATAGATGATTATATAGGTAAACCAGGGTATTTGTTATGGAGGCTCCACGACACCATGAACTAGAATTGCCTATCGCTCTTATTGCGCTAGTTAGTTGGGAGGAGAAGGTGTATCACTTATAGAACACTGATGCTAGGTACACTAGGAACACAAGATGCAATTACAGGCTTCAATTGTATCATTAGAACTAGCCTCTCTATGGTTATGGATGTTGGTAGAGGTAAAGTTGCCTACATCTGGATCTCCTCAGACCCCGCGAAAGCATGACCCACACTGACAGGTGGTGTTGTTGTTGTTGTTAATTTTAAATGTAGGCACAAGAAGAGAAGGTGGATTCTTCGTTATTGGTGCTATAATTAACATACCATCATCTCATTTTGCGTGATTTTTAGTTTCATTTTAACTACCTATAATCTCTATCACATTTTGCATCATGTCTTTCACAATCATACGTTGTTTTAATTATTGAGTTTTAATGGTTGTGCATGAAATTGCTATCTATTTATATTTTTTAATAAATTTGAGTTTCCTTTCCTAAATTATGATATTAACTTTGTCTCTAATGAACATTCCTATACTTATTTTGACTCTCTCTCTCTCTCTCTCTCTCTCTCTCTCTTTCTCTATATATATATATATATACATATATATATATATATATATATATACATACATACATACATACATATATATATATA
>JACYFF010003369.1:67496792-67555420 GCA_017589665.1 Selenicereus undatus
ACACACACACACACACACACACACACACACACACACACACACACACACACATACATACATACATACATACATACATACATACATACATATATACAAACTGTCTACTGTAGCATGCACTGTGTAAAGCAGTTATTTTAAATTAATGAATATTACTATAGAATACATGCATCGCATGGATATTTAAAACTAGTTATGAAATATTGGTGCATGGATTCAACAAGTCACGTAATTTTCAGATCAAATTATGAAGTTTTGTTTTTCATATTTGATCCCAAAAAATTTAAAAAAAAAACAAAGCTGGGCCTAGAGTTTCTTTTCTCCCCTAGTTTGTTAGAATCTTTGTTCGGTTTTGCTTTGTATAATGTCTAAGTTAACGTTCTTAGATTATAAACTAGGTTTATTAGATAGAAGTAATTGAAACTTTTAGGGATTTAGATATAAACAATCTGAATTTTACAAATAGCTCCCAATGCTCCAGCCTTTGGGGAATACTTTTTATTTAATTATCAAAAGTCATTTTAAATTTTATTTTTCAAGTGATTCCAAACAATGTTACCCTTAAAACAATATAAATATGTAAAATTCAAATTGCCTACATCTAATTTGAGTTCAAAATTGTCCCCCCCCAAAAAAAATACAATCTAAAATCATCTCTGGACCACAATAAATTTCATTTTCATTAGCGTCGTGGTATTTCAAGTACTTTACTCCACATGAGGAAAAAGGACTTAGTTCAAAGCAATAATCATCAGACTACATTTGCGAACAATACCTATAATGTGAATATTGAGAAGGCATGCCCTCCCTAATTGGTACCTTGGTAGATGATGACCTTAATCGTTGCAATTCAATCTAATATATTATCTACCTTCTATTTACATACTCTGGGTGAATGTGATTGCTCTTTGAGAAATACCATTATTGGATGTATAAGGAGTCCATTGTTGCCGACCTTTGCCCTCCTTTATGAGCATGACGTATCTCCTTATTAAATACCCTCAATTTATCCCCAATTTAACTTACATCAAAAGCATGGCATCTAACAATGTCTTTATAAATGATTTGTTTATCACCAAAACTCTATGTTAGTACTCCCTCTTTTGTTATTATTTTTGTCTAAAAGATGCTACTAACGCCAAAAAAATAAGGGATAGGTTTACGTTGCTAGTAGACCTTATAAAAACTTCCTTAGTGGCTTTCCATCTAACATTGGGAATTGAAAGTCTAATATATATATTTTTTTTGTTCACTCAAGATATTCTGTTAGGATTTTCATCTGCCCAAAGCACTTTCAATATGGAGGCTAAGAAAAGTATAAACTTCATTTCAATGATAAGTCTTCTAAAGTCCACTAAATTTAGAAGGCTAGATATATTGATATGGGCCAAAAAAAAAGCCACAGTATCTGTAATGCCCCAAGTTTGTGTGAATATGTATAATGAGACTTTGCTCCACATCGTCAATTTAAGTGAAAGATTCAAATTTAGATGGCTTACACTCACAAAGGGTATTAACAAGGCCTTCCACTTTTGGACTTAGTGGTTACATTGTGGGCCCAATTATTGGAGTTCTCATGTTGGTGATATATGTTGCGTGTGATCTGGGTTGGTTTGTTAAATTTGGTATTACAGTCAGCACCCTTTCACAATGTGTGGGCCACATCAGAACCAACTATGTAATCTCCTTGGCAACCCTGGTCCAACTAGGGGAACGGGTGGTCTCACAATAAATTACACAAATGTACTTTTAGTTTTGTATAAATTATTTTAAGGACCCTCAATTTTTAAATTTAATTATAAGGTATCTTGGCTTATGAGGTAACTGACAAAGAAGACTCTCAAAGTTTATGCAAACTACTTTTTAGCTCCAATTCTACTGTTTCAATACATGTATAATGCCCACAACTTTTCATATTTGCACATTTTACTCATATCCTTAGAAACTTACTTTTGAAAATTTAAATTTTGTGCGTGTGATTTTATGCTCATAAGTACTACTTGAAGTCTCCTTGATTTGGTATCAGAGACACGTGAGCAAAAATAATTAGTATAATTAAGTTAATTAAGATAATTAATTGTAATTAATGCTCGAATCATCATCTACTTATCCTACTCCTAATTATTCACATATTGTGCACTCACCATGAGGAGCCACTTTAGTAGCACCACGATTAAACTATATCATTGATATAGTTTTGAAATTGAAAGCGGAATTAGCAAAAATTAAGACTAAAATAAAGGAGCTAAAGAAGCAATTATCGGTAATCCACATTTCTTTGATCCACGAAATTAGACATAGTGGAAGATATGATTTAAGTATTAGTACTCCATTTCAGCATAAATATCATTTCCAAAATAACAAAAAAAATAATCCATTTCCATTGTAAGATATAAGAATAAAAAAAGAAGTATGAGGAAAATCAACTGAAAAATCATCTGAAAAGGCATAAAAGAAGAAGAGCTTGGAACATAAAGAGTGTAATATTAAGGAATTAGAAATTATATTCGATAAAGAACAAAACCCAGAAGAATTAAACAAAATTATGGATGCAATAGTAGGAAAACAAGAAGTCATCTAATGATAATGAAGCGATAAATAATATCCAGTTGGAAGAACAAATATATCAATAGAAGAACCTAATTAAGCTACAGGATCTTAATTTGATCCTTTAGAAGAAAATAGGAGAAAATTGGATTTAAAAAAAATATAAAAATGGTATATGACGATGAAATCAATGAGATTGGAGAAGAACTCAGTATAGATGAAATCGAATTCAATCTAGTTAATAATGTTATTCTTAAACTTAAAGAATTTGGTGTATCTTCTAGAAGAAATACTCATTTTATGTGACCTAGATATGTTCTAGTAGGACGTGCAACTTTTTCTTTGGGTTCATCCCAAGGAAAACCACATCATTTGAAGAGATTAGCCTTACCCCAATTAGCTAAATGCGTTACATCCTAGCTCGCAATAGAGAAGAAATATTTGAACATTGAAAAAGTGTATGAATAGTGTCTTAAATTTGAATACCATGGACGGATGGAAAGTTTCTAAACTATATCAAACATAGTTTTTCTGACATTGTAGCTGACTGATCCGACTCATTAAATGAGGAAGGTAAAAATGTAGTAAAAATGATGGAAACACTAGCTGCCATGTTTAAAAAATTATGTAAAGAAATCAAAATTGAATTTATCATAGCTAAGCTTGATTCTAAAGAAAAAGTAAGGGAATAACAAAGAAAGATTAATAACATAGAGTTATGGGACATGAGATATATTGAAAATTATCTTGCCGAACTTAGTCAATACTATTAGAAAATTGGGCATAATGAAACCAATCATGGTATATTTTATAACAAATTACCTTATCGGACCAATTCCATAATCAATGAAAGATAAATTACATGGCTTGAAGAGGCATATGTCATTGATACTCTTGAAACTAGAATTTCTTATTTAAGAAAATGGGTCAATGATCATGTCTTGATCTCTAAATAAATGAAAATAAAGAAATAATTTCTAGCCTGTTGAGATACATCTTATCAATGGGGAAATGAACCTGAGAAGAGAAGAAAACGAAAAATTTTCGAGAAAAAAGCTTGTAACGAATAAAGGGGATAAAAATACAAAAGAAAGTATTATAACAAGCCTAGTACCAAAAGGTGTTAGTTTTTTAGAAAAGCTGCTTATTGTCGTATAGTGCAGAGAAGTAGTTCATTATACAAGCGAACGCAAAATGAGAACAATAAGCTCATAGAAACATTGGAAAGTTTAGAATACTTTGACCTTAGTAAAGAAGAAGCATTAGACCTAGCTCTGAAAAACAACAAAGGAATTGTTAAAATAGTAATGGAAAATGAATATGAAGAAAGTGATTATTAAAAAACTAGTCATATGATGGATAGTAGCTCAATTAGTCTTGGTGATCTTCAAGGAGAATAGTTTATAGTAGATAATGAAAACGAAGACGTCAAAGGAGATTGGGTTCTTCTTATATATTCAGAGAGACATGATCTATAAAGAATTCAACTTCCAATTAAAGAGTATGTATTTATGCGAAATGATGGAAGGAGATTTAGAGATAAAAGACTGTGAATATGATGTGGGAGAAGTTAATCTCATTAATTAAGAAAATATCCTTAAGCATAACAAAGATAGAAAGTATAGGTATATCTATGTTGGAAGCGTTCAAGTTCAACTTACTTCGTTATGGTATTATGGCAAAGATATTGGTCTTTATGCTTTGTTCTGTGATATTAGGCATACCAAGTTTAATGACCAAATTATTATAAGGATTAAGACCAATTTGCGTAATGGGTCAGTAGGATTCAATTACCGACTGGGATATTATGTGAGCCTAAAAGATAAACATACCAAAAACCTCTTATCCCTTAAGATAAAAACAATTGGGATGGATCTAAAAAGAGGATGTTACCCACTAAGCATATTTTGAAAAATAATCTTCAACTTAGACAATGCTATAGATCCAAAGACAAAGGTAACAATGATAGAGGTCAGAAAAATTTGAAAGTCCCACTCCAATGTAAAAAATTCAAAGGATAAAATTCAATTCGCAAGAGATAAAAATTGATAGATCATGGATATCTAACTTTGCCTATCCCACAAAAATCAGTAAGAAAAATGTAATAAAGATTGATGAAAATGGAAAAATTACCTTTAAACCCAAATTATTAAGAAGTATGAGTGCAAGATCAAAAGGGGAGAAGGATCTTCAACAGCTAAAGAAGATCTTAAAGAAGACGATACAATCAGTATGACCAGTGAAATGAATAGAGTGAGTTTTGACCCCGCAAGACACAATGTAGATTGAACTGTGCACTTACATAGATAGTGGTTGTTTTGTCTATTTTGAAGAATTTTTTGAAAATTTATGAGGAAAAAAGCCAATAATCATTTACAAGTGCGAATAGTTGGTAATAGCATAACAAACCACAATGAAGTCATAGAGGTGTTGTACATAGAAATAAGAGGAATTCAATGTATTATTCCAATTCTATAGGCTACTGATCAACCCTCGCATGATATAATTATTGGAAAACAATTTTCAAAGGCTATATTCTCCATGCACACAGACTATAAACCAAGTCATATTTGCAATAAATGGTCACTCGGTTCCTATTGAGTTTACACACAGCCAACATGGTGAAAAAGGTAAGCCCCGCACAACATGAGATAACACTAACAATCTCACTACTTGAGTTACCTATTAAAGAGCAGATTGGTGAACAACAAGAATAATTATGTAAAGAACTCTACTCTGAAAATAATCCTAAATTTTCGGACAAAGATAGGGCATTTGCAGAGACTACTTTGCAAAACTATAACACTATTATCTGAGTTAAATAGACGGTGTATATACACCAGGATTTCTAAAATTTGATAAGCATATAAGAGAATTTTTGGATAAAGCGTTAATCAAGAATAATAAAAGTCCTCACACCAACCCTAGCCTACTTTCATGGTAAGAAATCATGCTAAAGGAAAAAGAGGGAAAAGCTAGAATAGTAATCAATTACAAAAAGTTTAATGATAATACTATCATTTATGGTTATTATATTCCAAACAAAATAGTACTTTTCAATAGAATTTAAGGACCTCTTGGTTCTCAGAAATAGATTGCAAACATAGATATTAGCAAATAAAAATGAATGAAGTAAGAATTCCAGTGACTGCTTTTAGTGCCCCTTAAAGACATTATGAATGAATGAAAGCAGAGCAAATCATCCTACGAAAGTATATTTTAGAAAAAAAATAGAAAATTTCCCTGAGAAGATTGAAGTTAAGACGCAATTAGAAAGATTTCTTGTATGTCTCTCCTATGCTTTAGATTTCATTAAAAATTTAGCTAAATTGGAAAAACCATTGCGACAAGAACTTAAGACAGGGGTAAGTTGGGCGTGGAGCCTTAGTGATTCAAAGATTGTTGAAAACTTTAAAAGATGTGCAAAAATATTTCTATTCTTAATTTGCATAATGAAGAGATGATTTAATTCTTGACATCAAAACCAATAATGAGCATTGGAGTGTAGTATTCAAAATCAAAGAAGGGGAAAAACTTTGCAAATACTGCAGTAAGAGTTTTATGAGGCAAAATAAAACTATTCCGTGATGGAGAAAGAAGTCCTTGCAGTCATAAGGGGAATTAAAAAGCTCTTAATCTATTTAGCCCCAAATCCTTTTCTTATTTAAATTGATTACAAATGAATACTTGGTTTTTTGAATCAAATATGCAAGCATAAGGGCGACTCCTGCATAAGCAATTTTGGCTTAACCAATTTTCTTTCTCTATTGAATATATACATGGATTAAAGAATTCTCTAGTAGATAATGTAACTCGTGAACTCGCCAATGGTAATCATCAGAACAAAACTCCTGCTGGAAAAGGAGAAAATCCAAAATGAAATGCCATTATTGCTATAACGGATTTCTCCTTCCAATAGAATCCTTATGGATATTTTGGAATTTCATACAAAAAAGTAGATCCCGCTCTAGTTTGTTGTCTTCTAAGTATCTAGTAGTATAAGGATTCAACCTTTTAGAGTTACAAATGAATTACTTAAGGTGTTCTTACATTGTTGAAGAAAAAATAAGTTCATATGTTCAAGAAAAACGGTTCAACGATTAGTATGCAGCCTGCATCGACTACTATCATAATTATTCATACGATATGTGGGAGTCACGGAGTACAACAATTTTCTTCCTTACTAGATATGGAATTGGTGGTGTTTTATTCTCAACAAAATTAATCCCTTTAGATGGTCTTATCATGAAGGTCTAGGAATACAGAAAGATAGCTTAACTCATGAAAACACCAGATCCTAAGTGCCCATTCTTCTCATATTAACTAAGTTTCAAAAGTGTATGTTTAAAAAGATCCATTGAATTCTCACATTTTCTAATGGCCCAACAAAAGTTTCATACGATAGAAGTCTATAAGTCAAGGTACATTGCATAGTGATTGAGTATGAAAATGGAAGGTCAAACCGGCCCATTATCTTGTTCAATTGGTTGATCTAGAAGATCCTAATAATCAACGACAAGAATGACTTTCAGAATGACAAGAACTAGTGATCCTACTTTAGCCAGAGTTATTGGATTTTACAATATTTATTATCAAATGTGGCCATTGATTGAATGAGGAACAATATTAATGCATTGCGGGAACACTATTTTCCCTTATCATAGTGATTTCTTCAAATGTATGAACATATAAGGACCAACCTTAGAAAATGTCTTTTATTATCTCTTTAGGAGCTAGAAAATTCCTATTAAAAAAGGAAAGAAATATCTATGTGAATTATTTGAAAAATGGAATCCAGAGTATCTTAAACTTGATGAAGATTTTGATGATTATCTGGATAATGATGGACTAGAAGACATTATTGGGGATGAAGACATGTAAAATCGCAATATGGATAACTAGTCTTATCAGCATTAAGTGCTTTGAAAAGTTGTAGCACTATTATATGTTTTCTTGTCAAGTGTCAACTTGATAAAATAATGCAGTCTACTGTAGTCCAATGAAAGCATTTGTAACAGTATGTGTACTATAGCCATTAGGGCATCCTATATATTCCATCTCCTCTATAAAAGGAGAAGTCAAGTGTCATAAGGAGACATAGCCATTTAAGCATATTTGAGTAAAAAAGAAGTTATATATCTCCAATTCCCTACGAGCAAACATCTCTGATGATCTTAGTGACTTAAATCCCTTTTTAATCTTTCAATTGTAATATTTCCACTTTTAAGCTTTCAATATATATAATTATTTTCATTTACCCCCTCAAGGTTTTGGTAAATATTGTTTCGACCCCTGAACTTTTCGAATGATTGTTTACCCTCGTTCTTCTTTCCATAATAGTATTACAAACCCCTGAAATTACAAAAATACCCCTTATGTTTATAAGTTCTTTTACTCTTACCCTATCTCCTCTATCCGTTTGAAGTGTATTGAGCTTCGAATCGGTTCTTTTTACCTTATATCTGATCGATATGATCAGTGGCGACCGCGGCAGTGACGTTGAGACCACTGCTAAGGTCGTCATGGTACAGCAAGCTCCTATCACTACATATGGTGCGAGTTGCACCTTCGTTCACCTTCTAGGATAAGCTTCTTCATTATCTTCTTCTCTTCCATTGCACAATATCTAGCGATCTTCGGGTGAGAAAACCGGCGCCTTTATTGTTAAAGGCACCAAATAATATCCTAAACTATGTTTTTGCCATGTCATTAACAGGTCAAACCAATTTCAAGAGCCTCAAGGGGACTTTTGCAATTTGGGGGGTTTCTAATACTATTATGCAAATGTGAAGGGAGTAAATGATAACTTGAAATGTTCTGGGATACAAATAATATTTACCAAAACCTTGAGGTGGGTAAATGAAAATAATTCATAAAAGAAGTTTCCCAATATGAAACATTATTCAATCGAACTTTATGTCTTAGATATTCTAATTTCTTATGTAAAGTCTCACTATCCTTTAAATTATGAAACCTGATTAGTGTTTATGGTCTGAGGTAGGAAACAAAATAGATCTTTGTTGCGCCTGATCTAAGGGAGGTGTGATTGAGATTAGCAATATCTGTAAACTAGAAACCGGAGGGACACTAAGGTCCACTGTCAACTAAGTTTAGGGTCGTGTTCGGCAACAACGTTTTGGGTAATGTTTAGCGTTTTGACCAGGTCAATACACTAATTAGTTAATTTTTAGTGTTCGGTAAACTAGTATTTTGACTAGCATTTCAAGTAGTATTTAGCATTTTAAACAACATTTTTGAAAAGCTAATAGTATTAACGATTGACATTTAAAAGTAGCATTTCATATTTTTAGCCGAAAGATATCCTTTATAAATTTTATCTTCGGAAATTATCTGTATCCTTTTATGTTGATTTACATTAATTAGCTAGCATAATAGCTAAATTTACCGAACACATTAGTTTCAACCGCTCATCTAAACAGCTATCCACTAACAGCTAAATTAGAAACGTTATCTGCTATCTAAACAACTATTCGCTGCCGTAACTGATGTCCGCTACCTAAACAACTAATTTCGCCGAACATAGCTTAGGTAATGGCCAAAACTCTTTAATTAATCTTTATTATTTTGATAAGCATGGTGGACCTATAGCCACAAAAAATATAATATTTATGATGTAAGTGGTAGATTGTGATAAATAGTACCAATAAAGTCATTATAAGAAGTTAAACCATTTAAAACAAACATATTTCGTGAAAAAGCCCCAAAAATAGTAAAATTAGTAAAAGTATCCTATTTGGGCCAAAGTTGAAAATTTTTGAAAGTTTCAGGTCAAAATAATAACAAAAGATCCCTAAGAATCTATTGTCCGAAAATATAAGGTACCACAATGTTATTTTCAAAAAGTCGGGGCCTAAAAAGAGTTGTCCTAAAACTCAGGGTACCTGAGAGTCATCGATTGGACGATACCACCATAGAGGTATTAGCATAGAGAATGATGGTAATGGTATAGTGGGCTAATGACTCCAAAGTCATTCTCACAAAATTTTAAATTAAATAATAATTTGGATTTTCAAATTTTCATAATTAATTATGATTATTTCCAAAAATAAGAATAAAAAACATTTATCTAATTACTACAGGGAACGATATCACTTAAATTTGCATGTGATTATATGGCATATTTCACTAATAATTATGAAGAAGAGTACCACTCAGATTTGCCTAACATTACTTGGGTACTCCTCAACAGAAGAATCTAGATAAGTAGAAGCCACTTAAAATATGGCAATTGGATTTTTAATTCCTAATTGGAAACAATCTATTAGGTTTATATCCTTTCTAATATTTTTATATTCATGTGATACTATTTTAGTCTCACTATCTTAAAAATATATTATTCCTATTATATATCTAGTAATTATGAAAGAGAATATCACTTAGATTTGCTTGACATTATAAATATCTAATATTGTTAATAATTTAGTGACTAGCAATATCAAAGTCCTTAATATTTTTTTTCCTTTTGTTTTGAACATAAATATGGAATATTAGAGATGTTGAAGTACAACACAATGATGATTACATATCCTATTTATATAATATAATACCACCTCCACATTACCACCAGAGTATCAAGTTGATTTCAATTCTCACAACACAAGAGTCCAAGCCAGTATTCAAAATTTTTGGTGGTAAGATTATTCAACCTAACACATCTTAAAAAGTATACTATAGACAATCCGCATTCATAAGCTACTATTTCAATCATATGTATTCCAATTTCTATATTGATTGTGGTGAAATCTTTGAAAGTGTTAGTTTTAGATCGGCTACTAGCTTTGTCTATAAAATACAATTAGTACTATTCAGCAAAACTGCTTGTTGATGTTTTCGTTTTGACTAGGATAATTGGTGTTAAATTTTCTATTACGATCTTTAAAAAATAAATGCAAATGTAGAACTTATGCATCACGTGGGTCCTCAAAACTAGTTATGCAATATCATGCATGGATTCAATAACCCACGTAATTTCTCAAATGTTTTTATCAATTTTAACTGTACCTATTTGATAAAAAAAATCATACATAGAGTTTTTTTTCCCCCTTAGTTTGTTAGAATCTTTGTTAGTTTTTGCTTTGTATAATATTTAATTAAGTTTTTTTTAGATTGTAAATTAGGGTTATTAGACATTAATAATCCAAACTGTGGAGGTTTTGGGCACCAATAATCAAAACTTTAAAATAGCTTTCAACGCTCCAAACATTGGGAATATTTACTTTAAGCATGCCATAGGTCACTTTAGATTGTATATTTCAGACAATTCTAGATGATATTATTCCCAAAACAACATGAACATAAGAAAGTCAAATTGCCTACATCGATTTTCAGTTCAAATTTGCATAAAAAGTACAATCTGAAATGTTCACATTATCGATGTCCAAACTTCCTAAAGTTTGTATTGGTCACGTTTGATAACCTTAAATTATAGCATTGCTTTCTTTTTTCCTTTTTTTGTTCAAACAACATAAAGTTGCAACCCAACGATGGTATCGAATTTTCCTTTTTGTCATTTATCGCAACATTATTAGTAACATATTAAGATCGTAGTTTTTTTAGAGCCATTTCTTCATCTTTTGATACCTCTTCCCTCCATAATGAATGTTGTGTGTGCACATAAACTAAGAACAAGTCTCCACTATGTAAAGCCCTTGGTATGTAAAAATGTGTATAGGGGGACTTGGCTTCACATCATCAGTTTAAGTGAAAGATATCAACTTTATATGGTTTATGCCCACAAAGCCGACTAATAAAGCCTCCAATTTTGGGCTTAGTGGTTGTAAGATATGGATTTAATTGTTAGATCTCTCATGTTGATCACATGTGCTATGCGGTTTAGATTGGTTCATTACATTTGGTCTCATAGTCAACTCTCTTCTGCAATGTATAGGTCATATCAGGGAAAAAATTCATTTCTGGTCCCCTGTAGTTTGGTGCAATTATTTACTATCCTCATTTTTTTAGAAAAGTATTTTTGGCACTACTTAGTTTACTGTAAATGCTTTTTCGGGCACAACCCTTTTGGTTAAATGATTTCTAGGTGACAAATATTTATTTTTATGGCTCAGAACTTTATAAAATTTGAGTTTTTGACCCAGATGGGATTCAAAGTGCAAATACTCAAAGTTTTGGGCTTTTTTGCAAAACTAAGCTTATATTAATGTTTGGACTTCTTATAATAATTTACTGGTTCTGTTATAACAATCTATAACTTATATCATAAATATTATAGTTTTTATTATTAGAACCTTAATTAGAGGGTTTCGACCATTGCCCAAACTTAGTCGACATTGAACCATGACATTCCTTTAACTTTCAGTTTACAGATATTGCTAATCTCAACCATACCTTCCTTAGATCAGGTACAGCAGAGATCCGTTTCGTTTCGTACCTCGGACTGTAGTCATTAATCAAGTTTTTATATTTTTAAGGATAGTAAGACTTTAATCAAGAAATCATAATATTTAAGACATAAGGTTCAATTGAATAACGTTCCCTACTGAAAATTTATTTTATTAGAAGCTTGAAAGTAGAAATATTACAATGGAAAGATTTAAAGAGAAACTGAAACAATTAAGATCATTAGAGATGCTTGCTCATGAAGAAATGGAGAATCTCGATTTCTCTTTTGCTCAAAAATGCTCAAATGTCCGTGTCCCTTCTCAGCACTCAGCTTCTCCTTTTCTAGAGGAGATAGACTACATAGGATGCCATAATGGTTACAGTATACATTAATATTTTAACATGACTACAGTTGTCCTTACATGACTAAAGTAGGCAACACTATTTTTCTGACTTGACACTTGAAAAAATAGTACAATAATGGATTAACAACTTTTTTGAACCTTTTTAATGCTGATAAGACTAGTTATCCATATTAAGATTCTACATGCCTTTATCTCCAATAATATCTTCCAGTCCATTATCTAGATAATCATCAAAATCTTCAACAAGTTGAAGATGTTCTGGATCCCATTTTTCAAATAATTCATGAAGATATTTCTTTTCTTTTTGTGATAAGAATTTTTGAGCTCCAACGTCAAAGAGATCATCAAAGACATCTTCAGAAGTAACTGCTATCTTCATATATTTGCTGAGATAATAAGATAAACAAAAGTAGTGTTCCTAGAATGCACTAGTGGTCTTTCCAGTTCAATTAATGCCCAGATTTGATGATAAATATTATAAAAACAAATGGCTCTTGATAAAGAAGGATTCCTAACTTCTTCTTGTCATTCTTGAAACCATTCTTATCGTTGATCATTAGGATCATCTAAATTAACTGATTGAATAAGATGATGGGTTGATTTGGCCTTTCCATTTTCATACTCAATTAATGCACATTGTACGTCGACATACAAACTTCTAATGTATGGAATTTTTGTTGGACAATCTAGAAATGTGAGAATCCAATGGATCCTTTTTAACATGCATTCTTGAAAATTAGTCTTGAGAAGAATGAGAACTTTGGATCTAGGATTTCTATGAGGTAAGCTACCATTACATATTCCCATGACAGGGTCATCTGAAGACATTGAATTTGTTGGAAATCTAACACCACCAACTCTAGATCTATCAATAAAGAAGATCGTAGTACTCCATGACCCAATATCATAAGAATAATTATAATAATAGTAGATACAGGCTTCATACCAGTCATTGAACTATTTTTCATGAATATGAGAACTTATTTTTTCTTAAATATCATAAGTACACCATAGGTAATTCATTTGTAACTCTAAAAGACTGAATCTTTGTGCTATTAGGTAGATAAAAGATAATAGGCCAAAGCGTGGTCTACCTTTTGTATGGAATTCCAAAATATCTATAATGCTCCTACTAGAAGGAGAAACCCGTTCTAGCAGTAAGGCATTTCATTTTGGATTTCCTCCTTTTCTGGCAGGAGTTCTGCTCTGATGATCACCATTGGTGAATTCACGAGTTAAACTGTCTGCTAGAGAATTCTTCGATCTCTGTATATCTTCAATAGAGAAAGAAAACTGGTCAAGTCATAATTGCCAACACATGAGTCTCCCTTGCAGTTACATGCTTAATAATTATTTTTTTTTACAAAACCGAGTATACATTTGCAATCAGTTCGAATAAAAAAAGGCTTTGGGGCTAAAAAGATTAAGAAATTTTCAATTCCCCCTTTTGATTGCAAGAATTTCTTTTTCCATCGTAGGATAATTGAATTTTGTTTTATTAAAACTTCCACTTCAATATTTGCAGAGTTTTTCTCCTTATTTGATTTTAAGTACTACGCTCCAGTGCTCATTGCTGACGTCTGTCTCAAGAATTAAATCATCTTCTTCATTAGGTAAATTAAGAACAAGAAGACTTTTACACATCTTTTTTAAGTTTTGAACAATCTTTGAATCACTAATAGTCCATGACCAGCTTGCTTTTTTCTTGAGTTTATGCTACAACGCTTTTCTCAATTTACATAGATCTTCAATGAAATCTGAAGCATAGGTAAGGCATCCAGGGAACCATTCTAATTGCTTCCTATTTTCAATCTTTTCATGAAAATTTTCTATTTTTTTCTAAAATATGATTTTGTGGGATGATTTGTCCTGCTTTTATCTCTAGACCTAAAAACTCAATTTCTTGTTCAGTATAAATGCACTTGTTCTTACCAAGGATAATACCATGATCAATGCATCTTTGGGTGACAGTTAGGATATCATCTTTGTGTAGTTCTATGGTCTTGGAAAAGACAAGGATATCATCGTAATTAAGATCTTTGAAGATGTTATCCATTCTTCATAGGAATATTTAAGGTACATTTTTTAGACCAAATGGCATTACTATCCATTCATAATGTCCTTGAGGGGCACTAAAAATAATTCGAGGAATGCTTTCTTCGTTCATTTTTATCTACTAATGCTAACTTTTGCAATCTATTTTTAAGAACCAAGAGGCTCCTTGAATTCTATTAAAAATGGCCGTTTTGTTAGGAATATAATAACCATTAAAAATAATATTATCATTAAACTTTTTGTAATTGATTATTATTCTTATTTTTCCTTTTTTTTCTTCAGTATGATTCCTTACAATGACAGCAGGATTAGTGTGAGGATTTTTGCTATTCCTAATCAATCCTTTGTCCAAAAGTTCTTTGATTTGTCTACCGAATTTCTGGATATTGTGGTGTGTGTATACCATTTGTTTGACTTGAATAATAGTGTTGGGATTTGTTAAAGTAATTTTACAAATGTCTTATCTTTATCCTAAAAGTTTAGATGATTATCATAGTAGAATTCTTTACATAATGGCTCTTGTTGTTCAACAATATGCTCTTTACTAGATAACTCAAGTAGCGAGATTGTTAGTGCTACCTCACGTTGTGCGCGTATTACCTTCTTACCACATTGGTTACGTGTAAACTTAATCTTCTGATGAGTGTCTGTTCTATTTAGTTTATTAATAGGAACTAAGTGACCATTTGCTGTGAATATTATTTGGTTTATGGTATGTGTGCATGGAGAATACAACCTCTAAAATTTATTCCCAATAGTCATATCATGAAAGGGTTTATTAGTAGCCCATAGAACTGATATAATGCATTGAACTTCCCATATTTCTATGGTTAACCCTTCTATGGCCTCTTTGTGGCTCATTATGCTATTATCAAGTATCTTTACTTGTAAAGGATTCTTGATTTCCTTCCATATGAATTTTGGAAATAAAGATCTTTTCCCAAAGCAAACAGAACAACCAGTATTTATGTAGACACACAATTCATATTTATTATAGCCCTCTAAACATACATTTATTGGGATATAGATGCTGTCAGGATTTGTGTTATTGACTTCATAGCATATCTCCATAGTCATATTTTTAACTAATTTATTCTCATAATCTGGCTCACTAACAGTTCTTGTTTTATACCCAATGACTTGCCCATCTAGACTCGTACTGTGGTCGACACTATGTCTTACGGATTCAAAACTTATTCTACTTGTATAATCTTCTTTAAGTTCTTTTTTAGCTGATGAAGACCTTTCTTCCTATTCTGATCTTATACTCATTCTTCTTAATAGTTGGGTTTAATGGTAATTTTTCTATTCTCGATAATTTTTATCACATTTTTCTTATTGATTTATGTGGGATTAGCAAAGCTAGATGTCCAAGATCTATCAATTTTTATCTCCACCTTATCCTTTGAATCTTTTGCATTGGAATAGGACTTTCAAATTTTTCTGCCTCTATCATTGCTACCTTAGTCTTTGGATCTATAGTATTATCTAATTTGTAGATTATTTTTCAAAATATCCTTAGTGGGTATCCTCCTCCTTTCATGTCCATCCCAACTATTTTTATCTTAAAGGATAGGAAGTTTTGGGGAAATTTATCTTTTAGGCTTACATAGTATCCAGGTCGGTAATTGAATCCTCTAATCTATTACATAAATTGGTTTTAATCTCGGGGATAATTTGATTATTAAATTTGGTATGCTTGATATCACAGAGCAAAGCATAAAAATCAATATCTTTTCCATAATACTGTAAAGGAGTAATTTGCACTTGGACATTTCTAACATGGGTATCTCTGTACTTTCTATCTTTATTATGCTTAAAGATATTTTCCCAATTGATAAGATTAATTTCTCCCACGTCATAATCACAGTCTTTTATTTGTAGATCTCCTTCAATCATTTCGCATATGTACTTACTCTTTAATTGAAAGATTAATTTTTTATAGATTGTGACTTTCTGAATTATAGGAAGGACCCAATCTCTTTCAACATCTTCATTCTCATTATCTATAATAAATTCTTCTCCTTGAAGATCACCCAAATTAATTGAGCTACTTTCCATCATATGACCAGTTCTTCATAATCACTTTCTTCATATTCATATTCTAGTACAATCTCAACAATTCCCTTATTGTTTTTTAGGGTAAGATCTAATGCTTCATCCTCGCTAAGTTCAAAATAGTCGAGACTTCCCAAGGTTTCAATATTTGTTACTCCTCTTCTTTTTGCATTCGTTTACATAAGGACTTACTTCTCCGCATGTCCAACACTTACAATTGTTTTTCCCGACATAGGGCTGGAAATGGGGCAGGTACGGGGCGTGTTTTCCTATACCCTTACCCATGCTCATTTTCAAAATGATGCCCATACCCATACATATACCCAACGAATGTACAAAAATTAGACCCATGCTCATACTCATTGTGGTTTTGCCAGTATGTGGGTTTATTCGAGTAGATATATACCAAAAGAAAATTTAGCCATATTGCACATATATCCTAGTAATATATATTACATTGGTTGTCTTTTGATAGCATAGTCAATTGTCATTTGGTCAACTTCTCATCAATTGTCACAAAGACGAGAGAGAGAGAGAGAGAATGATCGATAACTGACGAGGGGTTGGAGATGTGAGAGTCTGCGTGACTCAGACTTTGAGAGTGGAGTGTAGAGATGAGAGTATGTGAAGATGGATGTCAACAATAAATTAAGTTTTTTACTTAGAAATCAACTTTAAGAATTGGGCTTCGGCCATGTTTGATAAATTTAGTAGCTCTTTTTTTTAACATTTTTATATAAATGGATTTTTGGGGGTTATGTGGGACGGGTACGAGGCAGGTTTTGTAGATACGGGTTATGACCTTATGGGGATGGATGGCAATGGGGTGGGTATTAGCCGTATCCTTACCCGTACCCATTTTCAAAATTAATACTCATATCCATACCCATAACCATCGGGTATTGTAAAGCTATACACATACCCATACTCATTGGGTATAGCGGGTATGCAGATTTTATTCGAGTGCATATATATAAAACAAAATTAAACCTATTTAGTACCTATATTTGACATCAAATAGCTAATATGTCACATTAACACCAAGTTTTTAACAACATATCATATCATGTTGAATACAACTAAAAGTTTGCCAATCAAAGCAATAAATTAGCAGTTGCCAATTATAGTTTCTAACAAAATGTCTCACCGTAGTCTTGAATATCATACAACTCAAAGTGCCTAGCAAAGTATCCAAGTATAAGCAACAAATTAGAACTTTAAACAAATGATACGGTTTTTATATGGGGTAAATATGAGGCAGGTACAGAGCTGGTATTGATAAAACATGTATAGGGCGGGTATGTCCTATACCCATACTAATACCCATACTCATACCCATACCCATACCCATTTTAGCAATACCCATCCCATACCCATTTTTTTTCATTTTTACCACCCATACCCATATCCGTTGAGGTGGGTTTTCGGGTTCTAGGCAGGTACAAGATTTTTTTCCTTGCCCTAGTTATGGGTGTTATATGGGGCGGGTATCGAGTGGGTTTTGCCCATACCCATACCCATTCCCGTTTCATTGTACCCGCCCCAAACTCATTTTCCCCCAAATTCTAATACCCAACTGGGTTTTAACTGGGGCAGGTTTTGCAGGTTTTAAACGGGTATAGGTTTTTTTGCTAGCCTTATCCCGGCAGGACACTAAACGGCTTTCATAAAAAATCTTTGTTTTTTAAGGCTTGGTTTATTATAATATTGTTTTTATATTTATCTCCCCTTTGCTAATTGAAGCTCTTTTTTTTATAAAATTTTCTTTTTCTTTTCCTTTCAGATTCTTTTCCCCATTGAAGAGGATTATCCCAACAACCTAAAAATTACTTCTTTATTTTCTAATGCTTTTGGAGATCAAGGCATTGGTCATAGACCCATTTTCTTAGATAAGAGATTCTTGAATCAAGGGTATCAATAACATCTACTTTTTCAAGCCATGCAGTATACTTTTGATTAATTATAAAATTGATTGGATATGGTAATTTGTTATAAAACATACTAAGATTGGTTTCATTATGTTCAATTTTGTAATAATATTGACTAAATTCAGCAATATAACTCTCCAGATATCTCATATCCCATAATTCTATATTATTTATCTTTCTTTGTCATTCTCTAGCCTTTTCTTTGGAATCGAGTTTAGCTCCGATGAATTTAGTTTCAATTTCCTTACATAGATTTTTGAACATTGCAACTGGTGCTTCCATCATTCTTAAAGCATTTTTACCATCCTCATTTAATTAATCATACCAGCCAGCTACAGTGCTAGAGAAGCTATGTTCAATATAGTCGAGAAATTTTCCAACACCACATTTAGCATTTAAGTTTAGGATACTATTGATGCCTCTTTTCCAATGCTCAAATATTTCTTCTTTATTACGAACTCCATCGATGTTTAAGATGTATCCTATTTGGCTAATTTGGATAAAGTCAATCTCTTCAAAGGTTGTAGTTTTCCTTGGTATAAACCTAAAGTTTGGTTCTACATCCTGCTAAAACGTAACTAAGTCTCATCAAATGAGTATTTCTTCTAGAAGGTTTATCAAATTCTTCAGGCTTACGAATAACATTGTTAATTAGATTGGTCCTAATTTCACTTTGTTGAGTTATTCTCCAATCTCATTGATCTCATCGCCAAATACCATTTTATCACATTTTTTATCCAGTTTCCTTCTAACTTTTTCTAAAGGTACAACATTAAAATCTTCTAATTTAATTAGGTTCATATATTGATATATTTCTTCTTCTATTTAATTTTTCTGTGTTTTGTACTTTTTCAAACATATTCTTAGTTCTTCAGGATTATAGTGGTTATACCCCATCCTCTTCTTCTTTTTATGCCTTCTCCGATAATTTTTCAGTTGATTTTTTTCCTACTTCTTTTTGGATTTTTATATCATACAAAATAAATTGATTTTTATTTTTGGGGTTTTAGAGAGGATATTTATGCTGAAATGGAGTATTAATACTTAAAATAGATTTTTCACTATGTCTAATTTCATTAACTACTGAAATATGGATTACAGACAATTGCTTCTTAATTTCTTTAACTTCAGTCTTAATTTCAGCTAATTCGGCTTTTAATTCTAAAACTATATTAGTGATATAGTTTAATTAAGGTGCTATTGAAGCGATTCTTCTAATGAGTGAGCAACATGTGAATAATTAGGAGAAGGGCAGGTAGGTGTTGATTCAAGCATAAAACACAGTTAATTAGCTTAATTAATCATTAATTAATTTAATTATCTTAATTATTTTTTATCACATGGCTCTGATACCAGTTGAAAGAGGAACTCCAGTAGCACTAATAAGAGAAATTACACATGCATAAAATTAAAATTTTCGAAAGTAAGTTTTTAAGGATTAAGGTTAAAAACACAAATCTCAAAAACTTGGGATACTATTTATAATTAAAAAGTTAGTTTGGTCAAGTTTGGTTCAAGAAATTATTTACCCCTAAGTTGGATGGATCGGAATATCATTTCTAAAGTTGTGGGTTTACAAAATTATTGACTCTAACCTTGAGGTCCGAAATGAAATTTATCTCATATTAAGGTGACAATGCCTATATTAAGTCTCCATGGCATGTCTAGTCCGACAAGGGGAATAGGTGGTATCAACATAGAGGTATTAGCATGGAAACCAATGGTACCGATGTAGTGGCATAATGCCTCTAGAGTCATTCTTACAAATTTTTAAAATAAATTAATAGCTTAGATTATGAAGAAGTATATCGTTTAAATTTGCTTGCCATTATATGGCATATTTCTCTACTAATTATGAAGAAAAATATCACTTAGATTTGCCTATAAATATATGGATAGTTCCTATTAGAAGAGTCTAAACGCATAGAAATCACTTAGATATGGGAATAAGAATTTTAATTCCTGATCATGAACAATATGAGGCAGATGTATACAGATCTGAGGCAATTTTTTTGGTGGGACAATATGAAAAGAGAAATTGCGGAATATGTGGACAGATGTCTGACATGTCAAAGAGTAAAGGCGGAACATCAACGCCCTATGGGTGAACTAAGACCCTTGGAGATCCCTACTTGGGAATGGGATTTAATTTCGATGGATTTTATTATGGGTTTACCCCTTTCTGCGTCTAAGAAGAATGCTATTTGGGTCATTGGGGATCGACTTACTAAGTCGGCCCACTTTATACCGATTCATGACACTTGGGGTATCGAGAGACTAGCACAACTTTATGTAAAAGAAATAGTTCGCTTACATGGCATACCAAAAGATATAGTGTCAGATCGAGATCAAAGGTTTCAAGCTCGGTTTTGGCAAGCTCTGCAAAAGGCCTTTGGGACGAACTTAAATTTTAGTAGTTCATATCATCCTGAGACTAATGGGCAAACAGAGCGAGTGAATCAGATATTGGAGGATATGTTGAGGGCATGCGTACTTGACTTTCAGGGAAAATGGGAGGAGTATTTACCATTGGTGGAATTTTCTTATAATAATAGCTATCAATCCACCATCAAGATGCCCCCTTTTGAAGCACTATATGGGAGAAAGTGTAGGACTCCATTGTGTTGGAGTGAGCTTGATGAAGCACTAATCATAGGGCCCGAACTTATTCAGGAAACCACTGAAACGATACGAAAAATTCGGGAACATATTAAAGCAGCCCAAAGCAGACAAAAGAGTTATGCAGATAAAAGAAGAAGGTCGCTGGAATTTCAGGTAGGAGACAAAATATTCCTAAAGGTATCCCCCACTAAAGGAGTGAGAAGGTTCAACATCAGGGGCAAGCTAAGCCCTAGATATATCGAACCCTATGAGATCATTGAGAAGCTAAACCCTGTAGCGTACAAGCTGAATCTACCTTCGGAACTTGAGCATGTACACAATGTCTTCCACATTTCACAGCTTAGAAAGTATATTTCGGATCCACATCATGTCATTCTAGCAGAACCCATAGAGGTCACTGAGAATTTACTGTATGAAGAACGTCCTATGCAAATATTGGATTATAGAGTCAAACAATTTCGGAACAAGAGTATTCCATTGGTCAAAGTTTTATGGACCAATCATGATTCAACTAAAGCTACATGGGAAACTGAGGACGATATGAAAAGCAAATACCCGTACTTGTTTGAGGTATGGTGACCATTCCTTGAAATTGCAAGTTTCGAGGACGAAACTTATTTTAAGGGGGGAAGGCTATAATAGCCCGAACCTAATACACCTTCTAATGACCTTAATTTATTTTAATTACAAATTAATCAAGTTGGGCGTCGCATTTCTATGTAACATTTTTTAAAAAATAAAATTTTATATTTGCATATGTGCAGTGCAGGTTGAAACGACGATGTGGCCTCAAATAAGGTGATATTAAACTCTTAATAATTTTCTAAATAAATATTTATTTGAATACTCACCGGTCTAAGTTGGACTGCAAGGGAAAAGAGTAATGCCCGCGTGAAAATTTCGTCATAATTATAATAATAAGCATATTAATAATCATGATAATAATACTAACAATCATAATAATGACAATAATGACATATATATATATATATATATATAGCAATTCAGAAAAAAAAAGAAGAAACCGACATAAGTGAAATAAAGGGAACCAAGATAAATCAATTTACCCCAAAAAAAAACTCAAACTCTCGTTCTCTCTCTCTCTGCGCTCTTGCTTTGCCCCGACGCTTCCTCCTCCTCTGTTTTGGCTTGCCAGAAATCGGCCTCCCCTTGGTCGCCAGTCGCTGCCCAGACCGCCGGTCATGGCAGTCAGCCACCGTGGCCCCTGTTCCGGTCACCTCGAGCCCCCCTGAGTCACGTAGCCCCTGTTCTGTCGCGCTAAGCCCGGCCCGATTGCCGCCAGTTCCGCCGTCCACCGTCCCCACTGAGGCCTCGCCGGTCACCTGCGTGCCGCCCACTGCCACCAGTCACCAATGCCACCATCCACCCCTCTCTGTTTTGGCCCAAATCCAAGTGGGAAGGTGAAACCCTAAACCTTGCCTGACTAGTTTGATTTGGGTATCTGGAATTGGATTTGTTGTTAAATGCCTTAATGCTGTATTTAGTATTTTTACTTAGTTGTTTGCAAATTTTTGAAATTGTTTGGATGATTGGCATTGAATTGGCAGCTTGAGGAATTTGGGTTGTTGTAAGAACGAAGGGGGGGGGGGGGGGGGGCTTTGTTGGATGTTAACTGGTTGTAATTGGCATCGCTATGCATTTTATTTGCAAGTTTTGGAATTGTTGTGGACATTTGTGTTGGATTGTAATTTGGAAAGCAGTGACAGGGAGTAGAGAGTGGGGAAATTGAGGTCGTGTCAGTTTTAATTTGCTTGTGCTTACGACACTTTAATTCGGTTATATCGTGAAATAATGGATTGATTTGGATAATTATTGGATTAGTGGTATAGCTTGAATGGAAGGTTGTGAGTTGGATGCGTTGAAATAGTAATCGATTAAAGGAGAAATTGATGGAAGTGTATTATGCTTGACATGAGTTTTATGCAAAATTTATATCGTCCATAGATCGATGTCGTTATTTTATTGAGTTAATGTGAATCATCAAGGCCGAAAATGAGTTGGTTATCTTGCAAGTCGCGGCCTGATGTGAACGTTATGGGTGGTGGAGAGAAGTACAAGTTAGCTAGCTCTTTCAAATGAACCATTAGTTGTAAATAAACGAGAGCCTATTGTTTATCTAATGAAATTTCGTAAACCGACTGTGGGGCGTCTCCTTAGTGTAATAAATAAAAATATATGTATATATATATATATATATATATATATATATATATATATATATATATATGTTAGCAACGTCCCCTAACACGTTATTTCATATAAACAAACAAATAAGTAAACAGTTTAATAAATTGAAACCAATGCCACGATACTAATACTGGTAGTCATCTTGTTCTTAAACATGTAATGAGATAACAGAACGAAATGAACTTATTCGGTAAGAATGAGCTTGTAAAATAATAGAGCCAATAATAATTATTACATTAGGTCGAGAAAATTTAATAAATTTCTCAATCTCACCCTAATTGGGAAAATGGCACATTGAAGCAGAAGTGAGGCCACATCAGTCGCTTCAGGCTGCACGCAAACAATTTTTTTCACTAAAGCTGGAGAGAAACTTCCAAAGATCAGGTACGTACATTGCCTGTGCTCTTCGAAAATTCACATATTTCTCAGCAATGAAAATTAATACAAGATCCATTCAATGAACCAAGTTTCACATTGCTTTGCCATATAAACAAGTGACCCCGCCAGTGACCAAACATTGGGGCTTCTGCCCTTCAATATACCCGCACGCAGTGTCAACTTAGGCTTCTCGATCGGCCTGGGGGGTGAGCACCTAAAGTATGATTGTTTCAAGATGTACATCGACCAAGGGGTTCACTTTCAGATAATAATAAGCAAATCATCTTATTTATGCATTCCTTCTCTCCTGTTTGCAAAATCAAATGTTTTAAAATGTGGGCGCCCAACTCTTTATGTATTATATTGATTTCATTACATAGGGATGTACGTGCTGAGCTTCGCCTCATTATTCGAATGTTTTATGTTTTTGGTTTTAGGAAAGGGATCAGTGAACAGCCAATTCTCTGGAAAACCCGAAGGTAGTACCAAGTGAAAGAGATACTGAAGTTCTTTTGCAAGGAAACCGCTAGATGAGCTCACAGTGATCCTTTAAGCTTGGCCCCCAAGAATCAGTTAGCTGTATATCATTTTGAACCTTTTGATATTAGTATGCAATACTGTACCAACGAATGTATTACATATTTGTGTAATATTATATTGGTCTCAGTATCTCAAAAAGAATTATTCCAATAATATGTATAATAATTATGAAAAAGAATAACACTTAGATTTGCTTGACATTATAAAAAGCTAATATTGTTGATAATTTTGTGACTAGTGATGTCGAAGTAGCTAATATTGTTAGTTTGTCATTTCATTTTGAATATAAATATGCAACGTTGGAGATGTTAAAACACAATGCAACGACGAATATATACCTATATGTGCAACATAAAACCACCTCTAGATTACCATCAAAGTATCAAATTGATTTCAATTCTCATAACTCAAGAATTCAATCCAGTATTAATAATTTTTGAATGATAAGATTGTTCTACCTATTTCATGCCCTTAATGTGATATATTATCTTAAAGGCTATACTGTGGACAATCTCCATTTAGTGGCTATTATTTCAATTGTATGCCCTCCTCTTTCTGTATCAATTCTGGCAAAACCTTTGAAGTTGTCTGTGTTAAATCTGTCACTGGCTTTGTCTATAAAAATTCAATTTTTACTATTCACCAAAAGTGCTCGCTGATAAATTCATTTTGAATAGGGTAATCGGCATTAAGCTTTCCATTACTATCTAAATAAATGCATACAATTGTAGATGTGCATTGCATGTGTCTTTAAAGCTAGTTATGCACTATTCATACATGGATTTAATATGTTATGTAGTTTTTTCATATCTTTTTATCAATTTTAGTTATGCCTATATGATTGAACAAAATAGTTATGCCTAGAGTTTTTTTTTTAAGTTTATTAGAATCTTATTTAGGTTTTTCTTTGGGTAATATTTAACTTAATTTTCTTAGTTTATAAATTAGAGTTATTAGATATGAATAATCAAAATTTTTTGGCATTTGGACACCAATAATCTTAACATTAGAAATAGCCCACAACATTATTAACTTTGAGGCCATTTATTTAAGTACTCCGAGTCATTTTATATTGTATTTTTCTGTAAAATTGCAAATGATATTGCTTCTAAAAGAATACAAATATATGAAATTAAAATTGTCTTCATTGATTTTGAGTTCAAACTTACCTAAAAAATACAATCCAGAATGACCATTGAACTACTGAAAATAAATATATTAAACTCCGAAGTGCTGGGAGGTATTTCTAAAGTTTATATTATTGTTGTTCAAACCACCTAAGTTTGGATTAATTGCATCCAATAACATTAAATTATAGTGTCTCTTTCTTCTTCTTTTTTTCTTTTTTTAAATTGTCTTATTGCTACCTATGAAGTTGCAACCCAACAATCAAATTGATTTATCCTTTTTTTTCACAGCATTGAGAACTTAATATTTCTAAACCATGTCTTCCTCTTTTGATACCTCTTGTTTTTCCTATGAATTTCATTTTCATTAGACACATGGTATTTCGAGTACTTCTTTGTTCCACAATAGAAAGGAGACTTAGTTCAAAACAATATTCATATGAATCATGTGAATATTGAGAAGGATGACCATAATTCCCAAATCTGTACCTTAGTAGATGATAAACTTAAAAGCATTGAAGCTCAAATTTAACACACCATCTACTTTCTAGTTACATCTACTTCCTCTTGGTGAACGTGCTTGCATTTCAAGGAAATAGTATTATTGTATGAGTGAGAAGTTCTTTATTGCTAGAATTTGTCGTCCATTACTAGCATGTATGTTGAGGGATTTTTGAGGGGTGGAAAATTAAAGACGAAAGGAAAAGAAACCTCAAATACTCGATTGTCAGTCGTAGTACTTAAGGGTCGGTTCACAGGAAAGACGTGAGATTTATGGTCATTTAAACTAAACGATTAAATTTACTTATCTAAACTAAGTGGAATTATTTAAAGCAATTTAACAACCTAATTCACCTAAACTCATCTAATCTACTAAACGATTGTTTTTAACTAAGAATAAAAACTACCTAATAAACTAAATCGACTAAACCTAAACTAATACTTATGTTTATGTTAATTAACCAAATTAATTAAACTAAAGTTGAGATTAATCATGGTTTAATCACTAACAACCTAATTACTTTGTTATTCCAGAATTAACTAAGGCAAATTATGAAAATCAACAGTGGGGGAGGGGGACGAAATTAAAGCCAAGCAACAATTGAAAATGAATGAAGAACAGCAAGGTAGAATCGAGCACAGGGAAAACGAAGAACAGCAAGCAATAGCAGGGCAACAACGAACCAAAGCTTAAGACAGGGGAAGGGGATTGAAACAGAACCAAAGAAAAACTTCGAAAAGAGGAGCAAATCAACATGAACACCAAGCAGAATAGGAAAGGGGGACGAGTTGAGAACTCACACACTGAGAATCTTCGATTGAACCCAGAATGCAACCCACTGAATCCAAACGCAACCATTCGAACGAAATCGAACAAGCCAGAAACAGGGGAGGGGAAAATCAACGAAATAAACTCAATTAACCCACACTCTTGCAAAATCGAACCAGAATTAAGAATTGCTACTGGGAAAACTCGATTTGTAAAGCAATTACAGAAATTCGAAGCTAGGCAAACCGGAATGCATAAACCCTAAGTTGCAATTTCTGAAATTGAAAGCGAGAACTGAAATCGAAATGAACAACGAAATTAAACTAAATCTATACCTAAAACCGAAATTAAAATCCTAATCTAACCCTAAATTACTAACCTAAAACTAACTCTAACCTACGCTGACCTTCTCTTCAATGGCGTCCTCTTGCCTTTATACCCGAAGCCCCACTCGAATCTTGATCCTCAACCCTCGATTTGCTGGTGTGCGTGGACAGTGGATGATGGGGACAACTGTGGTGGTGTGCTGGCATTTGGAGCGTGGTTGACGGGTGGTGATGGTGGAGATGGAGGTGGTTTCGGGATATCTGTGGGTGTGGGTAGTTTCCAGTTTCGGGTTTTGGGTTTAGGGATAGGGGTTACTATGGGCTGGTTTTGGGAAGGGATAAGAGAGAGAGGGAGATGACGAGGCAGAGAGAGAGAGGAGATGGCGAGGCGATGAGGTTGTGAGGGTTTTCTGGGTCTCGGTGAAGCAGGGTAGGGGATGGGGTTCTGGGTTCGGGGGAAACGAAGAAGAAGAAGGCAATACAACGCGAGGAGGGAGAAAATGAGAAGGGGAGGGGGTTCACTTTTTAAGCCTGAATCGGGTCGGTCCGGTTTTTTTCTGGATTTCCGTCATTTTCGCCATTTTTCTCATACTTTTCGCCATTTTTCCGCATTTATTAAAAATCTGCAAAATAAAATAAAATCAATTAAAAACCTAAAAAAAATATTATTAAAAGGAGCATAAAACCGGTGAAAAAGTACCTTAAAAATAGCACATTTTTAGCTCAAACAATGTATTATTTGCTTTTTAAATACACTCAATTTGGACCCAATTCAACTAACTCCAAATGCATGGTGTTTAATAATCTCTTTCTATATCATTTGTTTGTCATAAAAACTCCAAGTTTGTCCTCTATCATTTGTTATTAGTTTTTTATAAAAGATGCTACTAAGTCGAGCATAAGGGATGGGTTTATGTGGTTGGTAGACCTTATAAAAACTTTCTTAGTGGCTTTCCGCCCAACACCAGGAATTGTGAGTCTAAATCTTTTTTTTGCTTCACTTAAGATATTTTGTTAGACAGGTACCTAGTGCCTTTTCAATTGGAAGGCTAAGAAAGGTATGAACTTAGTTCCAATGTTTGATCTGCTAGAACCTACTAAAGTCAAAAGCCCATATATACTAATACAAATAAAAAAAGTCCCCTATTTCTAGAATGCTCCATGTGTGTGTGAATGTGCGTAAAAGTCCCACATCGTTCGTTTTATTGAAAGACATTAAGTTTATATGGTTTATCAACACAATGTCTATTAGGAAGGCCTTCCACTTTTGGGTTTAGTGGTTGCAAGTTATGGGCCCAATCGTTTGACTACTCAAGTTAGTAAAGACGCATTGTGTGATTAAGATTGGTTCATAACATGAATCCCACCTACAATGTGTGCGGCACATCGGAATCTACTGTACAGTCTCCATGACACTTCCGGTACAAAAAGGTTAGCTGCTAGTACGAGCATGGAGTTACTTACACAGAGATGGATGGCAGCAATGTGGTGGTCTTATACCTCGGAATGCCCACATAACCTAGAGTGTAGACACGCCCACATAACCTAGAGTGTAGACACGTTGCGAGGTATAAGGGAAATTTATCCCACATCATTAATTTGAGTGAAAGATATCAAATTTACATAGTTTCTAGCACAAAGTTTATCAATAAAGCCTTCCACTTTTGGATTTAGTGGTTACAAGTTCTGAGCCGAATTCTTATATTTAGCAGTTGCAAATTATGGGGCTAATTGTTGCACTTCTCATGTTAATAAGATGTGTTGTGTGGTTTGGGTTGGCTCGTTACATTTTCTGTAATGTCCCACCACGAAGGACTCCGGGTTGTTTACTATCCTACTGGTCAACAACCAAGCCTATCTTACGACCAGAAGAGTAGCCCTTAACAACTCGTTGTCGTCATTTAGACTTGCATAAGAAAGTGTTTGTTGCTGATAAGCCTCCTATAACACTTATAAACCATGTCATGTCTCCCTAATATTTCAATGTGGGATATGAGATGTTACAATATCAATGAGTTGTTCCTAGAAGAATTCTTCTCAAGGTTGGGTTTGCTTGTCTGGACGGTAAATTTTGTAATTTTGATAGCTAAATTATAAAAACAACTAATGTGAAGAAAAACCTTGAACCTAATTATCTTCATATCTCTTTTTCTCTAGTAAAAACTCAATCGCAATACACTTACACTGTTGAACAAGAAGAGAAAAACTAGTGGCTTATAATAGAGTTGGGAAATAAGTAAGGTTGGGTTGGATTTGTGTTTGTGTCGAACTTAAACGAGTTGAGAAACTCTCAACCTGAACATAACCCGTTTATTAAACAGGTTGCAAAATCTTAACTTTATCCATTTAATTTTTAAACGTGTCAAGCGGCTTAACCTGTTTAAGCTAAACAAGTCAAGTTCAGTCACCTAATTACTCATTTACCCTTTTAACATTTTCAACCAATATGTAATCATATAGCATTAAAAATTAAGTTTACATATCACACATTAAGCAATTACTCTCTAAAACTCCCCTAATTTATCATAATTCATATTTTCATATTTATTTTTAATTTGTGTATTCTTAATTATTAAATAAAAAGGCAAACGGATAAATGATAAATAGAAAAAATGAGTTGACTTGTTTAACACATTTAACTAAACGGATTAAATAGCTACGTTTTCATGTCAAAAATCTCCACCTTAACCTAATATATTTAATTAAATAGATTGAACGTGTCAACCCATTAATTAAATGAGTTGAAAAGTTATACCCAAACTCACTTAACTTCATGTTGATTTTGGATCGGTAATCATGTCGGGTCAGCTTTGCCCAACTCTAGCTTAAAATACTAATCATGGAACTTCATTCAGGGGTGCAGGTAGTGGACAAGATAAATTTGATCAATCACCTAAAAAGTTATTCTTTAAATCATAGGATTTCAAGTGCATCCATTTTATGAAAGAATAGTTTATTTGTAGGGCGTATAATGGCTAGACGAATTTCTATTCATCATGACTGAGTACGAATTAGGAAAATGGATAATCCACATATTTTCAACAAAGCTTCTAATGCTGGTGCACAGGTAGATATTGTGGTTGTTGTTATTGTTGTTGTTGTTGTTGTTATGATTATTATTATCATCATCATCATCATAATCATCATTATTATGATCATCGTCATCGTCATCGTCATCATCATCATTGTTGTTGTCGTTGTCGTTGTTGTCATCATCTTTTTCTTCTTGTTACTTTTAAATTTGTCTAATGTTTCCAGACCTTAGTATTACTGTCACATGATACTGCTAGAGCTGAACAAATTAAATAATTGAAACATCAAAGAAAGGATAATAATTCCTTAAGCAAAGGTTAGACACAATTTCAGAAGACAAGGAAGCCTTTCAAACAGAGTTGGAAGTGCTTACATGAATAAAATCAGTGAATAGTTGGTAAATAGTTTTACTGATGCTACCATTACTTGTAGAGAGAAGGTATAGAAGAAGCACCCTAATCTTGTCCTAGGACATCAGTGATGAGTTTCTTTAAAATCTTGAGGAAGAAGACTAATTGCATTCAAGTTTGTCTATGAATAGGTAGTCACTTGTTATGAAATATGTATTTCTAACAAAGTAGACTACATAAGAGATATTGTGTACGTTCTTTAAAAAAAAACTTATTTTTGTAGCATAGTTGTCTTTTCGTATCTTTTTGAGCAACTTATTTAATATGTCAACTATCTAGGACTTTTGTTTTTAGTTTTAAATTTACTAAAAATAATATTAAAGTTTCATACATGTCTGCTCACCCCCTTCACATTTCTATGAACAAAAAAATGTGCATCTTTATCTAATATGCCATAATTATAACAATGCGGTAAATTGGGGTGTTCTCTACCTCATCGTCATCACTGCTATTACTACTACAAGGAGAGAAGTCAAATATACTAGAGAAGTCAAAATGCCTATACAAGGAGAGAATAGAGGTTAAGGAAAATTGGAAGAAATGATAGTAAGTTGAAACATACTGTTCACCAAAAATATTGCGATTAGCATATAGATATTTAAGCATGTTTTTATTTTCTCATTATATTGGTCTAACTCACTTAAATCGAAGACATAAAATTTTAACAAGTAAAAGAAAATTACTAAATTGTTTGAGCACTATATAATTATGTTATCATTATATTTTAGGAGTATATTTATAAAAATATATCGGGGTAATAAATAAGACATGCTAGACAGATGGAGTAGATAGAGAATACTTAGAAATGAAAACACATTATTATTGATCTCCAATTGCAATGTAGGGGCTAGAATTAAATCTAAAATATAAATGGTCATCCTAAATGCTTGGAGGCAAGCAATTTGGAGGGAAAATTTACCGAAACAAAGTATTATATTCTTTTCCCTCCTTTTATTGTTTCACGAAGAAGCACATCACTTTCACTATTTTTTTTTTTCACTTGGTTATTCTTTGATTATTAGAAATGGATCCTAATGAAAAGAAAAATCATGTTTAAGACTTTATTCAAGTTCATTTATTGATACAACATTTGATTTAAAGTGAAAATATGAGTTCACAGGTCCTTGGGGGAGCTCCCAACTAGATATGGAAGGCTTGAGACTCTTGAGAAAATGTTTGAGCAAGAATGTCATTTCATCAATAACTTTTTGACAATCCACACAAGTTGCTTTATAGAAATATGAGCGACAAACATATAGTTATACGTTCAACTACTGGAATGTGTATTGTGAGGGAGGAGAGAGTGGAGCTTAGGAGGTCGAGTCCAGCAAATAATAGAAGTCTTTTCAACTTAGGTGAATATCATGAATAATAAAAAGTTGGCCTAAGTTTTCATGTTACGTTGTTACTTTAATATCAATAAATCGTTTGCTATTTTCGATCTTAATTATGCCTATTCTCTAGGTATTCTATTTTCCTATATTAACGAAATTACTTGTTCGCTAGCTATCATATTCTCTTATTTTCTTCTTCTTTGTTTTTTGTTTTCATTTTTCCCATGACAGTGGATAGATGAAATTTGAACTATCAATATTATTGTTCAAATCAAATATATATAGGAAATTTTATTTACTGTTGTAGATAGCACACTAAGTACAATTTGTTTAGTGAAAAAAGGGTATAAATCATAAAGAAAATTTCTTTTTTCTTTTTTGGTGCAAATAAAGAAATTTCCTTACACGAGTATCGAGTTTAATTCTTTTTGTATGTTAATGAATATAATTCATTGGACGAGTAGATTTTTTTAATTTGACTCCAAGCAAAAATTCTAGTGTCTTATGCTTGATTGAAATTAAAAGCTTCTAGTGACTAGTTAGTTACCTTATTCAGCACTACATCTCAAAGTTTAAAGGGTAAAAAGAACACCTTAGTTTGTAAAAGTTACTTTATTATTGGTTTACGTGAATGTGAACTCTATATTGAGCTATTGTAGTTCTAACATACATCTTAACATCCCTATTCAAATGAAATTTCTGATTGAATCCCATCTGAATATTAATTGCTAAAAGGATTTTTTGATAGGATATTTTGAAAATTCCATCAAGAATCTCATTGTTGGAAAACTACTGTTTTTAATGGAAATAGCAATTATGTCAGAATTCCCGTAGGAACACCCGTTGGAAATGTCATATTCCAATCAAAAAATCCATCGAAAATTCCGTTACCTGTCGGAAATAGCATGCATCTTTGTAGTGAAACTATCACAAATTTTAGAGATTAGCATTATCTTTATGCTCTATTATTGAAGGTATTACATTTGTATTTTGAATTTACTACTTTTTTTTGGCTTCTTAAATTTAAAGACTTTGCATTATTAGCAAAGTACATTTAAGTTCAAGATAATATTTAAATTTATCTTTAGACTGTTTTGAAAGTAAAGAAAGAATTTATTAATTGAAGTTCATATGATATCTATAATAAGCATGAGATTCAGACAAATTCATAACTAAGATAATAAAATAAATCTTTAGATGAGGAAAATTAATTGGAACTCTTGTGAATTGATAAACCTCAAATTTGACCCATTTTCGACTCTAATTCTTCCCCTCTTCTCCTATAATCTTTCGACTAATCTTAGCAAAAAGGGGGTTGAATACACTTTCTTGACCTATTATGCGCTAAGTTGTCCTATTTCTTGATCTGCAGGTCTAAGGTCTAGAAAGTGGGAGTTTCCTGCTAGTTTTGCCAAAAATGACGCTTTGGGATCAATTTCTAACATGAACGAAGCATCGACGAAGCCCGGGAGAACCATCTGGAGGAGCACGGCTGATTGCAGGGAGCGCACGGTCAGTTGCAGGATACGCACGACCGTGCCTTGAAGCTAGAAGCTGCGCACGGTTGAACGCACGACCGTGTGCCTGAACCGTGCCTACCCCAGACACGCACGTGTGCCCGTGCGTAGGTGGCACGACCGTGCGTCACTTATTTTGTCGCGATTTAATCAGTTTCGCAAAGGACGGTTGGGGGCACCTTCTAATTCTTCTTCTTTTTTTTCCTCTCGGGGAAAGCGAGCGATTTGGAGGGTTTGGACTTTGTTCCTTCTTGTTATTGAATTGAAAGCTTGGGATCGGATTTTGGTACGCATTTCGATAGATTACTGTTGCAGATTCTACAGAGTACATTCTTCTTCCCCTTCCTTTACGTTCTAATTCAAGTATTAGTATTTCTTGGTATGTGTATGTTTTTGATTGAGATGTTGTTTAGAATCATGTTTAGCGGCTAAATTCTTAATCTTGGATTGGGTGTAGCCCCTATGATGTGAATTGGATTATTGTTCTAGGTTTTTGTGAATCTTTGCCCAAAAGTACAATTGAATTCTCGCTTAGCGTGCCAGGTGTTCGATGAATTGTCTGAAAGGGTTAAATTCATGTTCTTAATTAGAGTTTAGGAGACTAACGAAAGTTAGGTCCTTTACTTAGAGTGGTTTTGTGAGCGATTGAATTACCTGACACGAAAGTAGTTGGGGATGCAATTGGGAATTAAAATTACATGATCTTGTGGTCTTGAGATTCTAGTTTCACGAAAGTAGATAACTAGAATAGCTTGATCAGTCTAATGACCTTTGAAAGAGGGCGTAGATGCTTTTAATTGGTAATCATTCCATTTCAATTATCGTGCGGGCAAATTTACATAACCTAGTTTGCTTTCCAAAGAACATCATGGAGTGGTGAACCCCAATTCAGGATTCTCTTCATAATTGATTTAGACTCAATAGAATCAGTAAAACTCTCTCCATTAGACTTAAGCTTAGATTAAGCGCTAAAGGTTGATTCGGTGATTGAAACCAAGTTCCCTACGGATAAGACCCGTACTTGCCTTTGCTGGCTACAACCGGCACCGTGCACTTGCGGTACAGTTTTAACACAACAAGTTTTTGGCGCCGTTGCCGGGGAACTTGTTTGTTTTCAACATCGAAAGCGATTTTAAACGCTTGAGATTAGGCTTTTTCCTTTTTCTTTTCCCTTTTCCTTTCCCTTTCCCCTTCTCTTCCTCCTTGCTTGTTTTACTCTTGCTTGAGCCTGCTTACGCTTGGTGTAGTTTTTGGCTTTGTATGCGCAGGCGCAGTCAGGGGAGTCACAACTTGCTTCCCCTGAATCCTGAAATCGAAGCCACTGCTAGTAAACAAAGCGGCACGAGAAGAAAGAAGCAAGCCGCATCTACCATGGTAGGGCAAGATAACCGAGTTCTACGGGACTATGCCTTACCTCAATCGTCGGGTCTCGCTTCATCTATAGTGAACCCCGCGGTCGAGGTCAACAATTTTGAGCTGCGCCCTGCCCTAATCTCGCTGGTGGAGCGAGACTAGTTTGGTGGGCACCCTTCTGAGAACCCCAACATGCACCTTCGCAATTTCCTTGCGAAGTGTGATACCATTAAACTCAATGGGGTCTCCACCGACGCCATCCGCCTGAGGCTCTTCCCTTTCTCTTTGCAGGATAGAGCCAGAGATTGGCTCCACAATGAGGAGCCCAATGCTTTTGCTACCTGGGACACACTCTCTAACGCCTTCCTGAGCAAATACTTCCCACCTGGGAAGACGGCCAAGCTGCGGGCCGACATCACTTCCTTTACCCAGCTGCACAACGAATCTTTATATGAGGCGTGGGAACGATTTAAGGACTTACAGCGCCAGTGCCCACATCATGGAGTCCCTGACTGGCTCCTCATCCAGACCTTTTACAATGGTCTGGACCAGTCCCTGAAGATGTCTATTGATGCTGCTGCTGGTGGAGCACTGATGGGGAAATCTATTGAGGTGGCCAAGACTTTACTTGAGGACATGGCCTCCAACAATTATCACTGGTCCAATGAGAGGGCAACCCCGAAGAAGGCAAGTGGGGTATATGGAGTCGACGCTGTGGACTTGCTAGCTAGCAAGGTTGATGCCTTGGCGCAGCGTTTCGACAGGCTTGAAACTCCTTCAGGGAGTTTAATAGGCGGTTCATTTGGTACAATGTTTGAGGTTGGGGCGCTTTGCGAGGTTTGTGGCATTCAAGGTCACAGTGCCATTGAGTGCCAATCTGCTTTCCCAGGCGCTGAGCATGCCAATGCAATGCAAATTTATGGCCAGCGCCCACAAAACAACCCCTACTCAAACACATACAACCCCGGTTGGAGAAATCATCCAAATTTCTCCTACCGCAACAACAACCCCTTGCCACCCAACCCTTCTCAACCCTAATCACAACCTCCCGGTTTCCAATACATGGCTCCTTATGCCCAAGCTCCCCAACAAGCCCTTCAACAACCTCCGCCTTCTCAACCTAAGTCCAATCTGGAGAACCTCATGGAGCGCTTTATAACTACTCAGACGAAGACTAATGAGGTACTCAGTGAGTCGATTAACTAGCTGAACTCTAAGTTTGACTCTCTGACCACTCACCAGAAAATGATGGACAACCAAATTGCCCAGATTACACAGCAAGTGAGCCATTTGTCTAGGCCTCAGGGGCATCTGCCAGGTCAATCTGAGACCAATCCCAAAGGTCAGATGAATGCTATTACACTGCGGAATGGCAGGGAGCTGGAGGGCCCCATAGTTCCTATGAGGGAGGAGGAGAAGGGAGCAGACATTGTGGATGGTGACACTAGGGTGATCCCTAGTGAGGCTATGAGTGAGAGGGCCCAAAATGAGAAGCCCAAAGAAGATGCCCCCGAAATTATTCCTTCTCACATGAAGCCTTTCAAGCCTTCTGTCCCTTACCCTCAAAGGCTGGTGAAGGCTAAGGAGGAGCACAAGTATGGCAAGTCCTTGAGATGCTCAAGAAGTTTCATATCAACATCCCCTTTTTGGAAGCCATTACTGACATGCCTTCCTACGCCAAGTTCTTAAAGGATTTGCTCTCTAATAAGGGGAAGTTACTCGAGAATGCCATGGTGTCTCTCATTGAGGAGTGCAGTGCGATCATTCAGAATAAAATCCCTCCTAAACTTTCAGATCTAGGGAGCTTCTCCATTCCCTGTTCTGTCGGGGGCCTCACCATTAGTAGAGCACTGTGTGACCTTGGGGCTAGCGTGAGTCTCATGCCATACTCTATCTGTAAAAAGCTGCAAGTGGGTGAGCTGAAGCCCACCACCATCTCCTTGCAGCTAGTCGACCGCTCAGTCAAGTACCCTCTTGGTGTCCTTGAGGATGTCCCACTTCAAGTAGGGAAAATTTTCATTCCCTGCGACTTTGTGGTTATAGAGATGGAAGAAGACTCCCGCATTCCTATTATCATGGGAAGACCATTTCTGGCTACTGCGGGAGCCATGATCAATGTCAAGAACGGAAAACTCTCCCTTCAAGTGGGGGACGAGAAGGTGGCGTTTAGCCTGCCGCAAATGATGGCCTCTCCCATTTCAGGCGACTCTTGCTGTAGAGTCGACGTATTAGAGAAAGCCCTCAACCAGGAGGGCATGATCCATGCTTCTGTAGATGACCCATTGGAGGCCGTATTGATTGGTTGCCACGTTACACACTCCAGTTCGGGTGAGAATGAGGAGTATACCAGACTCCTCAATGAGCCCTACAAGGAGCTCCATAGTGTGGAGGAACCTACCTCTAAGGAGGAAGAGGAGCGCCCACTGAAGGTAGAACTCAAACCCCTACCTCCTCATCTCAGGTATGAATTTTTAGATTCTTCTCATCAATTCCCCGTTATTGTTAATGCTAATCTGGATGGCCCCCAATTGGAACAATTGTTGGATGTGCTTCGTAAGCATAGGGGTGCCATTGGGTATAGTATTGATGATATTCGGGGACTTAGTCCTACGTTCTGTATGCATCGCATCTTTCTCGATGACAGTCATCGCCCCTCTCGACAACCGCAACGTCGACTAAATCCAAACATGTAAGAGGTTGTCAAAAAGGAAATTCTTAAACTACTTGATGCTGGAATTATCTACCCTATCTCTGATAGTGAGTGGGTGAGCCCAGTCCAGGTAGTTCCTAAAAAGGGAGGCATGACTGTTATAAAGAATGAACGCGATGAACTCATTTCTACTAGGACCGTTACCGGGTGGCGAATGTGCATTGATTATCGTCGACTAAATCAAGCCACCCGGAAAGATCACTTCCCTCTCCCCTTTATCGACCAAATGTTGGAAAGGTTGGCAAGGCACTCTTTTTTCTGCTATCTGGATGGTTATTCGGGGTTCTTTCAAATCCCTATCCATCCTGATGACCAGGAAAAGACAACCTTCACGTGCCCGTATGGCACCTTCGCATATCGAATGATGCCATTCGGATTATGTAATGCCCCCGCCACCTTTCAACACTGCATGACTGCCATATTTTCTGACCTTACTGAGAACATCATGGAGGTGTTTATGGATGACTTCTCCGTCTATGGAGGTACCTTCGCTCTTTGTTTGGAAATTTTAACCCGAGTACTCCATCGATGTGAGGAAGTCAATCTAGTACTGAACTGGGAAAAATGTCACTTTATGGTGCAGAAGGAAGTAGTATTGGGCCACGTTATATCTGCTAGGGGCATTGAGGTGGACAGAGCTAAAGTTGAGGTTATCGAGTGATTGCCCCCTCCTACTTCTGTTAAGGGGGTGCGGAGTTTCCTTGGTCATGCGGGGTTTTACCGCCGCTTTATCAAGGACTTCTCCAAGATTGCCAAACCTCTTACTCAGCTGCTCACCAAAGATGCCCCGTTTGTTTTTACTGATGAGTGCCTTGAGGCTTTTTGCAGGATCAAACAGACACTAATTTCTGCCCCTATCATACAACCGCCAGATTGGGATCTCCCATTTGAGGTCATGTGCGACGCTAGTGACCATGCGGTAGGGGCCGTTTTGGGGCAACGAAAAGATAAGAAGCCCGTAGTGATCTACTACGCCAGCAGAACCTTGGATGAGGCCCAGCAACATTATACCACGACTAAGAAGGAGTTGCTTGCGGTTGTGTACGCAATCGAGAAGTTCCGCCCTTACCTCATATGTTCCAAGGTCATTGTGTACACCGACCATTCGGCACTCAAGTACCTCCTTCGGAAGAAAGATGCCAAACCTCTCCTCATACGATGGATTCTGCTACTCCAGGAGTTTGACCTGGAGATCAAGGACAAGGCAGGGGCAGAAAATGTAGTGGCTGACCACCTCTCCAGGCTCACTGTACAGAGCCACTGTGCCCCCATTGATGATGCTTTCCCTGACGAGCATCTCTTGGCCCTCTCATCGAGGCAAGCCCCTTGGTTCGCTGACATCGCCAATTACCTGGCCTCGGGAGTCATACCACATGACCTATCCTCTCACCAGAAGAAGAAATTCTTCTATGACATCAAGTCTTACTTCTGGGTAGAACCCTTCTTGTACAAGCTATGCAAAGATGGGATCTACAGGCGTTGCCTCCCTGAGGAAGAGGTTCAGAGCGTGATTTCTCATTGTCACGACTCTCCAAGTGGAGGGCACGCCAGTGTCTCCAAAACTGCAGCCCGAATACTCCAAGTTGGCTTCTTTTGGCCATCCCTTTTCAAGGATGTGTACACATATGTTCGGTCCTGCGATCGCTGTCAGCGGACCGGGAACCTATCCAGGAAGAATGAAATGCCTCTCAACTTCATCTTGGAAGTGGAGATTTTCGATGTGTGGGGGATCGACTTCATGGGTCCTTTCCCGTCTTCAAGAGGTAATAAATACATCCTTGTCGCAGTAGACTACGTCTCCAAATGGGTGGAGGCGGTGGCTAGTTCCACTAATGACTCCAGGGTCGTGGCGAAGCTTTTCAAGAGGATTATATTCCCACGTTTTGGAGTCCCGAGGGTCATAATCAGTGACAATGGCCCTCACTTTGTAGAGAAGAGATTGGAAACTCTATTAAAGAAGTATGGGGTGCATCATAAATTTGGGCTTATGTTAAGTCGAAAATCATGCACCATTTTTGTAATTATTTTTAGTATATTATATATTTTATTTCGTTTAATTTGATTTGTTTTATATATTTTTCAGGATCAGTGTTAAATTAATAAAGAGAAGGAGAAAGGATATAGAAGCTCGATTTTATACACTTGGCCACAAGACGGTCCAAAAATAATTATGAAGATAATATTATTTTCATAGTTATTATTTTGGGCTAGGATTCAAGAATTATGGAAAAGCTAAAAGACTTGAAGAGGAAGAAAACTAAGAAAAAAGAGGAGGAAACCCTAAACCCTAAACCCTAACCCATATTGTTTTAAACCCACAACCCTCTTCTTTCTTCGACCCATACCCCTCACATCTTCATCAGCCATCCTCCCCATCATCCCGTTTTGCCCAGCAAAAACCAATCAATCTTCACGCATCATCCTCTCCCTCTCCACGCAGCCTTCCCATCCTCTTTTCATCCCCACGCATAAGCATAATCTCACCTCTCCTCCTCCTATTCGCGCTTCAGCAGTAGCTTCACCTCCCATCTTCTCCTGCACGCAGCCCCTGCCCTCTTCTCTTTCACGACAATAGCCTTTAATCTTCAGCCCATCTCTTTCTCCACGCACAGCAGAATCCTCTTCTTCTATTCCTCCACGGCAGCCCACAACCCTCTTCACGCATCCTCCTTCTCCTCACAGCCTCTCCACACACGCATCACCATCAACATCAGATCACCTTCTCCTCATCACGATCTTCATCAATCTTCACGCACCATCACCACGTGAGCAGCAACATTATCATCGCCACATCTTCATGCACCCCCTCCTCTCAAAGTAGTATTCTTTTTTTGTTTTATTATTATTATTATTATTAGTTTTATTTTTATTTATTGTTTGGTAGGTTTAATATTAAACATGAAATATTTGAGTTATTATTGTAATTTTAATTTTTACATGAGTGAGTGATTTTTTTTGTGCTTAGTATAATCTTCTTGAAGCCATGCTAAATTAATTATTTTGAAACAATTTTTGTGCTTTAATGCCTAGTTGATTTCTATTCAGGATTCTTTAGCGATTAGTGTTTATCGTTTATGAAATTTGTGTTAAATCGATTAGAATGCATGCTAGTTGATTGAATACAATTTCGATTGATAGTTTAGAAGATTATAATACGTAAAAGTTATAATCTTTTAGGCCTAGGTATCACCCTAATTAATCATGGATGGCTCAAACCCATATCTTTTAATTAGGTAATCGCTTTAGATCTTTGTTAAATCGATTTGCTGGTAAATTGGTTACAAAGTGTTAAATGATGTTTTTCTAATTCTTAATGCTCTAATTTGGTTAAATTTTTGCGCTGGTGTAAAGTTTATCAAATTAGTAGGGTTTATATTAGGGCTGGACCTAAGTAAACTAGAATCTAAGGAAAAACGGGGAAGAACCGCTGGTGGATCTCTTCTACAGTTTAACTCATGAATAAAATTAACTTGTGTGTTAATGATAAATATTAATTCGCATGGTGGATTGAGATTATAATAAGCATCCTTCATAAATTTGATAACTTTCGATTATTATTTGTTGCGTAAAGTTAATTAGATTTGTTTATTAATTCTTGTTCTATTTTTACTAGCTTAAATATAATTTCAATCAACCCCCCCCCCCCAAAGTATAGTATTTTAGAATTGTCTAGGTATTTTTAAATAGCTTAGAGTTTGATTTTTGGAGTAGTTATAATTTTAGATTGAGTTTTAGTATTTAATTGCCGGTTTGTTTGAACTTAGACTAAAAATAGTTATTTTTGTTATTTTTTGATTTTAATTAATTCTTAGGGTTTATATAGTGTCCTAGTTTGCTCATATTCAATTTCGTAATTTTTGGAAATTATTTGATAATTTTTCACATTTATTTTGCGAAATTGATATGTGCAGGTTTTTCGGCAATTAATTCTGAATATTTCGATTTTTAATTTTAATTTACGATTTTTAAGTATTTTTTGGTTCAGAAAGTTGTGTCCTAGAATTAGGGTGATTTTCTTAATCATTTTCGTATTTTTAGTCATCCAGATTATTTTATTTTTAATTTCAGATTCAATTTTCTGCTTATTTATTCTGCAGTAATTTTCTGATTTAATCTTCCTGAAATTAATCTGATAATATTCTGGAGTTATAAACCTGTCCAGCTTAAGGATAATATTTTAGGTTACTGTTTGATAATTTTAATATTTATTTTTCTGATTATTAGTTGCTGTTTTGAGTTTTTATTAAAATTTCAGTTAATATTCTAATTTTATTTTTCTGAAAGATTCAGGAAATATTTTTACTGTTTTATTTCCAGAATATGATTCATAATACTTAGGAGAGTTATTAGGTCTTTTTCTAGATTTTTATTCATTAGATTTCAATTGTTTTAGAATTATTAAAATTAGATTTAACAAGTTGATTAATAAAATTATTTAGAAGCAAACTAGCCATTTAAAGCAATCTTTCCTCGTGATCGATCCCTACTTCCCTACGCTATAAAAATCATTTAATAACCGAAGTAGTGGTTAAATTTGTAGCCCTCGACAGGCTTAACAGCTTAGCTATCACCCTCAGACTAGCGGCCAAGTGGAGATCTCAAATCGTGAAATCAAGGTCATTTTGGAGAAAACAGTCGCGAGATCGCGAAAGGACTGGGTGGATAAGCTCGATGACGCACTTTGGGCCTACCGCATGGCTTTCAAGACTCCAATAGGTACCACCCCCTTTCGCCTTATCTATGGCAAGCCTTGTCACCTCCCTGTGGAACTGGAACATAAGGCCTACTGGGCCATTAAGTACTTCAATTTTGACTTGAAGTCTGCGGGGGAAAAGCGGCTGCTACAACTGAATGAGCTGGAGGAAATTCGGCTTGATGCCTATGAGAATTCGCGGCTCTATAAGGAGAGAGTTAAGAGGTGGCATGACCGGTTCATAAACCGGCGAGAGTTTCGGGAAGGTGATTTGGTTCTTCTTTTCAACTCCCGATTGAAGCTTTTTCCTGGGAAACTTCGCTCTAGGTGGTCGGGTCCCTTTAAGGTACTTAAGGTATTCCCATCTGGCGCTATTGAAATAGGTAACGAAACCACTAGCGCATTCAAGGTGAACGGTTCCCGTTTGAAACACTATGTCGCCGGTGAGCCACTTGAAAGGAGGGTCACATGTGCCCTCCTCGACGCCCCATCTTCCTAGGGATCCCAATGGTCAAGCTAACGACCTAAAACAAGCGCTTCTTGGGAGGCAACCTAAGCTTTATTGCTTTCTGCAACAAAAAAAAATACAGAGACACGCACGGCCGTGCAACAGTGACGCACAACCGTGCGTCAGGCCCCGAATGCACGCACGCCTTGACTCCCCACCGTGCGCCTCCCCTGTGCGGCAACCCATACGCACGGTCAACCGTGCGACATAAGCACGACCGTGCACTCTGATTTCAAAAGCAAATATGCCGGTACGCTCCCCCACCTCTTTCCGCCCTGTTTCTTCTTCTCCCCGAAACCCTCTCCTCTCTCTCGGTCGCCGTCGCCGCAGTCCCCCGGTGCCCACCCCGACGAACGGTCTCACGCCGCCGCCGGTCCTCCTCGCCGCCGCCCGTAGCCCCGGTACGCTCTCTCTCTCTCTCTCTGCCCGCACCCCCTCTTTCCCTCTCTGTCCCGCGCGACTCGCGCCTGGGTCGCCGGCCAGCGCTCACTTTGGCCGTCCCTCCTCCTCCCCCTCACTTTGGGTTGACTCTTGGCCTGCTTTGCTTTGTGACTCGAGTTTGAACTTAGGGTTTGTGCTTGCTTGATTTGTTTGCCAATTGGTTGAATTGGTTAGCTCCATTGGGTGCACCTTTGGTACCTTGCGGCCCCTGATTTGTCCCTTGGCTTGTGATTTGGTTATGAGTTTAGGCATTGCTCGAGTTGCTTTGTTTCTGCTTGGGGTTGATTCCTCTTCTTCTCAATCATTATTTCGTACTATAGCTTCTAACAATTAGAAATGCAAATCTTATATAGTCTTCTTATTGAAAAGATTCCTCTATTATAGATTTTAGATTTGAAGGTGATTGGGGAAATATGGTCTCTCCACTAGGCCCATCTCAGTTGTCTCACGGGCCAAGCCTGTGCTCCTGAAAATGGGCTCCTAGCGAGAGCCTAGGGGTTCATTTCAAGGACCCGCTGGCCACACCGGCGACCCATTCGGAGTAACCCAGGTAAGTTTACTGTTTTGCCCCTTGTCACATGGACTATAAATATTCACCTACCTACCTCGAGAAAGGGGTTGGCAGTCTGATACTTCACTAGACTCAAACTATATTTTCTCTCTAACGATTCACCTTTGACCTGGATCCTTGATTGACTTGACCATCAAAGAGGCATTCCCAGGTCCACAACCCGGGGGTGCCTTTTTTGCAAGTTGGGCCTTGGAATAAGAGGATGTCAGGAGTCGCTCACGTGCCATACGGTAAGCCCGTTCTTTAGTCCCATGTCATCATCTGTAACATACCTCGAGAATCTCCGGAATTAGATTGGTGTTGTTTGTGGGGAAAGAGCGGTAATGATGGTCGTAAGTAAAGCTACACAACCCGGACTAGGAAAGACAAGGCCCCTGCGGTCAACGCTTCGGTGCCTCCCTAGGTTCAGGATGCCTCAGAGAGCTCACCAGTGGATCCCCAGTCGACTAGTCCACGTCGCCCTAAGAGAGAAACTTACGTTACGGTGGATGCCCTGAAGAACTTCATGTCCACAATGACAAATACTATCATGTAGCAGGTCTCAAAACAGGTCCAAAGGGCCATGGAAGTCGTGAATTCGGCGAAGCCACTCCCTTACTTTGATTATGTGCCCACTACAGCCTGCGAGCCCTCCCACCGACTTACGCGCGTACCATCTCCTCACCACACTGACCGAGATCGTGAGGCCTTGTAGTCAAATCGGAATGGTCGACCCCGGACAGGGAGCCATGACCGGCTCGCTACGGCCACCACCCGACTAAGTAGCCGCCCCGACCAGGGCCAGTCGGCAAAGTCCACCACCGCTTCGACACCGTACGCCACTTATTCCCGGCAAACCACATGGTTCAAGGAGCAGGAGCGGACCTCCCGACCTCGAAGGGAAATTTCAGGCTGGCCACGACGTACCCCGGAGCGTTGTTCCCGCTGTGAATGCACCCAGAGCCTTCCCCCAAGGGAGGTCTATAGCCCTGGATCACTCAGAGAAGATTAGTTCCCGATCAGTGCTTCACGGCCTGGGCTAGCCAAGAGAAGCACCTCTATTGTCAAGGTTAAGCGACATCCTGAAACCCCCATTAAGGTTTCAGGAATAGCCGCTCGGCCAATAGCTCTTCCGTTCTCCACACCGTTCAGTGCGGAAATCATCAATGCTCTACACTACGGGAAGGTTAAGATGCCCCCATAGACCTATACGATGGAACTACCGATCCTGAAGAGCACCTAGAGGTCTACAAGGCGTAGATGTACATCCAAGAAGTGGACGATGCGACATACTGTCGTTATTTCCCCTCTACCCCGAAAGGGGTAACACAGTTATGGTTCAACGACTTGGCCCCGAGGACCACTTCTTGCTTTCAAGATTTAGATGACAAGTTCGTCAGCCAATTCATCGCAAGTCGGAATGAGAGGAGAACTAGCATACACCTCTTGAAGATCAAACAAGGGCAGCAGGAATCTTTGGCTGAATTCATGCTTCCACCAGGAGGCGGTTCTGATCCCGAACTTAGAGGATGGAGTGGCATACGCCTCCTTTATAAATGGCTTGAAGAGTGGGTGCTTTAAGTTATCCTTAGTCGAGTAGAAAGAGACCATATTGGTCGAGGCCTTGAGGAAGGCCACAAACTTCATTCGTGCCACGAAGATCTGCACTGACAACTCGAATACCACGAAGAAGGCTAGGGCCCTTGTGGACAAGAACCCCAGTCGTGGCGATAGGAGTCATGGCCCCCGTGAGAGGAGGGCACAACTCGAGGTAGTTTAGCATCGATTCACGATGGACCCTAAAAGCATCCTCACGGAGGTTAGGGGACATCCCATGCTTCGGAGGCCACCGCTAATGGCTGCACCCCCGAAGCCCCACAATGCACGAAAGTATTGCGAGTTCTATTATCAGAATGGGCACACCACGGCGAGTGCTGCGAACTGAAAAAATCCCTTCATGAACTAGCGGACAAGGGAGAGATTGACCGTTTCCTAAAGAAGGGCCCACGCCTCCTTCACGGAGGACAGCCCTAGCCACGGGATGAAGAGTGTTCTATGGAGGTTGTGGCTACCATCGCTGGGGGTTATACACAGGGTAATGACCCGGTCAGCATGGAAGGCCCAGCTCATAGGTGTGTAGCAAGTGCTCACGGCCGAGCAAGGGGCTCGTGTGATAATGCCCACCATGGTGTTCGGTGTAAAGGAAGCCCCGCGCTTCGCTTCTCCACATAATGATCCCTTAGTGGTTGAGATAAAAGTAGCTAGCGCAATTGTTTGAAGGATCCTGATCGATACAGGAAGCTCCATGGACATCATCACATGGGACTGCCTGAAGCAACTAACAAACCCATGATGGGATATTGTCCCCTTGGTGCATCCCATTGTAGGCTTTGAGGGCAGGAGGTGAATCCCACCGGCGTGATTCACCTCCCTTTATGCTTTGGTGACAAGCTAAAGGCCAGGAATCTGGAAATTGATTTCCTGGTCGTCGATGTACCCACGACCTACAACATCATTCTGGGAAGCCCTAACCTCCACAAGATGAAGGCGGTTATCACCCTGTACCTACTCCAACTTTAATTTTTGAAGCTGATGATGGAAGCATTGGAGTGATGCAAGGAGACCAACTGACTGCCCGTGAATGCTACTTGGTAAGCATTCGCCTTCTGGTTGAACGAGTAACTAAGTGGGGAACCAACAAACCATCCCAGGCAGGCAAAGAATCTAGAGGCGGTCCACCCCCTACGGTCCCCGAAGCCCTGGCAATCCACACCATAGCCTCAGCCGAGCCAAAAGGGACTTTAGCCTGAGGCCACAAACGGCGTGGAACAAGTCCCTTTGGAAGAATTATGCCCCGAGCGCACGGTCCAGCTAGGCCAAGAGATGATAGATGCTGATCGACATTCATTAATCTCAGTTCTGCGAGAGTACAGGGATGTGTTCACCTTTGGACCCCAGGAAATACCCGGCATCACTCCAACCGTTATGGAGCATCAGTTGAATGGACCCCCTCCATAGGCCGGTCGTCTAGAAGAAGCGCCGCATGGGCCCGGAGATAGCAATCACGACCAACGCTGAAGTACCGAAGTTGTTAGAGGTAGGATTCATTCGGGAATGTCAGTACCCCGAATGGATCTCCAATGTGTTTTTTGGCAAAGAAACCCAACGGGGCATGGAGAATGTGTGTGGACTTCACGAATTTGAACAACGCTTGCCCGAAAGATAGCTATTTGCTGCCAAAGATTGATAAGTTGGTGGACGCCACGGCTGGACGCACCCTGTTGAGTTTCATGGGCGCCTTCTCCGGGTATCACCAAGTACCCCTCTGCCCAGATGATCAAGAAAAGATTGTGTTCATCATAGACCAGGGCATGCACTAATATAACATGATGCCCTTCGGTCTGAAAAACGCGGGAGCCACCTATTAGCGCCTCATGAACAAATTGTTCGAGCCCCTCATTTGGAAAACTATGGAGGTCTACATTAATGACATGATAGTAAAAAGCAAGAGTGACATTGACCACCCACGATTTGAGACAGACGTTTGACGTACTTCGAGACTTCAGTGTGAACCTCAACCCCAAGAAATACGTGTTTGGAGTGCGGTCTGGAAAATTTCTGGGGTTCATGATCAGCAATTGAGGCATTGAGGCTAATCTGGACAAGATCCGAGCCATATTGGACATGAAACTACCACGGAACGTTAGAGAAGTACAACGTCTAACCAGCTGCATAGCTGCCTTAGGTCGGTCGATTCATGTCCCGATCCCCGAACAAGTAGGGGTGTTCATTATTCGGTCCAAACCCGGACCGGATCGGACCGAACCGAATGAATTCGGTCCGGTCCGCGGTCCACAAAATTTTTTTATTCGGTCTTCGGTCCGGTCCGGTCCGGTCCACCGGTCCGGACCGAGGACCGAATAAAAAAATTTTGAAAATCGACTTTTTACTTATTTAATTTTAATTTTCTTTTACAATTTATAATTTCTCAAACGTTCAAAAATATTGATTTGTTTTTCATGATGAAAATATGTTGAATTTATTCATATGAAAATAAATATAAGATGTTCATATCGTAAAAAATTGCTAGGTTGACAACTCGGTCCGGTCCGGTCCGGTCCAATTTTTTTCGGTCCGGTCCCGGTCCGGTCCTTGACTTATTCGGTCCGGTCCACGGTCCATAATTTTCCTCTTATTTGATCCTCGGTCCAACCCGGTCCGGTCCGGGTTTGGACCGATGAACACCCCTACGAACAAGTGCCAACCATACTTCCATATCTTACGGCAGCGTGCTAGCTTTACTTGGGACCAAATGGCCGACAAGGCCTTCTACGTGCTAAAAGCATACCTCGCTCAGTTGTCCAAAATCGCAGGGCCCCTCATGGGATAAATCCTTGTCCTATACTTGGCCGTTTCAGAGCATACGGTCAGCGCGATCCTTGTGGTTGAGAGGGCCAAAGAACAAATCCTTGTGTATTATGTGAGCAACACCTTAGTAGGGGCCGAAGTTAATTATCCTCTTATAGAGAAATTCGCCTACGCCCTGATGATGGCCAGCCGAAAGCTGCAACCCTACTTCGAAGCTCACAAGATTATGGTTTTTACTGACCAGCCCCTAAAGAACGTCCTTCGGAGGTTGGATGCCTCGGGACGGCTCCTAAAGTGGGTCATCGAACCATCACACTATGATTTGATCTTTGAACCATGGCGGGCCATCAAGGCCCAGGCACTAGCTGACTTTTTGGCAAAGAACCTAACTCCCGTCTCAGACAATGAGTCGCACCCTCGACCTTAAAGCCTGTACATTGACGGTTCCTCCACCAAGGACAGGAGTGGGTCGACCTCATCATCGAAAGGCTTAACGAGGAACGACATGAACATGCTTTGAAGTTTCTCTTTAAGGCATCCAACAATGAAGCAGAGTACGAGGCCCTCATCGCAGGAATTGAACTATGCTATACAGCAGGAGCTAACTCGATCCGTGCATTCTTTGATTCCCAGCTGGTAGTTATCCAGCTCAACGGAACATATGAAGTTAAGGATGACACCATGGCGGCATATGTTCGGCGGGTACGGGAAGCCACTAAGTTGTTGAAGCACTTTGTAATCACGCATATCCCTCAATCGAAAAAAACAGCATACCGATGCACTTTCCAAATTGGCAAGTTCGTCCGCTGATGGGAAGCCCAAAAACATTCAGTGGGAGGCCCTGGCAGAGAGGAACATAGAACTGCATGACGTGTTATGGTTAGGCAGAAGCTCGACATGGATGGACCTCATCTGCGCGTACCTTGCTGACGGTACCCTACCCGCGGATTCAAAAAGGGCCGACCGAGTGAAGCGATGGTCAAATTGGTTCATCCTGTACGAAGGGATCTTATACAAAAAGTCTTTTGCCCGGCCTCTTTTGCGATGTGTGACCCCAGAGGGGGCGAAAAAGATCCCAGAAGAGTTAGATGAAGGCATTTGCAGCGCACATACTAGAGGCCGGACTTTGGCCGTGACGACCGTACAAACTGACTACTACTAGCCCAGCTTACGGAAAGATGCCATGACTCTGGTACGAACTTGCGACAAGTGCCAAAAGCTCGTACCCATCTAACGAATGCCCTCCACCCCCATGACACCGATTATCAGTCCTCTTTCGTTCGGTACTTGGGGCATGGACATCCTCGGACCTTTCCCTAAAGCAACAAGGCATCAAATACCTCTTTGTGGCGGTCGACTACTTCACCAAGTGGATAGAGGTCGAAGTCGTTGCCTCCATAACCGTAGCTAAAGTACGAAGGTTCATATGGAAGAACATCATCACTCACTTCGACATTCCTCACGCCATCATTTTCGATAACGGTAGGCAGGTTGACACCACCAAACTCACTGACTATCTCAGCACCATGGGGTACCAGGCTCGGTTCCCTGCCATTGCCCATCCTCAGGCCAGCGGCCAAGTAGAGGCGGCCAACAAATCCATTCTCCATGGCTTACAGAATAAGCTCGACGACGCCAAAGGCAAATGGGCAGATGAGTTACACGGCGTCCTATGTTCCCTTTGAGCCACTGGGAAAACCACTACTAGCGAGACTCTCTTCATGTTGGCCTAAGGGTCCGAAGTTGTCTTACCCATAGAAGTCGCGCTCCACACTCATCGATTGACGGCGTTCCAACTCAACAACGCAGTGCTCCGAGAAACCCTATACCTCCTCCCCTCTATCTGTGGAGATGCTCCTCTCCGAGAAGCATTATACAATCTCTGGATCACGCACCTTCATGATCGCAGGATTAGGCTGCAGCCTATTCGTGTAGGCGATCTTGTTAAGCCGTGGCCTGCGCGGGGGAACATGGCAAACTCACTGCCAATTGGGAAGGTCCATACAAGGTCGTCTCCCAAGTCCGGCCCGGTACATATCGCCTATAAACTACTGACGACTCCCCTACACCATGAACCTGGCATAGCAGCAAGCTAAGAAAGTACTACTCCTAAATTTTTCTTTAATTCATGTCAAACAATTACGTATCCTTCACTTGCAAGAAATAAAAACGCCCACAGTAGCAAGTTTCGCGCCCATATGTTGTCCTCTACTTCCTAGAGCATGGCCTTTCCGTCTGCTCGCTATATTCTTAGCCCCAGTGGGAGCTAAAGGTCCTAGAGCATGGCCTCACGCCGATTGCCATACTCTTAGCCCTGGTGGGGGTTAAGGGTCATTGAGTAGGGCCTTACGGCTGATCGCTATACTCTTTGCCCCAGTGGGGGCTAAGGGTCCTGGAACACGACCTTACGGCCAGTCGTTATCCCTTCAGCCTCATGCTAAAGGCCCCCAAGTCAAACATTATATCACTTATTCTTTTTCTTAGGGGCTACTACCCTACGGCATATGAAAAAGTGCATATGAAAAAGTGCAAGCCAAAGCGACAGAACAAGTATGTAATTGACGAGTGAACAACATAAGAAACATTGTTATTGGAAATAAGCATCTTTATTGATGAAAGTAAAAATACATCACACTAAAAAAAAGGTTACATATCGGGCCCTCCACTATCCTTATGGCCCTCATCTTCAAGAGTCTCGGCCTCAGCATCCAGGCGGTTGGTTGCCTCGTCTTCTGGGCCATCCCCCTCGCCGGAAGGTAGGATGAACTCCACCTCTTCTGGGTCACAACCCTCGACCTCGGTTTGCTGGCTCTCATCGACATAATGGAGGTAGGCCTTGAAGTAGTCATCCTCCTGGAAGTCTTGAGCCATTGTCACCAAGACCTTGCGTAAATACTCCATAGCGTCCGTACGACCTTACTAATAGCCCTGTACCCTGGCCTTGGCTGCCCTCTCAGGCCCCGCATTTACCTCAGCCTCAGCTTTAGAAAACGCCTTCTCTAGCTGGCGCTGCAAATCCTTCTTCTCGGCCTCCCTGACATCTCTTTCTTTCTTCAGCTTCTCCCAGCGCCGTTGGTACCGGGCTACAAGCCCTTCCTGCTTTCGGCGCTCAGTCGCTGCCCGTACTCCCTGAGTAAAAGCCTCAGCCATAGTCAACTTGTCCTCAATGACCTTGAGGGGCTCCGAAGTACCCAAAGCAACTAAGTCCCAGGACTTAACCAAGTCCTGAACAAGTGTAAACTTGATCACAGGGTCGGCCTTGATAAAATTCGTGGACAGCTCCTGAGCACTGAGGGGAGTACCGCCGATGACCTGTGACCCAGCCCCCGCTGTCTTCGTGATGCTTGCAGGTTCCCGGGGACCAAGGGTTCAATCTCCAGGAGACCGGCCCCAATACCAGTAAGGGTGGAAGCTGTCATCTCATCTGGGTGGCCTTCAATCCGCTGACGTTTACGAACATGTAAGCTTATCGTAGGCTTCTTCCAGTGCTATACCAAAGGAGGCGCCTGCAGTAAGGATAAAAAGTTAAACGCAGACAATGGGTAAAAAAGAATAGGGGCGAAAAGGGCCCGACTGTGTACCTTCTTGGCCTGCTAGTTCACCAGGCGCCTCCTCTCTTCTTCCCGGCGGTGCTCAGCTTCGGTCGCCACTTGCTCGGAGGTGGTGTCCCCGATCTTGAAGGCTATCAATCGCGCCCTCACTTGCTCTGTATAGAATAAAGAGGAGTCAGGTCAGAACCCAATGAAGAGGTCGATCAAGACATGAACATCAGGTACCCTTAGAAAAGTTCTCGAGAATCAGAAGGCTCACCGCGGCTAGGAAAAAGTCGTTCTAAAAAAACTTTAACTTGGGGAGCTAGTTCAGAGGCTCCGTGTCGCTAGAGTTGCTCTTCCTCTTTTCAGGACCGTTCATCGACTCTATCGCCTGCACCATGAATTTTGGGATCGGTCGGGGTTTGTCATCCTACCGGACGAAGTAATGAAAATAGCGGGCAGTCTTCTTCTCGTCAGCAATTAGTGCCCCAAAGGGATTCCTGACTGGCTTACCCTCGTTCCAGTCAGGAATGTTTCCCTAGCCCAACTCCCGGCGAACAAAGAGGAAGTCGTACTTCTAATGCTTTACTTTCAACTTCTTCTCAATGGTCGTCACATAGCCCTGCCTGTTATTGAAGCAATACCATCCCAGGTCCCCAATCTCCTTGGGAGCCCTTTGGACTGAATGAACCAGACTGAACGCCCGGGCCGTACACATTAGGCTGCACAGCTCACAGGTCGCAATAAAGGAATAAATGTTGTGCCAAGACATAGGCTCGACCTGCGCAGGGGCCAGCTCGTACTTATTCAAAATATCCTCAACTATTGGGTGCAGAGGGAAGCTAAGACCGTAGTTAAGAGTCACACAGTAGACCGTAATACATTTAGTGGGTGGCTCATTAACAGTCGCATCTGCTTCGGGAATTACAAAAGTGTACCCTGCGGGAAGGAGGTATTTCTTCTCGAGGGCTATCCTCTTCAAGGTGGGGACGACCTTTGGGTTGGGGAAATGATTGCCCCGACCATCTTGTGGGTCCGAGTGGCCAGGGGCCCCAGGAAACACTAGCCCCTCCTCTACGATCTCTAGGATCGGCCCTACCGAGGTTCAGGCCCTATCTTTAAGTACCGACCTCCCCGGAGTAGAAGGTTCTTCGCGGGATGAGGAACTTGTTGACACCCCTTCTGAGGACGAATGCCTTAGTGACCCATACGAGGAGCGGGAAGATGTCCCACCTGAGGAAGAACTAGTACTAGTCGAGGTTGCTTCGACCACCAGTTGTGAAGAACTTGAGGCAGAACAAGGATTACCTTGAGTGCCCTCGGCCAATAACTCATCGGGGGATCTCATGCAGGACGTTGACTTGGTCTTTGCCATCCTTCGTACCTGAAAATCAGTCATAAAATCAGCTAAAGTGATTTCCCATGGATATGAGACCTCCTGCTCTATGCTAAGGATGCTGGGAGTAGATGAATACTCGCAACTAGACCAAGAGGGAGTGTCGGGCTCAAAAGTCAGCGCGGCATAGGGAATCTTTTTGGGTTCCCTAAATTGATTTTTTGGCGGAACGCCCGCAACCACCCTACCATCAATAAAGGCCAGGAGCGGAAGGAACTAGGGATGGTGGCCTTCCATATGGAGGTCGGTCCATTCCTCAAGGGCATCCCCACTTGATGAGCAAGACGAAGACATAGGGGCATAAATATAAGTACAACAAACAATGCTTAAAGGAGGTACGAAGGCATACCTGAGAAAGATGAAGATTCAAGGGATGAGGTTGAAGAGGAAAATGAATGCACAGATAGATCCTTTTGAAAATGCAAGGGATGAATTGGAGACGCTACAAGGAATTTTAAGGCAGTTTGAGGGGGAAGCATAGCTTCTCTCTCTCTAGAAGTTGTTTCCCTCTCTAAACAGTTTAGTGTGCGGTGAAAAAATGACTTTTTCCGCTGAACTCAACACCCTTATATAGAGCAAAGGTAGAGAACACTCATCCCGAGACACTCGAAAAGACATTACTCATCTCAACTACTGCCACGTGGCACCATGGTATCACCCCCCTCATAGGTAAGGAACCCTAGGCTTGGGGGGGGATAAAGGCTCCAGTGGGACGGCCCGTGGCCGATTGCTACACTCTCAGCCCCAGGACGGGTTAGAGATCCTTGATCATGGCCTTATGGTCGGTCGCTACACTCTTAGCCCCAGTAAGGGCTAAGGGTCGTTGAGCACGTTCTTAGCCCCAGTAAGGGCTAAGGATCCCTTAGCACTGCCTCAATGCCGATCGCCACACTTTTAGCCCCAGTGGGGGCTATGGGTCCCTGAACATAGCCTTACGGCCGGTCGCTATACTCCTAGTCCTAGTGGAGGCTAAAGATCCTAGAGCACGGGCTTACAGTCGGTCGCTATATTCTTAGCCCCGGTAGGAGCTAAGGATCCCTGAGCACAACCCCAATGCTGGTTGCTATACTCTTAGCCTTAGTGGGGGCTAAGGGGTCCTAGAGCACGGCCTGACGGCCTGTCACTATACTTTTAGCCCTAGTAGGGACTAATGGGTCCTTGAACATGGCCTCACAGCTGGTCGCTATACTCTTAGCCCCAATGGGGGCAAAGGGTCCTAGAGTGTGGCCTCACGGTCAGTTGCTATACTCTTAGCCCCAGTGGGGGCTAAGGGGTCCTTGGTTATGGCTAATAGCTGGCCACTACGCTACCAATCCCAATAGGGGCCATAGCTCCTATCGTACAGCCTTAAAGACGGCCACTAGCCTAGCTCAGCTTTAAAAACCAAGCGCTGTCGCATAAGGCCATACACGCATAAAGTCACTCGATGTAAAGGCAAATGGCACATCGTAAGAAAAGGATATTTTATTATACCGACCAGATCAGTGCATAGCATCTAAGCACAAAAAAAGGTACAACGAAACTTCTACGCCTACTCCTCATCACTTGATGCAGGATGGGCATTGCTTAAGCCCGCGTCTTCTACAGGACCACCCGAGGATGCGAGGTCTGCAGGTGGGTTCGCGGGCTGGGAAGCTTGGGCTTTCCTAAGCCTGTGATAGATGTGTTCTAGCCAAAACTTGATGGGGACCCAATCCAGCTGCTGCATAACCCACATCGTGTATTCCGTCGAGAGTCTGCTCGTGAGACCCAGCTCCGCGGCCTCATTCACGACTATGGCATAAAAGATCGTCTGCACCATCTCAGGGATGTTGGCATTTTGAGCGTACTGTGTGGCCACGTCGAGGTCAAAACCCAGGCAGAGGTCGTGATAATCCGCAGGGAGTAGGTTCAGGCGCACAGCTGAGGCCTCCCTCAGAGGCCATCGAAAGGTGTCCTGGATGTATTCAGCCGCCATCTCAGTGCTGGTAAAGTTTGGAAAATGGACCATTTTCCTTCTCTATCTTTCCCTTTCTCTCCTATCACTTCTATCTTCTCTCTAAAAGTCAGGGAGATGGACAGGATGTCACTTGTTAAAGGGGACTCACCACCCCCTTTTATGGAGAAGGGAAGATAGCCCAAAAGGCACTACGCTTCCCAAGGAGACAACTAGCCAATCCGCTTTGGACACGTGGCTCTTGTGAGCTGAAGCTAAAAAGAAAAGTAAAATAAAACAGTTGGCTCCCGTCTCTGGAAGAAAAATGAGCGGCATTTTATTATCAAGACTTGCGATTACAAACATCTCTTATAGAGGAATGTACAAGAGAAAGGCATAATACCAGAAAATGCCTATAAAAATCTAATATTACTCCTCGTCACTGGACGAGGGCAACAAGTTAGTTGATCCTGAGCTCTCTTCCTGGCCGTCCATTCACCTTCGAACTCCACTCGGCAGGGTTCGTTGCCGAAGTTGTGCCTCCAGTAGGTCACAACTACTACAACTCAGCTAGGACTCAAAGCACGTCCATCTTAAACCCTCAAGGGTCAACTTCAGAATGATGGCCATGAAGCCGCTCACTATGCCTAGCTCTACGGCATCATTCAACAACATAGCGTAGAATGTCACCTGGATCATCAGGGGAAGTTCGAAGTCGAGCATTGCTTTCTCTGCATCAGATAACGTAAAGCGCGGGCATAAATCACGGTAATTATCTGGAAGCGAACAAGGCAGGCTTGTGGGGTTCCTCTAGTGCCACCTAAAGGACTCCCTCACGAAGTCAGCCATCTCCACGGTGTCGTGAAGAGGAGGAAATGCCATAATGAACGGGGCATGAAAAGCTCCCTCTCTTTTCCTTTCTCTCTTGTTCTCTCTCCCGTACTATTTCTCCCTAAAAGAGTTTACTTGGGCAATCTTTCTAGGAACATTGGTTGGTGTTTATAGAGGAAACATAAGGGGGGCTATGCTTTACTAAAATAACCCCAAAATTTAGTAGCCAGTCCACTTGTGACACGTGGCCATCCCGCTTATCCCCCTAGGAAGTATCAAAAAGGGTCTGCCCCCTTAAAAGGGAAGCTGGAAATCGGACAACCAAATATGGGATCAAAGGAATGGGCACTCGAGCTGTGGCCCTCTCAGACTGCGACTCTCTCACCCCGCGAGGCGGCGCTTTTCCACCAGGGCGGTTGCCTCATCCAGCTAATACAAATCAATGTGAACATAAGGAAAATAACAAAATTCAGAAAGAAAGGAGGTGCGAACATAAGGAAAACGACAAAACCCCTCCTGACTGGCTTTACTCCTGCTTATCGTTGTCTGAAGGGGAAGTGGTACCCTCGGCATCCAAGCTCTCTTCCTTTTGCTCGGCCTCTTCCCGAAATCAGGCCTACAGAACCTGATCTCCATTCTGCTATACCTGTGCCTCAAATGTGCTCCAACGAAGCTCAATAAGGGCCGACTCTATTATGCGGAGCGTCCGCCCATGCAGTACCCCCAGCCTCTCAGCTTTGTTAAGAAGCATTACTTAGAAAATGACCCAGGGCAATTCAGGAAGCTCAAATCGCTAAGCAGCCCCCTTGGCCACAGTAAGTTCATAACTCGGGTACAAAGCCTAAAAATCGTTCGGGAGAGGCAACGGGGGAAAAGCAACCCCGCTTCGATCCCACACGAAGTGGTACACAACATATTGAGCCATCTCACTGGTGCTTAGAGAACGAGGAAAATCCATAGAAAGAAATGTCCCAATGAAGGTCAATACTAGAGATGAAAGATAAAGCCTCCATCCCTGGTGACCACATTTTATACCCACTAGGAGGATGATTTTCCAAGCCACTGTCCAAACTTCAAGACTTGTTCCATCATAGATGGTCGACTGGCTCTATGGTCGGTGGCCACAAGACTGTCCATAACGAAGGTACAATTTCCAAAGCCCCGCAAATACACATCGGACATGGGCAGATTCTATATTTCACCTGACTACTCACTCAGCTCGGCGTGCAGGCAAAATGTGAGGGGCTAAGTGATTGGGGAAGTATGATCTCCCCATTGGGCCCATCTCAGTTGTATCACAGGCCAAGCCCATGCTCCTGAAAATGGGCTCCTAGCGGGACCCTAGGGGCTCATTTCAGGGACCCGCTGGCCACACCGGTGGCCTATTCGGAATAACTCAGATAAGATTACTGTTTTACCTCTTGCCACATGGACTACAAATAGTCAGCTATCCACCTCGAAAAAGTGGTTGGCAGTCTAACACTTCATTAGCCTCAGACTATATTTTGTCTCTCACGATTACCTTTGACCTGGATCCTTGACTGGCTTGACCGTCGAAGAGTCCTTCTCGGGTCCACAACTCGAGGGTGCCTTTTTGCAGGTTGGGCCTTGGAAGAAGAGGATGTCAGGTGTCGCTCACGTGCCGTACGGTAAGCCCGCTCTTTCGTCCCACGTCATTACCTATAACATACCCCGAGAATCTTCAGAATCAGAAGGATTGATGCTTGTTATAATCTTGCAATCAATTAACATCCCACCCCACACAAGCTAACGACATATATAAAACTTGATAAAAACACTTCAAGAGCGAGAGACAATGCCAATGTTAGTTAAATACATTATGGGAATTAAACGCAAAAAATATGATACGCTTATTATTCGGCAAAATTGTGCAAAAATACTGTCAAATATTTGTTGAAAAAACGTTGACTTTTATTAAACAGATAGTGATCTATACGTGTTTTATAGGGTTGCCTTTGCAAAAATTAGGCCCAAAAATACAGTACCTATTTTGTTACTTTTGCATATTATTCATATAGTTTGGTCTGGTAATAAGATATGTAACTATAATTCTACAAGATGATTAAGTCATATAATCTATCATCCAAATCAAACACCAATATCCATTTAGAAAAGAACAAATTTCACATATTGGGAGTCAAATTACCATATGATCGAAAAATAAATTACTAACTCATACATCTGAAGCCTAATAACATCATGTCAATATTTAAGTACTACCAAAAAGGTACTGGAAATAACTAGAGCCACGGTCAAATCCAGCATCATCACAAGTGACGAACCCGAAGTCATCCGTATCATTATCATCAATAGTTAAACAATTTGATTCCAAGTTACAGGTTCCACTGTTTTTATTGTAGCTCATCTTTTGCATTTACCGCAACTCATCTTCTATATTTACCTCTTCATTGTTGTTAGGTTCCACAGCCTCCTCATAATCGGGCTAATCATGGACCTTATCTAGATCCATAACCATCATGTCTTCCACTTCTTTATGGTGAAAATTCTCCATCATCATCAAATTCATTCTCACATAAACCAAAGTTCCTAACATTTTAGGATATAACCAATTTCTCTTTTTGGTTTGGACCACTTCAAATGCACTCCATTGGGCTCAAATGAAGAGGAACTATAAGGCTGTCTCAAAACACAGATATCATGTCTTTTAACCACATGAACAACATCGCCACAATAATCCCACCATATCCCTTTATTAAAAAAATAAGTATGCGTTAAAAGTAGAAAAGGATTGACAAATACGAAATAAATTAATTACAGAGAAAAGGTAAATAGTAGATACTTACGGGATGAGATGTTTTTAACATAGCTGTTAAGTCCGTGAGTGTTCTACCACAAGAGGGGGGGTGAATTGTGGTGTATGATTTTCGCGTTGTGAATAACAAACACCCTTGTGACTTGTTTGCAGAGGGTGTTCTCAAATATTGCAAATGCGAAAATCACTAAGATAAATGCGGAAAATAAAGCACACACAATTTTTACGTGGAAAACACCTCTAGCCCAACTGAGGTGTGAAAAACCACGACCTACCTCATGTAGGATTTAACCACTTCACTAAACCGGGCTTAACTCGTTACAAATGTAACACACCTTGTTACAACTTGCAACCACGTAACCTCCTTCTCTAAGACAGGTTACACCACGTCCAAATCTCACCAGATTGGACACATCAAAAGTCCACACGACTAAGACACACTCACTCACTTTCGACTGATC
>JACYFF010003369.1:67571995-67583365 GCA_017589665.1 Selenicereus undatus
TATATATATATGTATGTATGTATATATATATATATATATATATATATGTATATATTTATAGATATATATATATTTATATATATTGTATAGCTTGTCGTAGAGCTACAAATTAAACCACTACTTTGATTTGTAAATAATATTTATAGCATGAAAAAGTAGGGATCGATCCGACGAGGAAACATTAGGTCAAAAGGCCAATTTAATTCTAAAGGATTTTACTACTCTAATTTATTATAACTTCTCTTCGTATTTCTAAAATAAATCAAATTTAATATATAAAAATCTTGAAAAATACTTAGTATTTATCTAAATATTCTAAATTTAATTCTAGAAATAAAATGGTAAATAGCAATCCTAAATATTCATGAAAATAAAAACAGAAATAATGACACTATATTCAACTGAAAGTTAAAACAGAATATACCAAGCGGAAGATTAATATTTCAAATTATACAAAGTAATCCGAACTAATACTCTGACTTTGTAACTCCAAAATTATATGTAATTAATTTCAGAAAAATTAAAACAGAAAATTAACTCTAGAAAATGAAACAGAAGATAAAATTTGAAATTAGAGAAAAAAATAAACTGCACCAATATAAATATGAAATTAAATAACAAAATTTCCCAAATTTTAGGATATAATTTTTTGGACTTAATAAAATGTAAAAAACATGAAATGAAATTTAAAAACGTAATTTTCATATTTATTGAAATAAAAACCTTTTCATATCCTATTCACAAAATAATTTTGAACAATTATCAAATAATTTCCAAAATTTCCAAAACTGAATAAAGGTAGAATGGGACACTATATAAACCCTAGAATGGACTAAAACATGAAAAAATACAAAAGAAACTATTTTTAAGCTAATTTCTAACAAACTGGTAATTAAATGGCAAAACAGAATATAAATTAAATCTAGAAGTTATAATCACACTAAAAATCAATATCTAACTGATCTAATATTACCAAGACACTCCTAAAAGACTATTCTTTTGGGGGGGTAAACGAAATTTATATTAAAGCCTATAAATTTAGGAATTAAATTTGACAACTAAACAAATTAACGAAAAGGTTACAATTAATTATCAAAGGTACCAAATTTATGAAAAATACTTAGCATAATCTATATCCACCATGAAAATTTATATTTATCATCCACACACAAATTGATTTTTATCCATTAGTTAAACTGTAGAAGACACTCACCAGCGGATCTTCCCCGCTTTTCCTTATATTATAGTTTATTTAGGTCCAACCCTAATATAAACCCTACTAGTTTTAATAACCCTAACACCAGCGCAAGAATTTAATCAAACTAGAGCATTAAGTATTAGAAAAACGTCATCTAATGCCTTGTAATCAATTTACCAGCAAATTGATTTAACAAAGATCTATAACGATTATCTAATTAAAAGAATAGGGTTTGAGTCATCCATGATTAATTAGGGTGATACTAATGCTTAAAAAACTATAATTTTAACGTATTAAAGTCTTTTATCCTATCATATAAACTCGTATTAAACTAACTAGCATGCATTCTAATTAATATAACACGAATATCATGAACAATAAATACTAATTGCTATAAAATCATGAATAGAAATCAACTATACAATAAAGCATCGAACTTGTTTCAAAATAATTATTTAGCGTGGTTTCAAATAGATTATACTAAGTACACAAAATTTACTCACACATAATGTGAATTAAATTACAATAATTAACCAAGGATTTCACATTTAATAATATACTAAACACAAAAGAAATAAACAAAAAAACAGAGCAATACTACTTCGATGATGATGATGATGGTCGATGATGGTGATGATCGTGAGGATGGGGTATGAAGTTATGGTGACGATGATGATGCTTACGGTGATGAGGCGTGAAAGTGGTTGTCGCGGTGGTTTGAAGATGGTGATGAAGATGATTTATGGTGAGGAAGAAGATTGATGATGCGGAGAAGAAGAAGGCGTGAGGTTTGTGTGTAAAGGGGATATGGTGATTGAGAATGATGGTGGTGGATGATGACGATGTGAGGTGAGGGCTGAGGCGTGAAAACTGTTGTGGGTTCGAAGGAGGTAGCCGTGATTTCCAGGGTTAGGCGTGGGTGTATGGTGAGGTGAGATGGGATTTGATAGTTGATATATGATGAGGAGGATAAGAGGGTGGGATAGGGTTTTATCTACGAGGGTTTTTTCTTTCCTTAGACTCCTTCTCTCCCAAGTCTTTTATCTTCTCTTCAACTAGGAGTAATACTCTTGCCACCCTAGCCCAAATAAATCATTATGGAAATAATATTTTTCATAAATCATTATTTTTGGACCGACTTGATAGCCTAGCGTGTAAAATCCAAACTTTAACGCCTTCTTTTCTCTTCTTTATTTTATTAATGCTTAACCTGAAAAATATATAAAATAAAGTAAATTAGACGAAACAATATGTATAATATAATTAAAATAATTATTAAAACAATGCATGATTTTTGACTTAACAAATTCCCTCACACTTAAACTTTGGATGTCCTCGTAAATAAATCTTAGACTCGACCTAAAAACTAACCCTCTCGTTTTCTTATAAAGTCATGCATAACTATGATATTCATACTAGGCATTGGCTTGCTTTAGAAACAGTTTTATTAAAAATTAATTAGTTTTCCTTCCAACAAGTGAATAACTACTAGACATCCAACTACCGTCAAAGAGTTTCTTCATCAACCTCACAACATTTCCTTAATGAAGTAACAAGATCAATAATTATCCATCTCTTTTAAGTATGCATATACCGATCAAGAGGTCTAAAAAATTTACGTAAGAAAAATCGAGGCACGGTATGCCTATAGGGACAATTGAACTAGAATGAATAACTCATTGAAATTAACTCTAAACTTGCCTTGTACTTTTTTCTTCTCCTGTCTTTTTTTTTTTTTCAAACTCCACTTGAGCACGTATTCGAGACTCATATAGGGTCTTAGAAATTAAACACTCCCTGTTTCACACACACCCGAATAGAGGTGCTGGAGCAAACATTCTCATCATTATTTCTTTTTGACTATTAGTTTGGTATGAGTCATTGATCGGCCCAAAAAGGGACGTGACTCTCCCACTCATGGGTTACTCCATACATAAGGCTCACTTGAGACCTAAACTTAAGGGGAAAAGGTGCCGAGCCACCTATTCCTTCCCATGTTGGTAATCTAACCTTTTTTTCTTTTCTTTTTTCTTCACTTCTTTTTTGAAAAAGACAAGAAAACTCACAATTTTAATGAGTTATTCTACTAATTCAATAGTCTAGGAAATGGGTTAGGTCATTTTATTGCCTCTGAAATGGATATAATACATGATCAAATAAAATGGATAATCATAACAGTTACTCATTAAAGAGATATATGAATATCAACTCAAACTTCTCTGAATGATAGCTAGCGTGCTCAGAAGTCTTCACTCATAGAAGAATAAACTACAAATAGCTAAGAAAATAAAAAAAAAATTCAAGCAAGCAAGCCTAGCATAAACTCATATTATGCAATATTTATAAGAAAAAAAAAATTTTTTTTTTACTCATTTTTTTTTCTTTTTTTTTCTCAAGAATAAATACGACAGGAACTAAATGCAAGATACATCCCCCCACACTTAATACATGTGTAGTCCCTAATGCATGCAAAAAGATTGAAATAATGAAAATAAAAGCAAAATTAAATAGGTACTTCCCTAAAAAACGTCGGGTTGCTTCCCAACCAGTGTCTGTGTTTACAATCGTTGGCTCGACGTCATGAAGCTCAAGGATCCTCTAGAGTGATTTCTTCAATAAAATTCACAGAGTCTCCATCCCTGAAATGTTTCAATATATGTCCATTCACTTTGAAAATTTTGTTAGTGGATAGGCTTTTAATCTCAACAACACCAAGTGGATAAGTCTTTACTACCTCAAACGGTCCAAGCCATCTTGAATTTAACTTACCAAGAAAGAGTCTCAGTTTTGAATTGAATAATAATACTTTCTCACCTACCTAAAATTCTTTCCTGACAAGTTTAGCACACGAAATGCTTTGGTTTTGCCTTTGTAAATGACTGAATTGTCATAGGCTTGCAAGCGAATCTCCTGTAGTTCCTACAGGTGCAATTTACGTCCTTTTCCTGCTAATTCATAGTGAAGATTACATTACTTCACAGCCCAATATGACTTATGTTCTATCTCAACAGGAAGATGACATGGCTTTCCAAAGACTAACCTATAAGGTGACATACCAATAAGGGTCTTGTATGCAGTCCTATAAGCCCAAAGAGCCTCATCTAGCCTAAGGCTCCAATCTTTCCTGTCTGGCCTAACTACTTTTTCAAGTATGCCCTTGATTTCTTTATTAGATATTTCAACTTGGCTATTTGTTTGCGGGTGATAACTAGTAGATACCTTATGAGTCACATGATATTTGGCTAACAAGGCACCTAAAATTCTATTACAAAAATGAGTCCCCCTATCACTGATGATTTCTCTTGGTACTCCATATCTATGCAAAATGAGATATTTAATATGTTTCACCACATTTTTAGCATCATCAGCTCTAACAGCTACAGCTTCTACCCATTTGGACACATAGTCAACAAGTACAAGAAAGTAAGTGTACCCAAAAGAAGGGGGAAAGAGTCATATGAAATCAATACCCCATACATCAAAATTTTCACAAACATAAACATTATATAAGGGCATTTGATTCCTTCTTGATAAATTTCCAATCTTTTGGCATGCTTTCCATCTTTTACAAAAATCATAAGCATCACGAGAAATAGTGGACCAATAAAATCCACACTCAAGAACTTTATGTGCTATTCTTTTAGGTCCAAAATGTCCCCCACTTTCTGAAGAATGACAGAAGGTTAGAATGAAATGAATTTCACTGTCATCAACACAATGCCTGATTATTTGATCATCAAAAAATTTCCATAGGTATGGCTCATCCCAAACATAGTATTTGGATTCAGCTCTTATCTTTTCTTTTTTAGCTCTAGACAAGTCAACGGGAATAGTTGTGGTAACTATGTAGTTCACAATATCAGCGTACCAAGGTAGCCTACTACTGACAGCATACAAAGTCTCATCAGGAAAACAATCACTAAAAGGACTACCACTTTCTCCCGTTTCCAATCTACTAAGATGGTCAGCAACTAAGTTCTTAGCTCCAGGTTTATCTTTAATTTCCAATTGAAATTCTTGCAATAGTAACATCCATCTAATCAATCTGGACTTTGAATCTTTCTTTTCTAGCAGATGTTTAAGAGCATAATGATCAGAGTAACCAGTAACTGTCACACCCAACAAGTAAGGACAAAACTTTTCAAGAGCAAAAACAACAACATACATCTCCTTTTCTTTAGTGGTATAATTACATTGTGTAGAGTCAAGAGTTCTAGAAGCATAGTAAATCACATGAGGTACTTTCCTAACTCTTTGACCTAAAACCGCCCCCACTGCCTTATCACTAGCATCACACATTAACTCAAAAGTTAAGGCCCAATTTGGGGGTTGCATAATAGGTGAAGTAGTCAATTTCAACTTCAACTGATCAAACGCCCTCATACAATCATCATTAAAATCAAATGAAGCATCTTTCGCAAGCAAGGAACATAAAGGAGAAGCAATCTTAGAAAAATCTTCGATAAACCTCCTATAAAACCCTACATGCCCTAAGAATGATCTCACATCCTTGACACACCTGGGGTAAGATAAAGATTGAATAATGTCAACTTTTGCTTTATCTACCTCTAATCCCCTCGATGACACTACATGTCCAGGTACTACCCCATGCTCTACCATAAAATGACACTTTTCAAAATTAAGTACCAAATTGGTCTCAATGCAACGCCTAAGCACTAATGTGAGATGATGCAAGCACTCATCAAATGAATCACCATGTACAGTGAAATCATCCATGAAAACTTCCATAATTTTGGTGATAAAATCGGAAAAGATACTCATCATACATCTTTGAAATGTAGCAGGTGCATTACATAGACCAAAAGGCATCCTTCTAAAAGCATAGGTGCCAAAAGGACAAGCAAAATTGGTCTTTTCCTGATCTGTAGGAGCTATAGGGACCTGAATATAACTTGAATAGCCATCTAGAAAGCAATAATGTGACCTTCTAGCTAATCTCTCTAACATCTGGCCCATAAAAGGCAATGAAAAATGGTCCTTATTGGTGGCCTTGTTAAACTTTCTATAGTCAATGTATACTCTCCAACCACTCTGGACTCTAGTAGGTATCAACTCACCTTCCTTGTTTTGCACTACTGTTGTTCCCCCCTTTTTAGGAACCACATGGATGGGACTAACCCACTCAGAATCAGCAATGGGGTATATTACTCTAGCATCTAACTACTTAAGAATTTCTTCCTGGACTACCTCCATCTTAGGTGTATTAAGTCTCCTCTGAGGATCCCTCTTAGGCTTAGCATCTTTCTCTAATGTGATCTTATGTGAGCATAAAGTAGGGCTAAGTCCCTTCAGGTATGCTAAAGTCCACCCTATTGCTTTGCTATGTTCTCTAAGCACCTTAACAAGTTTTTCCTCTTGGTTAAGGGAAAGTGCACTAGAGATGATGACAGGTAAAGTCTCGTTCTCCCCCAAATAAGCATACTTCAAATTATCAGGTAAAGGTTTCAATTCCAGTTTAGGGGTTGAAATGCTATAGGGAAGTAATTTAGCATGACTTTCGGGGAATTCAAGCTTGTTAGGTCTATTATGCACTTGCAAGTGGAACAAAGACCCTATCACATCAACTAAATTATCATTAATCTAGTAGGGCACTCTTTGAAACTCAGTGTGATCAAGACTCTTAGTAAGCACAATAAACAATTCATCTTCATGAGACAAGTCATAAATATCTTGGGACTACTCATCAATAACATCAAGTGCATACACGTAATTCACATCAGCAGGAAATCTTATAGCATCAAAAATATTAAATTTAATCACTTCACCATCAAATTCCATGGGTAATGCTCCTTCATGTACATCAACTTAGTCATAGTTGTTTTCAAAAATGGTATACCGAGCAAGATAGGAATATCATGACATGCATCACCCATGTTTATCACATAAAAATCAGCAGGAAACACAAGCTCATTCACTTGGACTAAAACATCCTCTAAAACTCCATCTGGGTAAGTATTGCTCCTATCAGCTAATTGAATGACTATACCAGTTTTCTTTAGCTCTCCTAAATTCAGTTTGTCATAAACAGACCTAGGCATAATATTAATGGAAGCACCCAAGTCAAGCATAGCCTTATCAAAGTAAAGGTTTTCTATTTTACAAGGAACAGAAAATACACCTGGGTCTTTGCACTTAGGGGGAAGTTTCCTTTGAAAAACTGCAGACACATTTTCCCCCACACTTACCTTTTCATTACCTACTTACTTTCTTTTAGTAGTACACAATTCTTTCAAGAACTTAGCATAGCGAAGCACCTGTTTAATGGCATCAAGGAGAGGTATGTTGATCTCTACCTTTCCAAAAGTCTCTAAGATCTCTTGGTTAGCCTCATTCACCTTAGAAGTAGGGCTTCGAAACCTACTAGGAAAGGGTGGTATTGGCTTAAAAGGTTCTCTTTTCTTCTCACGTATTTCCTTAATAGTTAGACTAGAATCTTTATCTAACTCTGGTTCAGCTCCTTCTACCTCTAACTCAGGCTCAACCTCTCTATTCTTCCTAGGTTCTTTTAGCTCTTTTTCACTCCTAAGTGTCATGGCACTAACATTCTCCTTAGGGTTATGGTAAGCCTGAGATGGTAACCTATTTTACATTTGATCCTGCAAGTTGTTAACTATGGTATCAGTTGCAGTCTGTCTCTCTTGAACCTGCATAAGAGTCATCTCCATATTTTGGAACCTATCATCCATCTTCTTAAAGACTTGTTCTAGTAGGAAGTTGGTCCTATCCTGATTAGAAGGTTGACGAGATGTCTGGTCAAAACCAGGTGGGTTGGTTCTAAGGTTATACCTAAGGTTGGGTGGTCTCTCTATCCTTCATTATAGGTGTTAGAATATGGATCATACCTCCTTTGACCTTGTTTAGAATAGACAGTATTAATATTCCCCTCTTGAAGTGTAGGACATGCATCAGTAGGATGCCCCTCTAGACAACAAATTCTACATATGACTACTTTTTGTACTCCCCCAGTAACAATCTTATTTAACATAGCAGTAATATGAGATAACTGACTCTCTATAGATGAGTTAGAGCCAATCTCATTAACCCTTTTAATTTATGACTCCCTCGCACTAAACTGCTGAGTATTTTGGGCCATTAAATGGAATAAATCTCTAGCCTCTACTGGAGTCTTATTGACTAGAGTGCCCCCACTAGCAGCATCAACTATATTACGATCCATAGAAAGCAACCCTTCATAAAAATATTGAATCAACAACTGTTCAGTTATTTGATGTTGAGGATAACTAGCACACAGTTTATTAAATATTTTCCAATACTCACAAAAAGTTTCCCCATTCATTTGTTTGATATCACATATTTCCTTCTTAATAGATCGAATTCGGGATGCTGGAAAAAATTTCTCTAAAAATGATTTATGCAATGCAATCCATGTAGACAAAGATCTAGCAGGCATGTAATACAACCAATCTTTAGCATTACAAAGCAAAGAAAAAGGAAAGGCTCTCAACCTAATTTGGTCTTCAGGAATCCCCTCAGGCATCATAGCAGAGCACGTGATAAGGAATTCACTAAATGATGGTATGGGTCCTTACCAGCTAATCCATGAAACTTGGGTAGCAGATTGATGAATCCAGAGTTCAGCTTTAGAGGTTTATCTAATGCAGCATAAGTAATGGACAAAGGTTGGGTTTCTAGATTAGGGGCAGCAAGTTCTAGAAGAGTAGGCATTCTTACATCTTCATTTTTAAGAATTACTAGTTCAAAATAACCTTCTTTGTTTTTAGCTTCCAATGTTTGCTCCTTGTCCTCTCCAATCTCGTTACCACTCCTTAACTTCATAAATTAAGGGCAACCTACAAAAAATTAAAATACTAGAGTTAAAACAAAACAATAAAAGTAGTAACATTAAATAGAACTAAACTAACGATTTTATTTTCTTTCCTCGGCAACAACGCCAAAATTTGTATAGCTTGTCGTAGAGCTACAAATTAAACCACTGCTTTGATTTATAAATAATATTTATAGCATAGGAAAGTAGGGATCGATCCCATGAGGAAAGATTATGTCAAAAAGTTGGTTTAATTCTAAATGATTTTACTACTCTAATTTATTATAACTTCTCTTTGTATTTCTAAAATAAATCAAATTTAATAAATGAAAATCTGGAAAAAATACTTAATATTGCTACTAAATATTCTAAATTTAATTCTGGAAATAAAATATTAAATAGCTATCCTAAATAATCTGAAAAATAAAAACAGAAATCATGACACAATATTCAATTGAAAATTAAAACAGAAGATAACAAGCAGAAAATTAATATGAAAAATTACAGAAAGCAATCCAAATTAATATTCTGACTTTGAAACTGCAAAATTATATGTAATTCATTTCAGAAAAACTAAAACAGAAAATTAACTCCAGAAAATGAAACAGAAAATAAAATCTGAAATTAGAGAAAAAAAAAATAAATGCACTAATATAAATACTAAATTAAATAAAAAAATTGCCAAAATTTCAGGTTATAATTTTATGGACTTAATAAAACCTAAAAAACATTAAATAAAATTTAAAAACGTAATTTTCAGATTTAGTGAAATAAAAACCTGCACATATCCAATTCACGAAATAATTCTGAAAAATTGTCAAATAATTTCCAAAAATTCCAAAATTAAATATAGGAAGAATAGGACACTATATAAGTGCTAGAATGGACTAAAACATGAAAAAAACACAAAAGGAACTATTTTTAAGCTAATTTCTAACAAATCGGTAATTAAATGGCAAAACAGAATATAAATTAAATCTGGAAATTATAATCACACTAAAAATCAAAATCTAACTTATCTAACATTACCAAGACACTCCTAAAAGACTACTCTTTTGTGGGGGGTAAACGAAATTTATATTAAAGCTTATAAATTTAGAATTTAAAATTGACAACTAAACAAATTAACGAAAAGGTTACAATTAATTATCAAGGTACCAAATTTATGAAAAATACTCAGCATAATCTATATCCACCATTCAAATTTATATTTATTATCAACACATAAATCGATTTTTATCCATGAATTAGACTGTAGAATACACCCACCAGTGGATCTTTTCCGTTTTTCCTTATATTATAGTTTTTTAGGTCCAGCCCTAATATAAACCCTACTAGTTTTTATAACCCTAACACCAGCGCAAGAATTTAATCAAACTAGAGCAGTAAGTATTAGAAAAACATCATCTAATGCCTTGTAATCAATTTACCAGCAAATTAATTTAATACAGATCTATAATGATTATCAAATTAAAAGATATGGGTTTGAATCATCCATGATTAATTAGGGTGATACTAATGCTTAAAAGACTATAACTTTAACGTATTAAAGCCTTTTAACCTATCATATGAACTCTATTAAGCTAACTAGCATACATTTTAATTAATATAACACAAATATCATAAACGATTAATACTAATTGCTATAAATCATGAATAGAAATCAACTATACAATAAAGCATCGAACTTGTTTCAAAATAATTCTTTAGCATGGTTTCAAATAGATTATACTAAGAACATAAAATTTACTCACACATATTGTAAATTAAATTACAATAATTAACCAAGGATTTCATGTTTAATAATATACTAAACACAAAAGAAATAAAAAAAAAAATAGAGCAATACTACTTCGATGATAATGATGATGGCAATCATCGGTATGAAGTTACGATGAAGATGATGATGCTTACGGTGATGAGGCATGAAAGTGGCTGCCGTGGTGGTTTGAAGATGGTGATGAAGATGATTTATGGTAAGGAAGGAGATTGATGGTTAGGAGAAGAAGAAGGCGTGAGGTTTGTGTGTAAAGGGGAGATGGTGATTGAGGGTGACGGTGGCGGATGATGACGATGTGAGGCTGAGGCGTGAAAACTGTTGTGGGTTCGAAGGAGGAACCTGTGGTTTCTAGGGTTAAGCGTGGGTGTATGGTGAGGTGAGATGGGATTTTATAGTTGATATATGATGAGGAGGAAAGGAGGGTGGGATAGGGTTTTAGCTACTAGAATTGTTTCTTTTCCTTAAACTCCTTGTCCCCCAAGTCTTCTAGCTTCTCTTCAACTAGAAACAATACTCTTGCCACCCTAACCCAAATAAATCATTATGGAAATAATATTTTCCATAAATCATTATTTTTGGACCGAC
>JACYFF010003369.1:67615474-67760087 GCA_017589665.1 Selenicereus undatus
CACACATATATATATATATACATATATATTTATATATATATATATATATATATATATGAGATAAATTCTTCTTATATAAAACCCAATGATGTCATTATTGGACTATTAGCTAAGTTTCCTTGAAAAAGCTTAACGTATGTAATAAATTTTAATTGATAGAGGTAAACCACGAGTCATTTGTCTTCTCAATGAAAGGATTTGCATTCAAAATTTCCTTTTCTCTCTTTCTACACTAGTTTTTTCTCCTTTTCTGCTTAGTTTCCTCTTCTTTTTCCCCCCCTCCATTTACATTCAAACATTACTCGTTTCTCACCACTTGTCAACTATTTATCAAAGGTGTAAAGTAGATTCCTTTGCAGTATATCACTTTTTACTCCCCTGATAATTATAGATTTCATGATCGTTTAGCAACTTGTAAGATTTATAACAGGTTTATTATTATTTTTTAATTCATTTCCTGCGGTCTATCCTTATTTTTTTCTCTAAAAGGTTTTCAGAAGGTCCTTATAAAAATATTTTTACAAAATTCTATTTTGTGAGTCTCTTGGAATTAGACTCTCTACGGCCAGGGATGCTAGTACAGATAAGGTTGCCTACATCTGGATCTCTCCAAACCTTGTAAAAGCGGGACCACTCTAGAAGGTATTGTTGTTGTTGTTGTTTTTGTTGTTAGCAACTTGCAAGAGAATGTAAATATAGAGGATGAGGTCAATGAGTGTTTTATTAAATTTATTTGTTTTATCTAAACTAACCTCATGCTATGCACCTAGTGTCATGGGTTGATAAATTCACTCAAACTTAAACCCATGCGACCTAGTAAACTTTGGTTGGAACTCTTGCTTTGTTTGCTAGTAAGCCTTGAAGGATGCTTAACTTAGACTTGAGAAGCTAAGTAAGCACACACACACTCTAAGGGAACTTGGAGAGAGAAGGAGTTTGGGAGAATGCTCTTGTATTGCACTTGAATGCTTTCAATGGCTTGGTTACAAATGAGCCCCCTTGGGGGTTTATATACACATCCACCTCCTCAATGGACGATGGAGACCTACTTGATCCTACGGCTATTATTTCACTTCCAGAATATTCTATACAAATATCTTATGTGTAGAACAGTGTGGAGCATTTTAGAGTGTAGTCTACAATAGTCTAGTATAGCTTAGAAAGTTGTATGACTCTCCACAAGGTCCTAGATACTCCAGAAGCTTTTGGAATAATTTAGATAATTCTAGAGTACTCCAGAAGGTTCTAGAACATTCTAGAACATGCTAGTGTATTTCATAAAGTTCCAAACCATTATGGAAGACTTTGGAACATTCTAGAACTCTCCGGAGATAGGGGCCATGACATTCTCCCCCACCTAATCGGGCAACGTCTTTGTTGCCTTTGGGTCTTGGCCCTTGAGTTGCCTCATATCCAGGAGGTGTCATTCCCACTTGGTTGGGTTGATGTGTCGTGGCTAACTGCTCGGCACATTGATCCTTTGCTCGCTTGCGTCCCATCCTCGTTCTGGCACGTTTCCTCCTTTATGCCAACTTCCAAAGTGATGTTGGGGGTATGACACTCGTAGGTCCCTCATCCCTTTCGAGGGCAGATAGGTGCCCTACGTCATTACTCTCCGTAAATCGAAGGGCAGTTAGCACCTTTTCCTTCTCGACTTTCCGTCTCATGGGTATTGCATGTGGTTGCCCATTGCCCATGATGAACGAGGAGCTAGCATGAGGAACTATGACGGCTTTCGCCTTATTGAGGAAGTCCATTCTTGGATAGAACTTCTGATCATCAAGGGAAGCGACGGTTATGTCGACCTTACCTTTCCATGGTCCGACTTGGATGTTCGTACCTCGAGCAACTCCATGGATTAGACAACTCTTCGTATTGACTCCCTTCACATAGCCTTTCTCCTTTTTGCAAGGTAGGCTAATCTCATCGGCAAGTTCTTTCGCCATGTACACTTTGTCCGCTCCCGTGTACACCGTGGCTTGGAGTTTCTGACTTCCAACTTCGGTCTCTACATACATACGACTACCGGCTTGCTCCCCCACCTTGGATTGGATGACACTTATGCGCGATATTGAGGCAATAATTGTTTCCTCTTCATGCCTCTCCTCTTCCATCACAAGCGCAACAAGTTTCCCACGCTTAGGGCACTCAAAACCCTAATAAGGCTCGTTGCATGAGAAGCATGAGTATGTCCTTGATGTCTCATCCTTCTTTTCTCTTCCCTTGTCCTTGAAGATTGTTGACTTGTCCCACCTGGGAGACTTGTCCCGGTCTCCCCCTCCTTTGTCATTGTTACTTGTCTTCTCGTTTTGTCCCCTGGAGGAATCCCTTTGAACTCGACTAAGGTCTTAGCGGTGGCGATTGCAGAGGCGAGGTCTTGCACATTATTCCTCTTAAGCTCCATCTTGGCCCACCCACATAGGCCATCAGGGAAGTAAAAAAGTGCATCTTTCTCCCTCATGCTTGGAATTTTAAGGAGAAGCTCTTCGAACTCCCCGATTTACTCCCGGATGTGGCCCTCCTTATGTTGGAGGTGCCTTAGCTTAGCCATTGCTTCATTCTCAGCATCCTCGGGATAGAATTACTTCTTGAGTTCCCTCTTGAATTTGTCCCAAGTGGTGATGGGGTTGGATCCTTGGTTGACATCGTCACACCTACGACGCCACCAAACAAGGGTTGTATCTTTGAGAGTGAAGGAAGCATGGTTTATCTTTTTCCCTTCATCGGTGATGCACACCGCTTCAAAGTAGGCCTCGAACTTCCAAAAGAAGTTATCAATCTCCCTAGCGTTCCTTGCCCCATTGTATGTTGGGGTTTGGAGCACATTCACCTTCGGGGTGGTGGGTACTTGTCCCGATCCACCGTTGCCCATGTTGCTCATCGCAGTCATGCGCAACTTGAGTTGGAGCTCTAAGGTTTCGATCCTAGCCTTGTGTGTATCCACCTCGGCCTTGTAGGCAGTCACCTCATCCCTACAAGCTTGAAGCTCGACCTCCTTGGATGCTCAAAGGGTTTGGACCTCTTCATTGACATTGCTTGCCGAGGATTTCACCGTCTCTTGCATCTCCATACGAAACTCCTCAAGGTCCCCCGTGGACTTGAGCTCCTCGATGCGCTTCTCCATGCCATCCACCCTACCCGTTAGGTCTGACATGGAGTGGTTGGTCTCCGCAAGCTTGTCGTATACAAGGATCGACAAGTCGTTGTTCTTGTCCTTGCCCTTCTTCCCTCCTTGTTGAGGGTTGCCAGCATCGGTAACACTTGAAGCCATAATCTCCCAACTCTAACCTTGCTCTGATACCAACTGTCATGGGGTGATAAATTCACTCAAACTTAGACCCGTGCAGCCTAGCGAACTTTGCTTGGAACTCTTGCTTTGTTTACTAGTAAGCCTTGAAGGATGCTTAACTTAGACTTGAGAAGCTAAGTAGGCACACACACACTCTAAGGGAACTTAGAGAGAGAAAGTAGAGAGAAAAAGAGTTTGAGGGAATGCTCTTGTATTGCGCTTAAATGCTTTCAATGGCTTGGTTACAAATGAGCCCCCTTTGGGGTTTATATACACATTCACTTCCTCAATGGACCGTGGAGATCTACTTGATCCTACAGCTATTATTTCACTTCTAGAATATTCTATGCAAATATTATATATGTAGAATAGTGTGGAACATTCTAGAGTGCAGCCTAGAGTATTCTAGTATAGCCTAAAAGGTTCTAGAACTCTTTACAAGGTTTTAGACACTCTAGAAGCTTCTAGAACAATCTGGATGATTCTAGAGTACTCCAGAAGGTTCTAGAACATGCTAGTGTATTCCAGAAGATTACAGACCATTATGAAAGACTCCAGAACATTCTAGAACTCTCAAAAAAAGCAGCATGTGACACTAGGAGCATCTGCAGTAAAGACATAGCAAGCTAAGTCATACAAGAGAGAACTCAAACGTCTCCCATAGGGATGGAAGTTTTCGTTGTCTTGGGCAAGCCCCAAGAAAAAAAGAAAGTCTTCAAAAAGATTTGTACTAACTAAAATCTTATAAACTTGGAATGCAAATAATACCTTCATTTTTAAAATTATCCTCTTGGATTCTTCCTTCCAATGAAGGGCAAAATAGTCCTCATGTTGGAAAACCATTATGTAAAAATGTAGTTGAAGCAATGACATGACTGAGTTTGAGCCTTGCTTGTAATTCAACACGCATCTTCAATCACACCATCAATTTTTTTTTTCCACTTACAATTTCTCATTAGTGGCCTAGATAAGTTATAGCAACACATGGACCTATTCAAGATTCAAGATAGAAGTTATCATATAGACAAGTAAAATAAAGGGGAGTCCTAACATATTCTAAAGTCGTATTTTGATGATGTGGAACATGTGGGACCCACTTAAGACTTAAAATAAGACCTATGGGTTGAACATACTCTAATGGACATGTAGTGTATCGGCATAAAGCAATACAAAGATTGGCTCGAATTAGAAGTTGAGCTAGTAAAATATCTAGATTTGTTGGTTTCTCATAAATAATTCATTCAAATAAAGTGTACTTAATTCCCTAGGATCAACACAGGAGACCAAGCGTACAGCCTTAAGAATAAGCGTTTTATTGTCGAAGTGCCTCTTGACTAATTAGTTGTTATTTGTTATGCTAGACAATATAGTGACATTTTCATCAATTTATATTTTTAGGCACTATTCTGATATTTATTTTCCCTAAGTCACATTTTAAAAAATTTCAAAATCTTAGTTGAAAATAAAAATCATTATAGTCTAGAAAGGAAGTCACTGATCATATAATTTGCGATCAAATCTTGCCAGTACATGTTATTACATTGAACCTCATTTTTATTTATTTTCACATAAGATATAGTCCTTGGTTCAAAATAGACTCGATCAATAAACATCTTTAAACTTTGATAATCATAACTTACAAAAGTCACAAGAGTTTACAAGCAAATTTCATCATAGGTTCTTTTTCTATGAGTTAACTTGGAAAAAGAAGGTTTGATAAATAGCAAGTTAAAAGAAATCATGATCAATATATAAGAACGAAAGAGGGGGATGGTGCAAACTATTACGTGCTTTTAGGTATAATATTTATGCTTCATGGATCGAATAAAAAAATGTAGTTTTGTTATTGTTAATAGAAAATTGCAAAAAATCCTGAATAGTAATTTTTGTGTAGGGAATTTTAATGCTGTTTGAAGCCATTTGATAAAAATAATCTATGCAAATATTTGATTAGATTTTTTTAAAAAAATTTTAGCTAATTTTTTAAAGATTGGCCAATTTAATTAATTGGGTCAATTTGACCTCGATTGGTTCAATTTTGAGATTCAAGGAGAAAATTAGATCATCTTAGTTAAGGTCCATGTTGATTGGTTTTTGGTCCACTAATTAGATATGAGGTGATTCTATTAGTGTCAATTTTTAATTTATAGGTTGACCTTAAAATATGTTGCTTGAGTTTACATCTAGTATATTGAAGTCACTAAATATGAGATAATAAATAGCTTGAGAGTAACACCTCTTGGTGTTGTATATATGTGTCTCACATTGATTTGACACAGTAAAGTTGTAATATAATGATGTCTATTATCCCAAATGCACATAATAGAATGCACTTCTTTTATGATGTATGCGACCAAAGTTTTGTTTGACATATTTTATCAGGATTCTCTTTCATTTCTTGAAAACCATATATCTGATCTCTAGTATTTTTTGAAACAACATTTGATAAAGAATTTGATAATTCTTATTGTTAGTAACTTAAAGGACAAACATATCAATACAAGTTGGTGTAAGTGGTTGGTTGTTTATTCCTTGATCTAATTTTAAATATTGCAAATAAAAAAATGTGACCAAAAAAAACTTTATCTTGATGAATTGAGGTCAATGTGACTCCAACTAATGGAGGATTGAAGACCAAAAACAAAAGGACAATTGTACAACCGCCTATTTCAATATAACTAAACAAAATTCCTTGATATTACTTGGGAGAAAAATTAAAAATCGATGAACATAAATAAATTGATATATACTTTCTCACTCAAAAAAAAAAAGGAAAAAGAAGTACTCTTACTTTTTGAAGTCTAATTTCAATTTACAAAGTGAATACAAGAGCGGCCTGATACTGCACTGATAACAAAGATCACTAGCACCATCAGGACCAATAATTGTCCGCCAACCATCATTGATAAACAGACTTTCTGCCTTTCCCATACCCAAATTCTTGAATCCCCATTCATTCAAATTCGAGTTCCTCCTTGTTCCTTGAAGATTTCAACTAGCAACTTGGTAATGACTTGTAGAATATGAGGAGTTTTAATGACTAATCCGAAATGAATATCAATGCTCAGATAGCTCATTCACAACGCTAGTTCTTAATTTAAAAATGCTTTTTAATTTGTTCCCTACTTTACAACTAAATAATTTTTTTTTCTCCATGCCACTATATTGACTATTGAGTATTTTTCTCTAAATGCGTCGGATACTACAATAACATGTTACTTTTGTTGTTTAATTTTGTTCAAAATATATTAATATTAAAAGAAGCCTTTTATAATTTAAGGACAAAAATATAAAAAGTTTCCAAAAGAATTAGTAACAAACTATCAAATGCATCCAGACAATTAATGTTTTATCCAAATGACACTCAAAATAAAAATAAAAAAAATCAAATCTTATTATTCCTTTGTGTGAGATTGCGATCGATATTTGTCCTTTATAATAAATTACATTTTGTTTTTTTAAAAAATATTTGAGAAAAAAATAAAGAAAAATCAAACCTCAACCCACACCATCCACAATGTCACCTGACCACCCCAACCCACCTCACCAGTGGATTAACTGCCCCTAACCATTAATGGTCTCCCAGTCCTATGATGAGTTCATTGACAGCCAATGATCAAAACATTATTCCTTGACCTTCTTGCCACTCCATATTTGTCCCTCACCCTCTATCTCATGTGAACCCCTCACTATCACATTTTCTTTTCAGCCCTTCAGCCAACAACATTGCATGAGCAGGGCTCAACAATGCTGGTGAAACTAGGTGCGTCCTCTAACTAACATCTGAGCACTACTCATGGACCACCGTCTCTCGATCTACCTCAGTACCTCTTTTGATCTCTTTCAACTCAACTCTTTCCCCATTTCCTTTTCCCCCTTCAGTGCTTGATTCCACTCTTGTTGGGTTTATCTATAAGTGTAGATGCTAGAAATTAATGCAATGAGTTGCTCATGGACTGAAAGCAACCATAATAATGGATTTGGATATGTTATTGGTTGGGGCAGTGGAGTAAGGTGGGTAGCACTATGGCTGGTAAGGTGCTAGTATGTTTTTTCTGCCCTTAAATATTTTTTGAAAAAATAAAAATATATTTTTTTCACAAAATAAATACTAACTTATCTTCTTTCGATGAAAAAAAAAATCATGTCCTCAAAATTTATGATACAAAAACTCTATTTCTTATAGTTCAAAAGTAACTACTTGAGTTGTAAATGAAATCAAGCCAACTTGGTGAGCCATTGAATTCAAAATGGTCAAAGTTCTACTGAACCTCAAGTCCAATTGAACCTGAGCTGACTTGTTGACCTTATGGAACCGAGCTTAATACTAGCACGATTCTTCTCAACTCGGTTCAGCTAGATGACTTAGTTTATTTTCTTCATATATTTATTTAGAAAACAAATGTGCATTTTGAGATCTTGATGCTTATGATTTTGTAATTTTGAGCATGATTAAAGACAATGCCCCATTGTATTCTAGATTCCACGGTCATGTTTAATTTTGAGTTTAGATTAGTGGATTTTTCTTTGCAATCTTTCTTTTTCTCATTCTCTTTTTTCTTGAATTCATTGGTAAATTTTAAATTTTAGTCTTTAGTTCGTTCTATGTTTAGTTCAAAATTTTTCAAAGGCCGGGGGAAGCTGAGCTCTAAGTATAGCAATGCGAAATCGAGTCTCAGTTTTTTAAGTTCAGTGAGCTTTGAACTCAGTTTGAGCTTGACCCATATTTGACAGATTTGGTTGGGTTCGACTCCACTCAGCTATGCCGCTTAAACACAACTACAATTGGCTAGCCGAACCAAAACAATTGGTTGAATCGAAGAATTAAAAAAAGAAAAATAAAATAGAGTGATTATTGTAGTCAACATATCAATACATCTTTAGTTCAGAGATTATGTAATGAGTTTGCTTTTGGGGTTTTCAGGAAGGTTGATGAGCGTCTAGTTAGGCAGTCTCAAAGTTATGATTAAACTTAGGAAGATGGTTCTCTTTTTAACTTTCTTTTTTATACTTTGGTTTCTGACTGTGTTGTCAAAAAATAAATAAATTATACATTGGTGTTAGTTAGCTCAACTATTAAAATCTTTGGAGGTTATTACCAATGTTTCTGATATTCTATATTTTCTTGAAAAAAACGCTCAACCTATATAAATTTCAAAATCTATATCCTTTATTGCTACATTCCTATCCTAAATAATGAATTGAAATCATATAAGCATTTTCAGACTTAGATTTGAATTGCGCCCGGACTTTTATAACTCTTTGAGTATCTTTAGGAGAAAATTCAATCAAAACAACAACAACAACAACACCTCCCAATGTGGAAAATTCAATCAAATCGAAGTCAATAAAAATGAACAAAATGAAAAACTGTTAATGCTTTTCTTCTTCTTCGCAAAAAAATAAAATAAAATAAAAATACTTAATACTTTTCCACGCCAGAAGTTAATTCCAAATTTGCAATGTGAGGGCGGCCGTGGTTCTACGTCGGTAACAATGATCACCGGCAATGTCAAGAGCAACAGTTGTCCGCCATTGATAAACCCTCGTAATTCCTACATGATCTTGATCTTGAATTGATCATCTTTGAAGAGACTTTCTTTCTCCTCCAGACCCCAATCCTCAAATTCAATCCCCATCAATGGATTCAAATTCAAGCTCTTCCTTATTCCTTGAGGATTTCGGTCAGAAAGTTGATCTGACCCGAAGAATCCGAGAAGTTCTGCTGAACTACCCAGAAGGAACAACGGTGCTGAAAGAGCTCATTCAGAACGCCGACGATGCCGGGGCGAAGAGGGTTTGTCTCTGCTTGGACCGCCGCATCCATGGGTCGCAGTCTTTGCTTTCTGAGACCCTGAAACAATGGCAGGGTCCTGCTCTTCTTGCCTTCAACGACGCCGTTTTTACCGAGGAGGACTTCGTCAGCATATCTAGAATTGGAGGCAGTAGCAAGCATGGTCAGGCTTGGAAGACTGGTCGTTTTGGGTGAGTGATTCGCCTTATTTTTGGGGGGGGGGGGGTTGAAGTTGGGACATTGATTGTAGTTTGCTGATTGGATGGAATATGTAGTCTTCTGTGATGATGATGGATTTTGATTCTATTAGAAATGGGTAGTCTTAAGAGTGGCTAATGTATGCCTGCTGAACTTGGTTTTGAGACCTTTGATGAAGAATGCTGAACTCTTTGTGTTCTCTATTCTGGTTTTTTTGACCTCATATGCTCTTAGGGAAAGACAACAAAATCGTATTTAATGGTATAGATTCTAAGCATGAATTTCCTAGTGATGGCGGGTCGCTGCTGATCATTAGTTCCTTTCTTGTTTTTGGGATTCTTTCTCTGCTATGGAACAAGTCGTTTTTGCACTATTCTTCTTAGCAATGGAATATAGTGGACTAAAGCAAAATGTCCTATTGAGCTATCCTCTTTTTTTTTTTTTTTTTTTTGGTTGTGAAGTAGGGGGCATTTAATGCCTTTCAAATTTAGTTCCATCATGAGCAGCCTCTCTACAAATCTATTACAGTGGCAAGGCTGCTTAAACTTGAAACCCAGTACTGAAGTTTTGGTGAGATTCTAGGCTAATGGTTTTGTTCGGTTTGGCTCGGTTTGATAATTCTTAGACGAAGAATGCTGTTCGTTTTGAGTTTTTGTGGTCGCCATTCTCTATCTTTAAACTTCAGTTGAGATGGGCGGTCTTCAATTGCTGTAGAGTATGAGACTGAATGCATCATTGATTATTGTCTATCGTTTTATATTATAGGGTGGGGTTCAACTCTGTCTACCATTTGACGGACCTACCATCTTTTGTAAGTGGGAAATATGTGGTTCTGTTCGATCCTCAAGGAGTATACCTTCCAAATGTCTCTGCTGCCAATCCAGGAAAGCGGATAGAGTTTGTCAGTTCTTCAGCTATTTCATTGTATGAAGATCAGTTCTTCCCATATTGCGCCTTTGGCTGTGACATGAAAAGCCCTTTCAATGGAACTCTGTTTCGTTTTCCTTTGAGGAACGCAGATCAGGCAGCCATGGGCAGGCTGTCGAGGCAGGCATATTCTGAAGATGATATCTCTTCTATGTTTACTCAACTTTATGAAGAAGGGGTCTTTTCTTTGCTATTTCTTAAAAGTGTGATGTCAATTGAAATGTATGTGTGGGATGCAGAAGAGACCGCACCATCGAAACTGTATTCATGCTCTGTCAGCTCAGCGGATGAAGATATAGTTTTACACAGGCAGTTGCTTCTGAGATTGTCAAAACTACCCAGTGTTTCAGCTTGCGAGATGGACTCATTCATTATAGATTTTGTGAGTGAGACTGTCAGTGGAAGCTCCGCTCAGAGGAAAAAAGATACCTATTATGTAGTCCAATCCATGGCATCAGCATCCAGTAGGATCGGTTCCTTTGCTACCAAGGCCTCCAAGGAATATGATATTCATTTTCTCCCTTGGGCATCTGTTGCTGCTTGCATATCTGATGACTCCAAAGATGTGAGTTGCGTAACTCTTTATTTGCTAATCCCTTATCAATGATCAGAATTCAGTCCTACTGCTTGCTTGCATGAGTTCTATGATTGGCTCATATGTGCTTCTGGAAGGAGTTTTGACTGGAAAATATTTCTAAAGCTTCTTGGAAATGTCAGAGACCACCTAATTGTCTGTTTTTGAACTTTTGGATCTCCCCATAGCCTACTCTGGTGAGATCAATGGGGGTCTTTGTCTATCATTGTGCTGACCAAATTGAATTTCTGCTAGAATAGCCTCCATGAACAGCACTTTAAACCGGGGAATTGAAAATAAGGGGTTTACATTGGCACTCCTTTATGCGTGTAATTTTGCTAGTTTTTAGTCGCTGGTGGTGGAGACTGCATGGGGTACTAGTCATGTTTGCCAATTGCATCTTTTCTTTTAGACATTCTAAAAGATGAGAGAAAAATATATGATGCAGGCTCACTGTTAATTAAGCATAAATTGCTAGTGATTCTCAACTTCTTGTGATCCTATATGTCTTGGTCAGTCAAAACTAATTTCCATACATTCTGCTATTTGGTGTTATACAGGATGATGGACTTAATTATGGTCGTGCTTTCTGCTTTCTTCCTTTGCCTGTAAGGACAGGATTGAAGGTGCATGTGAATGCATACTTTGAAGTCTCATCTAATCGTCGTGGAATATGGTATGGTGCAGATATGGATCGAAGTGGAAAAATCAGATCCATCTGGAACCGACTTCTTTTACAGGATGTGATTGCTCCTGCTTTTGAGAGCTTGCTGCTTGGTGTTCAAGGTCTTTTAGGTCCAACAGAGTTGTATTATTCTCTATGGCCTAGTGGCGATTTTGAGGAGCCGTGGAGCATATTGGTTCAGCATATATATAGAAACATAGTTCAGGCTCCTGTCTTTCATACAGATGTTGAAGGGGGGAAATGGGTGAAACCTACTGAATCTTTTCTTCATGATGAGGAATTTACTAACAAAGAGGAGCTCAGTGATGCCCTTCTACAGCTGGAGATGCCCATTGTTCGTTTGTGTAATTCCTTGCGTAGTATGCTGTTGAAATACATGGCAGATTTTCCACAGAGAGTAGTGACTCCTGATACTGTGAGATGCTTTCTCCGTGGAAACAGTTCCGTAAATAATCTTGGGAGTTCTCATAGGCTGCTTTTGTTAGAATATTGCCTTGAAGATCTCTTAGATTCTGATGTTGGAAGGAATGCAAACAATTTGCCACTACTCCCTTTGGCAAATGGTGGTTTTGGATCTTTTTCAGAAGCTTATGAAGGCATTTCATATTTTGTATGCAATGAATTGGAATACAAGCTGCTTCAACAGATACCTGACAGAGTAATTGAGCGAAAGATCCCGGACAAAATTATGGCTAGGCTCTCAGCTATTGCTCATTGCTCAGGGGCAAATTTAATTGTTTTTGATCCTAAGCATCTTGTCCAGTTGTTGAATCAATTCATGCCTTCTGAGTGGAGATATAAAAGCAAGGTTGTCTGGAAGGATGAAGAGGGCCAAACTAATCACCCAACTCGATCTTGGTTGGTTACATTCTGGCAGTATCTCCGATATCATTGCCAAGACTTGTCTCTCTTTGATGATTGGCCCATCTTGCCATCCACATCTGGGCATCTATATAGGCTTTCCAGGCAGTCAAAGTTGATTAATGTTGATAAACTTTCTGAGAAATTGAGGTTTGTACTTGATAAAATTGGATGTAAGATATTAGATTCTCATTGTGGAGTTGAACATCCTAATCTGTTGCGGTACGTTAGTGATGCTACTGCACCTGCAGTGATAGAGTCAATTTTTGATGTTATTTCATCAAGTTCTGGTGTGACACAAACATGCCTTAATGTGCTCGATGCAGAAGAGAAAGATGAGCTTCGGAGTTTTCTTCTTGATCCGAAGTGGTACATTGGTGGCTCTATGGGTGATCCAGATATATGGAAATGCCAAAGGCTTCCAGTCTATAGAGTCTATGGTGGAGAATCTGTTTCTACCTTGCAGTTTTCTGATCTAGTAGACCCTCAAAAATACCTATCACCAATGGATGTACCACACAGTTTCCTTGGAAGGGAATTCATTTGTTCATCCTCTAATATTGAAGATGACATATTACAGAGATACTATTCGGTGGAGCGAATGGGGAAGGCACAATTATATCGGAGGCAAGTGTTTGGAAGGATTGAGGATATGAAAGCAGAGGACCGTGACCATCTGATGCTGTCTGTCCTAAGAGACCTGCCGCATTTATGCATTGAGGATCCACATTTTAAAGAAGCTCTGAAGAGTATAGAATTTGTGCCTACCAGTAAGGGTGCTATTAAGTGCCCCGCTGCTTTATATGATCCTAGGAATGAAGAGTTACTTGCTTTGCTAGAGGACTCTGACCTTTTTCCGAGTGGTGTTTTCGGAGAATCAGATATTTTAGATGTTCTACAGAGTTTAGGGCTCAGGACTTCTGCATCTCCAGAGACTGTGGTGCAAAGTGCTCAATATATAGACTGGATAAAACAAGAGGATCCAGATAAGGCTTGTTTTAGAGGAAAGGTTCTACTTGCGTACCTGGAGGCAAATGCTCATAGGTGGGCAACAATTCCCCTAAGTGATGATCAAGGTGCACTGAATAGAATATTTTCTCGTGCTGCAACCGCATTCAGACCTCGCATTTTGAAATCTGACCTAGAGAAATTTTGGAATGACCTTCAAATGATTTGCTGGTGCCCGGTTCTTGTTTGTGCTCCGTATAGAGCTTTACCCTGGCCTGGTGTATCATCAGCAGTTGCTCCTCCAAAGCTTGTGAGACCTAAGACAGACTTGTGGCTTGTGTCAGCTAGTATGCGAATACTAGACGGAGAATGCTCCTCAACGGTGTTATCCTATCATCTTGGGTGGTCTTCTCCTCCTGGTGGAAGTGTGGTTGCTGCACAAATCCTTGAGCTTGGAAAAGATAATGAGATTGTGACTGATCAAGCATTCCGCCAGCAATTAGCCATTGCAATGCCAAGGATATATGCCAGACTGACAGAGTTGATTGGTTCAGATGAGATGGACATTGTTAAAGCTGTTCTGGAAGGGTGCCGATGGATTTGGGTAGGGGATGGGTTTGCAACTGCTGAAGAGGTTGTTCTTAATGGTCCTTTACATTTGGCTCCTTATATCCGTGTTATACCTGTTGATTTAGCTGTCTTCAGAGAACTGTTTTTGGAACTTGGAATCCGAGAGTTCTTAAACTTCGGCGACTATGCCAACATATTGTGTAGAATGGCCACGCGGAAAGGGCTTGATCCTTTGACCGCGGAGGAGCTCACAGCTGCTATACTGATAGTGCAGCATTTGGCTGAGGCACCGTTTCATGAAAAGCATGTAAAGATCTACTTACCTGATGCATCAGGTCGTCTCCTGCCTGCATCAAATTTAGTCTATAACGATGCTCCATGGTTGCTTGGCTCCGAAGATTCTGACATTGCATCTGGTCATGGACCCACCCTATCCTTGAGCGCAAGACAATCTGTTCAAAAATTTGTGCATGGTAATATATCAAATGATGTTGCCGAGAAGCTCGGTGTCTGCTCACTTCGTCGATCATTGCTGGCTGAGAGTGCCGATTCAATGAATTTGAGTCTCTCTGGGGCTGCTGAAGCTTTTGGTCAGCACGAAGCTTTGACAACCAGACTAAAACATATACTTGAGATGTATGCTGATGGGCCTGGGATCCTTTTTGAGTTGGTACAGAATGCTGAGGATGCAGGAGCTTCAAAGGTGATTTTTCTATTGGATAAAACTCAGTATGGTACTTCATCTGTGCTCTCACCTGAGATGGCGGACTGGCAGGGCCCTGCTTTGTATTGTTACAATGACTCTGTCTTCAGCCCACAAGATCTTTATGCAATATCTCGTATTGGTCAAGATAGCAAACTAGAGAAGCCCTTTGCAATTGGTAGGTTTGGGCTAGGATTCAATTGTGTCTACCATTTTACTGACATTCCTTCTTTTGTGTCTGGGGAAAATATAGTGATGTTTGATCCACATGCGTGTAATTTGCCTGGCATCTCCCCATCTCACCCTGGTTTGCGTATTAAGTTTGTAGGCAGAAGAATTTTGGAGCAATTTCCAGATCAATTTTCACCTTTTTTGCACTTTGGCTGTGACTTACAAAGTCAATTTCCTGGTACCCTCTTCCGTTTTCCTCTTAGGACTGCCACTGTTGCTCCTCGAAGTCAAATAAAGCAGGAAGGATATGCACCTGAAGATGTCATGTCTCTTTTCTCTTCATTTTCTGAGGTTGTCTCTGAGACTTTACTTTTCCTACGACGAGTGAAGTCCATCTCCCTATTTGTGAAGGATGGAGCTAATATGGAAATGCAGCTTGTGCACTGTGTTCAAAGGCATACTGTTGTTGATCCACAACCCTCGCCACATTCCCTCCAACATTTATTTAATTATTTTAATGGGAATCAGCAGAATCATGTGGATAAAGATAAGTTTCTTGATAAGTTGAGTGTGTATGGAGAAGGAAATCTTCCAAAGAGATGTCAGAAGCTCGTGGTGACAGAACAATGCTCATTGAATCATATGGAACACACTTGGATAATGAGTGAATGCCTAGGTAGTGGGCAGGTGAACAAGAATTCTGCAATTACTAAATCGAGGTCTCTCAAGGGTCTTCCTTGGGCTGCTGTTGCTGTGTACCTGCAGTCAGCTAAGGTTGATGGGGCGTCCAGTGATAGTACATCTGCTGATGAGTCCGTTGCCACTGTGCCTGGTATTTCTCAAGATGGAGGTGTGCCTGCTCTACGTCGGAAGAATTTTGAGGGTCGGGCCTTCTGCTTTTTACCTTTGCCAATCAGCACTGGTCTTCCAGCACACGTTAATGCCTTCTTCGAACTGTCATCTAACAGGAGGGATATTTGGTTTGGTAGTGACATGTCTGGCGGTGGGAGAAAACGTTCTGAGTGGAATATCTACCTCCTTGAGCGTGTTGCTGCCCCTGCTTATGGGCAGCTCCTTGAAAAGTTGGCGATGGAAATTGGTCCTGGTGATTTGTTCAATTCCTTTTGGCCAACAAGATTAGGGGGAGAACCTTGGTCATCCATGGTCCAGAACCTATATATGTATGTTGCTGATTTTGACGTCCGTGTGCTGTACACAAAAGCTAGAGGTGGTCAGTGGATCTCAGCAAAACAAGCTTTATTTCCTGATTTTACTTTTGAAATGATGCCTCAACTTGTTCAGGCATTATCAAATGTTGGTCTACCTCTGGTCAGTGTTTCCCAGCCACTTGTAGAGAGATTTGTGGAAGTGCGGCCATCATTAAATTTTTTGTCACCTCAATTGCTTAGGATGTTGTTAATTAGGCGTAAATGTAAATTCATTGAAAGAAGTGCATTAATATTGACACTTCAGTATTGCTTATTTGATTTAGGAAAACCTGTCCAGCCTAATTGCTTGCATGGTTTACCGTTGATACCTTTGGCAAATGGCTTATCCACAACGTTTAATCCAAGAGGTGTGGATGAAAGAATTTATGTGGCACGTAGAAATGAGTATGATCTTCTCAAAGATTCAATTCCTTCTCAATTGATTGATAAGAACATTCCTGAGGAAGTTTACATGAAGTTATGCGACATTGCACAAAGCGAGGAGTCAAATTTATCTTTTCTGACATGTCATCTGCTTGAGAAGCTTTTTCTTCGGATACTTCCTGTAGAATGGCAAAATGCTAAACAGGTTAATTGGATGCCTGGTCATGATCATCAGCCCTCTTTAGAATGGATAAGATTATTGTGGATCTATCTGAGTTCAAGTTGTGATGACTTGTCAGTATTTTCTAAATGGCCTATTTTGCCAGTTGGAAATAATCATCTCATGCAGCTTGTTAGGAATTCGAATGTTATTGAAGATGAAGGATGGAGTGAGAATATTTCGTCATTGTTGCTGAAAGTAGGTTGCCTATTTCTGAGACATGACATTCCTATTGAGCATCTACAGTTGAAGAACTTTGTTCAGCCACCAACAGCTGTCGGCATTCTTAATGCATTCCTGTCTGTGGCGGGCAAAATAGGAAATGTTGATGGGCTCTTTTCTGAAGCTTCAGAAGGAGAGCTACATGAATTAAGGAGCTTTATTCTGCAGTCCAAGTGGTTTTCTGAAGACAGTATGCATGATATACATACTGAGGTTATCAAACACATTCCTATGTTTGAGTCATTCAGAAGTAGAAAACTAGTTAGTTTGAGTAAAGGCGCCAAATGGCTTAAACCAAGTGGTTTGCGAGAAGATCTTCTAGATGATGACTTTGTTCGTGCAGAATCAGACAGAGAGAGAATCATCTTGAGTAGATATCTCCATATTCAAGAACTTTCCAAGGCAGACTTCTATAAGAACTACGTGCTGAATCGCATGTCAGATTTCCTTCCGTCAGAGGGAGCTGTTTCTGCTATTTTACAAGATGTAAAACTGTTGGTTGAGGAGGATGCCTCTGTTAAGAATGCACTTTCATCAACCCCATTTGTCTTAGCTTGCAACGGTTCATGGCAACAGCCATCCAGGTATGACATTAACCAATCCATACTCTTATCCCTGTCTTATATAGGGTTTTATCACCCCTGTATTGTTGCATCTGAAAATAGTTGTGCATATGCGATTTTTCTACTGTTTGAAATGATGTAGGCTTTGGTGAGCTGCTTTTTTTTTAATAATTTTTTTTCAAAACAAGGAAAAGCAATCTTTTACGTGCTCCGTCTCTAAATGAGTGTCCTCCTTTCTATTTTCGTTTGTCACACTTTGACTGCCCTTTCTGTTTAGGCATTACACTATTTGTATAGTGGTCCACCTTTACCATCAATTAAATTGGATAAGACATTCTGAATATGGATGACAAACTCAATTCCATGTAAAATGCGAAGCCAACATTCATACTGCAGCCATAAATTGGGTAGATAGGGTAGGATAATTTAGATAAAGTAACAAAATTTTCCATACCACTTTTGGCTTGCTTAATGTTAGCCGAGAGTCAAAGGGGATGGTTATTCAGAGTCTGAGGCAGTATATTCATGAGTAGTCCATTGCTTTGCACTATCTATGAGATCTGGAGTAGACAGGAAACTGTTTGCTGCTTTCAAGAAGAGTAAGGAGTGTTTAAAGACAAAATTATATGTGCAACATGTATAATCCCTAAGCTGTTTGCAGCTGTGAAGAAGAGCTAAGAGGGTTTAAAGACAAAAGCATTTGTGCAACATGTATCATCCTTATGCTAGTGAATCACTTCCAGTGGATGGAGAAGGGGGACATGTACAGAGTTCTTTTTCAAGATATCAGTGTGGAAGGATTACCATTGGCCTACCAAGTATTGTTGACGTGATTACTAGCAACTCTTCCAAGATGTAAAACTAATTAATATACAAGCCCAGTTTAATTACTGCCATAATTTTTTAGGGAAGGTAACCTGTGAAAGACTTCTGACAGGCCTTCTGCTAACTGTTCTCAAATACATCCAGCTGAGTCGTGGAATAGCCATATTTTCCATTAACTCTCATGCAGTGGTAAAAGACTCTCAGGAGTAAGTCAGTTGAATATTAGAGGTACAACAGGCTTTTCATTGCCACGACAAACTTTTCCTCAAATGAACCATTTGGGTCCAGGAAAGAAGAGCAGAGACTTTTGTAGAAGCAAATTCTTGTATCTTCATCTTTTGATCCTTGAGGCTGGAAACGGTTTTGTAGTCTCTGTTATATAAAGGATTATGCAAAATTTTCTATTTAATATTGTTTCTAAAATCTTTCTTGGACTCCAGTTATAGGTTGCTTTTTACCTCATTGAGTCGTTGTAATCAGCTAGGACTGTTTGAAATCATAACATGTGTAAGTGCTGCTATGTTCCACATCTACAAAATCGGGCACTCACATTTGGTCTTAGAGAGGTTTATAACCTATTGTTTTCTCAAGTAATTATAAGAAAAATTGTTAGAAAGTAATCTCCTGACATTCAGAACATTGTCAGAACCTCTGAAATAATGACTTTGAAGTGGAATATGAAACTTGGTACCGTGTTTTCCTGTGACGGTTTTTATTCCTGTTGTACATGCCATCCAAAGGCTTATTCTGTATTTCTCTGGGGCCTTTGCTGCGTTGTGATTGTAACTGTAATTTGATTCTATGGAAAAGCATGCACAGGGAACAGTTTATATTTATGGCTTTGTTGTATCTTATGGCTTCTCATCTTTTACTAGATGATTTGTTATAGTACTTGGCCCCCTTTGTTGTGTTTGTCGTTTTTCATTTGTGTGGGTTTTGGGTAGGCCTTTTCACCTTAATCTAAATTTTGATTGATTGAATATATTGTATCATATGGGTCAAAGACAGAAAGAAAGTATATTTAATCTTCATGTTACTTCATTGGCAGGCTTTATGATCCTCGTGTTCCTGAGCTACATTTGCTGCTGCATAGAGAAGTTTTCTTCCCCTCTGAACAATTTTCTGATCCTGAGACCCTGGATATGTTGGCTGGGCTAGGACTGAAGCAAAGCTTAGGTTATATGGACTTGCTCGACTGTGCAAGGACAGTGTCATTTTTAAATGATTCTATGGACTCAGAAGCACTCATTCATGGAGGGAGGTTGCTGGCATGTTTAGATGCTCTAGGATCAAAGCTTTCAAGACAGGAAGTACAAAGAGCTAATGAAATATTGGGGGAGCATGTTCACTCTCTAACTGGTAAGGATCATTGGGACATTGATGCCTTCCTTGATCGCTTGAGTGATGGTAAACCAGGAGAAGAATTTTGGTCAGAGCTTAAAGCCATCAAGTGGTGTCCTATTTATGCTGATCCACCTGTGGAAGGTCTGCCATGGCTGCAATCAAGTGATCTAGTGGCAGCCCCCAGTGTGGTGAGACCTAAGTCAGACATGTGGATGGTGTCTTCTACTATGCATATATTAGATGTCGAGTGTTGCTCCACTTACGTAAAGGGCAAATTAGGCTGGATGGATCCTCCTAAAGTGCAGGTTTTATCTGCTCAACTGGTTGAACTGAGCAAGTCATATGCCCAGTTGAAGTTAGATTCTGCAGTTGGCCCTGCTTTTGATACGGAGTTGCAGAAGGGAATTGCTTCACTTTATTCAATGATGCAAGAGTTTATTAATATGGATGATTTTTCAATCTTGAAGTCTGCTCTTGAAGAAGTTCCTTGGGTTTGGATTGGCGATGGTTTTGTCGCTTCACATACTCTTGCATTTGACTCACCTGTCAAATTTCAGCCATACTTGTATGTGGTCCCATCTGAGTTGGCAAGCTTTAGAGATCTGCTTTTAGCACTGGGTGTAAAGCTTAGCTTCGAGGTTTCTGACTATTGCCGTGTTCTGCAAAAGTTGCAAAGTGATATCAAAGGATCTGTCCTGTCAAGTGACCAGTTATGTCTCGTCCATTGTGTTCTTGAAGCTGTTGCTGATTGCTACTCGGGTATGTCAGCAGAAGAGGTTTCTACTGCTCGTCTACTGATTCCAGATGCTTCTGGTATACTGATGTATTCTGAAAATCTTGTTTTCAATGATGCACCATGGATGGAAAACAACATCTTGATTGGGAAAAAATTTGTTCATCCAAGCATAACTAATGATTTGGCAACAAGTTTGGGAGTCCAATCACTTCGATGCATGTCTTTGGTTGATGAAGAAATGGCCAAAGATTTAGCTTGCATGGACTTCGTAAGAATTAGGGAGCTTTTGACGCTATATGCTTGTGATGATTTTCTGTTGTTTGACCTTCTAGAGTTGGCAGATAGCTGCAACACGAAAAAACTGCACATAATCTTTGACAGAAGGGAGCATCCTCGCCAGTCTCTCTTGCAGCATAATCTGGGTAAGCAAAAGTATATGCTAGTCAAATATCTGCTCCACGATTATATAAGAATGTAGTTTGTGCAAAGAAGGAGCATTGGTTTTCATGGTTATGTTGCTGTCATTTTATTTGTTTTATTGATGACAACAGGTGAATTTCAAGGGCCTGCTTTACTTGTTATATTTGAAGGGGCCAACTTAAGCAGGGAAGAAGTAACAAGTTTACAGTTCCTCCCTCCGTGGAGACTGCGTGGTGATACTCTTAGTTATGGTTTGGCTTTGCTGAGCTGTTTTTCTGTTTGTGACCTCCTATCAGTCATATCTGGGGGATACTACTATCTATTTGATCCCCGTGGTTTAGTGCTTGCTCCTCCCTCAAGTCACTCTCCTGCAGCAAAAGTGTTGTCTTTGAATGGTAGTTTTTCTTTGACCCTTTCTTCGTTGTTTATCTCTCCATATACCTGTCTTTTGTTATGTTGCTCAACATTTGATTTCGTTTAGTTGTGCTAAGGATGTGCATCCTTGTTAGAATGTTGATTATGTTTAGTTCACTATCACATAATAAATGTGGTTTGAGAAGTAAAGGTTTTTACTTTCTATCTCTATCTCAAAAATAAACATGTTTCACACTGTCACATGACCTGCTTTTCTGGAAAAGGACATAAACATGTGGCAGGATAATGGTAATTGTTAACTAGTTAAAGCTATCAAGTTTTCTGTGATCCATATAAAAATAATCCACTCAATCAACTGACACATCAATCAGCTGAGCTCAATCAAATTTGTCTTTTCACTGATGCCATGAAAACTAAAAGATTTGGTCCGTCTACCATGCATCTGAGAGCCGATGCTCTCTGATTTATGTGATTATGTTATATGGCGAATGTGGTCATAACCAGTCTCTGTTTATGCTGACGCGCACGTAGTCATAAACAGACATAGAAGTTCCTACCATACAACCAGCATGCTCATGATGCAATATGTGACGCAGGTATTCACAAAATATATTCACCTTCAGTGACTCATGTCTATGGCTTATAAGTTATAACCTGCGTGTCCATCGCTTAAAATTCTACAGTCCTTTGCCTCTTCGTAATTGCCACATTACAATATGTGATGGTGGAAAGATTTTTATCAGTTGCCATTATTTGTTAATGAATTTCTATTTTTTTCTTTTTTTGTGCATGGTGCTTGGATAGTTATAGATGATTGGAAGTACAGATCATCATATAATGGGACCATCACAGGATTGTGGTCTATTAGTTGACCTGTGGCAGGGTCTAATCCACTTGCATTTTCTTGAGCTAAGTTGGGATTGTTCATGATTCGTTGATGTATATGCTGCGTCGTCTTCTTTCCTTTTTCCTGCTAAATGTTGGGCATCATGTTTGAGATTTTTGGGTTTCTTCTTTCTATGTGTTCAGAATTCAGAGTTTGGGAAATGAAGCTTCATCTCATGCTATTTCAGGTACTAACTTGATGGAGCGATTTCGTGATCAGTTTTCCCCGATGTTTGTGGGTCAAAGTAGAATTTTCTCATCTGATATGACTGTCATGCGCTTGCCTCTCTCATCTGAGTTTATGAAGGAGGGAGCTGAAGCTGGAATACAAAAAATAAATCAGATGTATGAGCGATTTATGGGGCATGGATCTCGCGTACTTCTATTCCTGAAGTCAGTCTTGCAGGTGGGTCTAGCCTGCTTGTTTGATGCACTAGCAGCAGGCATCATTTATTGCTTTGCAATGAGGCCCATTTGACCTTGATACTGGGGGAATCATAGGATGAGTTCATATTTTGTGCTGGAATTTCTCCCTTCATGTACGGGTATTCTCGTGCTGTTAATGAGTCCAAATCCATTAGTTCCCTGAATTTAACCATTTGGATAGTTTTGGAAGTTAAAGCAGTGGAAGATAAATGTTTCAAGAAACTAAAGTCCAATTGGCATTCTGAGATGGAGCTGTTCAGATAGGGTATTTGAGAACTCAAACATGATCTTTTAATGCTCTTTCAACTGTGTCTGCAAGAATTCCTTATTTCGAGAAGCTTCGGCTGCTTGGGAGTAATTTTGCTAGAGACCATCTGAGTTATCATGTTATACTTTTGAAGTAGCTGGTAGACGTTGAGAGCGATAGAGATATATGCTTACCCTGCCACACAATAATACTTTGTGTGAATGCAACTGATCCTTGGCCTGCACTTTCAGAGGTGCTGTTTCAGAAGGCATGTTTACTCGTTAGATTAGCCCATCACTGCTTTTATTTTTAATTTTTGCAATGCCGGCGTTAAAAGATCATGTTTGAGTTCTCAAATACCCTATCTGAACAGCTCCATCTCAGAATGCCAATTGGACTTTAGTTTCTTGAAACATTTATCTTCCACTGCTTTAACTTCCAAAACTATCCAAATGGTTAAATTCAGGGAACTAATGGATTTGGACTCATTAACAGCATGCTGTATTGTGCAAGAGTGTTTAAAATTTTCCTCTAGCATGAGAAACACACAGGAAAGCATGTGGCTTTTATTCAGAAGTTATAACTTTAGTGTTTGTTACATTGTAAGAATTTGTAGGCAGAAAACATTGTTTAGAAGTCAAATTAACCTGAACTTATGGGGTTTTAGTGACTCTTAAGAAAGGAATAGTTGCTAACATAGAACTGAGTGAGCTGCACGTGTCAATTACAAATGGATCTCTGGCTGCTTTTACCACTTTTTTGACGTCTTCCTATAGTTCTGTTGAAAACTAGTTCTCTTCACAAAGAAAAAAACCAACTCCATTTCTTGATCAATATTATCCAGTTGCTGTAGCTATTTTGCGTTGCTGGGATGTCATCAATACATTATTTATTGTGAAGTTGTGTATGTTTTTTTCAAAAAAAAAAATGTCGATGCTAGATTCCATAAATCAGGTTGAAATGCAATTATCATTAACCTATTTGTATGTGTCTTCAGGTCTCCCTCTCAAGGTGGGAAGAGGGAAGCTTGCAACCTTCAGAGAATTACTCAGTTTGTGTTGATTCTTCTTCTGCCTTGCTGAGGAATCCTTTTTCTGAAAAGAAATGGAGAAAGTTCCAGATAGCTAGGCTGTTCGGCAGCTCAAATGCTGCTACCAAAATGCATGTGATAGACATCTACTGTCACCAAGGGGAAAGCAAGGTTGCTGATCAATGGGTAACTGTCCTCAGTATGGGTTCTGGACAAACCAGAAACATGGCACTTGACAGGTACTTAAGAAAGATAAGCTGTTTTAACAAGCTCTTTGCTCCATATGATTGATAGTTCTCTTATCTTTTTCTTCCCATCTACCTCTTCTCCTGTTATTGATGTGAATCTGTGGGTGGTCTTCTTCCTTAATTTGCTTGGCTGCTCCAAGGATAGCTATTACCTTGAGCCAATATTTGGTTCTTGGTCTTTTCTAATGATCCTAATAAGATGCTCATAAATGTTAGTTTCTTTCATGTCTGGCTTGTCGTCCTCCAAAATTTATGGAGGCACTATTCACTTGTTTGACTTTGCAGTTGCATTGGGTGGCATGTTTATGGTTACGTGATGAAGTGCAGCATATCTCCGCAACGTCCATAAATTTTATCAAATGCTTTCTGATTCTGATTATTCTAGTCGTCATCTGTTTTTTTGGGTGGTTGTTGTTCTTATTGTTGTAATGATGACGATGATCATCATCATTTTTCTCTTTGCAAAGGATTTCATCTGTCAAAAACATTTGCTGAAAGCCCTTGTGGGTCTCTCCAAATTGGTCTCTTAGTTTGCAAATTTGTGGGGTAAAGCTGCATCCTTCTGGATCTCCCTAAAACTGTGAAGGCGGAATTGACACTGGGTGATGTTGTGAAGTCTGATTCAAGGAAATTAGAAATGCCCCCCCCCCCCCAAACAAAAAAAAGAAGAAACAAAACAAAAAGGTCCCTATCCTTTACAATGGCATGCTTATTGCTTCCTGATTTCTTTGTCAAATAGACAATAACTGATGGATTTTTTTGTTTGTTTGCCTCACTACTACTTTCCATCTTGGTTAGGCGTTATCTGGCTTACAACCTCACACCCGTTGCTGGAATTGCAGCCCATGTGTCCCGAAATGGCTGTCCTGTTGAGACATCCCATTCAAGTTCTGTGATGTCCCCTCTCCCTTTGTCTGCGAGCATAAACATGCCTGTTTCAATTCTTGGATATTTCCTTGTGCGTCACAATCGGGGTCGTTATCTCTTCAAAATTCAGGAAGGGCATGAAGAGCAGCCCGATGCGGGAAACCAGTTGATAGAAGCATGGAACAAAGAGTTGATGGCTTGCATCCGTGATTCCTATGTGGAAATAACTCTTGAAATCCTCAAGATAAAACGTGGGCTTGTAGGGTCTGCAGATGAATCTAGTGCTTGTCCTGCAGTTAATTTTGCTCTGAAGGCATTTTCTGATCATCTTTATTCTTTGTGGCCAAGATCTTCTGATGATCCACTGATTGATCAACCAGATGGCAATAGGTTGGCATCCACAAAAGTGCCAAAAGCAGATTGGGAATGCATGATTGAACGTGTAATAAGGCCTTTCTATGTTCGCGTTGCTGACCTTCCAGCATGGCAGCTGTATTCAGGAAACCTAGTCAAGGTTGAAGAGGGGATGTTTCTCTCTCAGCCTGGAAATGGAGTTGGTGATAATTTGCTTCCAGCTACAGTCTGTAGTTTTGTTAAGGAGCACTATCCAGTGTTCTCTGTGCCATGGGATCTGATAAGTGAGATTCAAGCAGTTGGAGTTACAGTTCGAGAAATAAAACCAAAAATGGTGCGCGATCTTCTCAGGGTTTCCTCAACATCTATAGTCGTGCGATCAGTGGAGACATATGTTGATGTTCTTGAGTACTGCTTGTCAGATATCCAACTTCCTGAGTCTTCTAGTCCCAATGAAGCTGAAACATCTCTGGACTTTGATTCTTTCCGCAGAGTAAGCAGAGTGGATTATGGGAATTCTACATCTATGCCCAATATACGTGGACTTCATGGGATATCTTCTCCTAGTACAGCTAGTTCAGGAGTGGATGCAATTGAGGTCATGACAAGTCTAGGGAAGGCCCTGTTCGATTTTGGTCGTGGAGTAGTCGAAGATATTGGTAAAGCCGGAGGACCAATGGCTCAAAGGAGCAGGATGACTAGTTTTAATAGCTTCAACGTTCCCCAGAGTGGAAATAAGTTATTGTCCATAGCTGCTGAGCTCAAAGGCTTACCATGTCCTACTGCAGCAAAGCATTTAGCACGTCTGGGAAATACTGACCTTTGGATCGGAAACACTGAGCATCAGATGCTATTAATGCCATTGTTGGGAAAGTTTGTTCACCCAAAAGTATTGGATCGACCAATCCTGGCTGACATACTCTCAGACTGCTCTATCCAGTCACTGCTGAAACTACATAAATTCACCCTCCATTTGCTAGCTAATCACATGAGGCAACTTTTCCATGAAAGTTGGGTGAACCATGTGATGAACTCAAACATGGCTCCGTGGTTTTCATGGGAGAATAGAACAAATTCTGGTGGTGAAGGCGGTCCAAGTCCTGATTGGATTAGACTATTCTGGAAAAATTTTGATGGATCTTCAGATGATCTTTCACTTTTTTCTGATTGGCCCTTGATACCTGCTTTCCTTGGCAGGCCAGTCTTGTGCCGCGTGAGAGAGCGTCATCTTGTTTTTGTTCCGCCCCTTATTGCTCATACATCTTCGGATAACAATATGTCAGAAGCAGGGCCTTCGGAAAGTATACTGAGTGGATTCTCTGTGGACCATTTATCTCTTTCTGAAACACTGAAGCCATACTCCTTAGCTTTTAAAGAGGTCGGTAGCAAGTACCCTTGGTTATTGACACTTCTGAACCAGTGCAATATACCTGTATATGATCCTGCTTTCTTGGACTGTGCTGGTCCATGTGATTGTCTTCCTGGAGCTGGCCAATCATTAGGGCAAGTGATTGCTTCAAAGCTGCTTGTAGCTAAACAAGCTGGCTATTTTCCTGAACTTACTTCCTTTCTTGCCTCTGACCGTGAAGAGCTTTTTAATCTTTTTGTTTCTGACTTTGCATCTAATAGATCTAACTATGGGAGAGAAGAGCTCGAAGTGCTCCGTGCATTGCCTATATATAAAACAGTTGTGGGGTCATATACACGATTAGACGGTCAGGATCTTTGTGTAATTGCTTCTAACTCTTTCCTCAAGCCATTTGACGAACATTGTCTTTCCTACTCCTCGGATACTGATGAAAGTTTATTACTCCGAGCCCTTGGTGTTCCTGAGCTCGGTGACCAGCAGATTTTGGTACGGTTTGGATTGCCTGCGTTTGAGAATAAAAATCAGCCAGAACAGGAGGATATCTTAATATATGTTTACATGAACTGGCAAGAGCTGCAAATAGAATCATCAGTGGTTAATGCCCTTAAGGAGACCCGTTTCGTGAGGAATGCAGATGAATTTTCTTTGGAGTTGTCAAAGCCTCAAGATATGTTTGATCCAAGTGATGCTCTTTTAACATCAGTCTTTTCTGGTGAGCGGAAGCGATTTCCTGGTGAGCGTTTTGCTGCAGATGGCTGGCTTCGAATTTTGAGGAAGTTAGGCCTTCAAACGTCTACAGAACCAGATGTAATGCTTGAGTGTGCCAAAAGAGTTGAGTTTCTTGGGTCTGAATGTGTCAAACGGAATGCAGATCTTAGTTACTTTGATACGGATCCTTCTAATTCTCAAAGTCAATTGCCTCTGGAGATATGGGCTTTAGCTGAATCTGTTGTTGAGGCTGTATTTTCGAACTTTGCTGTCCTTTACAGCAATAACTTCTGCAATGCTTTTGGGAAGATTGCCTGTGTACCTTCTGAGAAAGGCTTTCCTAACGTTAGTGGCAAGAGAGGTGGAAAGCGAGTTCTTTCATCATATAGTGAAGCTATTTTGTTGAAGGACTGGCCTCTGGCTTGGAGCTGTGCACCCATTCTTTCAAGACCAAATGTAATTCCACCTGAGTACTCTTGGGGAGGACTGCAACTCAGGAGCCCACCACCCTTTACAACAGTCTTGAGACATTTGCAAGTAGGTTAATGACTGTTCCCAACTTATTTACGAGCAAGAGATACTGAAAAGCAAAGATCCTGACTTACTCTGAAATTCATTTATTTGCTCGGGTTATTGAATAAAAATTTATTCTCTTGAAACAGATTGTTGGAAAAGACGGTGGTGGGGACACTCTTGCACATTGGCCCACTACAGCAAATATGATGACTGTTGAGGATGCCGCATGTGAGGTACTCAAGTACCTTGACAGAGTATGGGCTTCTCTGTCTTCTGCAGGTATGATCCATGTCACCTTTTCTTCTGGTTTGATTGCCATAAAGATATGTAAAAGATGACTTCCCAATCCATTTGTCTAATTACTGTTGCTGACAAGTATTAAGAAGTATACTGGCAGGACATAACTGGATTTCAGTGCAACCAGTGTTTTAAAATTTAAAAAAAGAGAAAAAAGTTCACTCATCACTATTCTTTTGCTGAAGTCCATATTCGTCCCTGCAGACATAAAAGAGCTGGAGAAGGTTGCTTTCTTGCCTGCAGCAAATGGCACACGGCTGGTTAAAGCGCACTCACTTTTTGTGCGTTTGGGAGTGAACTTGTCTCCATTTGCATTTGAACTTCCTTCGCAGTATCTCCCCTATGTGAGGATCCTAAAAGACTTGGGTTTGCGAGATTCTCTGTCAGTTGCCAGTGCGAAAGACCTCTTATTGAATCTTCAGAAGTCGTGTGGATACCAGCGTCTAAATCCTAATGAACTTCGTGCAGTCATGGAAATTTTACATTTTATCTGTGGTGAGACCGGTGAGCCCACGTCAATTAGGTCTGACTGGGACTCAGATGCAGTTGTCCCTGATGATGGCAACAGACTTGTCCATGCAAGATCATGTGTTTATGTTGATTCTTATGGCTCCCGTTTTGTCAAATTTATAAACTCATCCAGACTCAGATTTGTCCACCCCAGCATTCCTGAGATGATATGTTTAACCTTAGGGATCAAGAAACTATCCGATGTGGTTGTCGAGGTAGACTTCTTGCTTAACCTATTAAAAATTTGTTAAATTTCAGTCTGTTTTAGTATTTTTAGTTCCTATTTTTTTGATACTCTTACTCAATAGGAGTTGCATGCTGAGGAACATCTGCAAATTCGGGAGAGCATAGGATCATTTTCATTATCATTCATGAGGCAAAAACTGTTTAGCCGATCATTCCAGGAGGCGGTATTCAAGATTCTTAGCAGTGTGGGAATTAATGTTTCTGCATTTAATGATTCATCTGCAAGAGAAGTGTGCTCTTTACTTACAGATGCAGCAGACAAATTGCATTTTGTTCATTCTGTTTATACTCGTTTTCTGCTGCTTCCTGATCGCATCGACATAACCTATACTGTAAAGGACCCCACTATTCCAGAATGGGCAGTCGGATCAGGGCATCGTGCTCTTTATTACATTGACAGACAGAAGACACGTGTTTTGGTTGCTGAACCCCCAAGCTATATCTCCATTCTTGATGTAATTGCCATCGTCTTGAGTGACATATTAGGGTCTCCTAATCCATTGCCTCTTGGGTCTTTGTTTCTCTGCCCTGAAGGCTCAGAAAGTGCAGTCATTGATATGCTGAAGATCTGCTCTGACAGCAAAGGAAGTGAGACCACAAGAAACTGCAGTGACTTGATAGGAAAAGATCTAATGGTTCAAGATGCTTCTCAAGTCCAATTTCACCCACTGAGACCATTTTACATGGGAGAAATAGTTGCTTGGCGGTCCCAAAATGGAGAGAAATTGAAGTATGGTAGAGTTCCAGATGATGTTAGACCCTCAGCTGGACAAGCGCTCTACCGATTTGGGGTAGAAACTGCTCCAGGAGTGACGGAAACTCTACTGTCCTCACTGGTGTTCTCATTCAGGACCGTGTCATTAGATGCTGAGGCCTCATCAGTTTCATTGCCAGAGGATAGTCATATCGTATCGTCTAACACAATGGATTCTGAGATTCCAGAATGTTCTGGGAGAGGCAAGGCAACATCTGTACAGGTATGAATTTCTATACTGTCTTTCTTTTGGTTTTCGTTGTGCCACAGCTGACCCTAGGCAGGTGAAATGAGGGAGAGAGGACAGAGAGCAAGAATAGCTCCATCCCTCCGCCATTTTCTTTGTTTTGGTTTTTGTGGGTGGCAAGTGTGGACAACTTTACTAGGAGGGGGAGATGTCAATTAATTGGCCTGTTGTCTATCTTGCTGCTGTCTAATGACTATTGATTTTTGTAAGGTAATTTTTAGTGTAAAACAAAGTACCGCAAGCGTACAACTTTCGCTGTAGTACTTAAGGGTCATCTCCATAGGGACGATGGAAAAGATTATGGTCACAAAAGAGTGGATTAACTAATTAATCTAATGTTAACGACATTAAACCAAATTAAATCATTCAAAGAGAACTGAAACCCTCTAACTAAGAATCCAATGCATACATCACCATTCAACTAAGCATCAGATAACCTAAGTGAACTTACTAATTCAATCACCATTCAACCGAAATTAAAATCTAGAATCTGAAAACTAAAGAGTGAACTAACACTATGAGAAAGAAGAAATTAGCCTTCTGTTCTTAATGACAAAAAAACGAATTAACTTCCATGTTCCATTCTTATGTCCATACCAACATCAAAGTTGAACCATTGCATCAACAACCATTATTATCATCATTCAGATTACCAGTAGCAGAGCAACAAGCAACAAAAGCCAAGATTGATTCATCCTCAATTACTAAGAACTAAACACCAGAATTTCAACTAACATATCAAAATATAATCAACAAAAGTTCATCTAACAACAACCAACGATATCAACTCAGTAAAATCACCTCAACAGCACAATCGAAGAGCACAAATAGATGTCCCAGTCCAGAATTGAAGAGCACAATCGAAGAGCACAAACAGATGTCAATTCATCCTAAGCTAGTTAAACAATAATCGATTCAACTTAACCAAGAAAACAAGAAAATGAGCAAAGAGGGTTCGAATTCTCAGCAATCATCCAACAAGCATAAAGCATAAATTAAGTTTAAGATTCAAACCCAGACCATGATCTGGAGCAGAACAGCGAAATAGGGCCTTGAACCGAGGAGAGGAGCGAGATTCAGCCATCCATTGACCCAAGAAAATTAGAAACGAGCTTTAACAATCGCCAACAAGGGTGGAAACGCCATTATCATGCTCGACGAAATGAAAGCAGGGGATGGGGTGACCGAAACTAAACAAACCCACATCCAAAATCTTACAAAAGTAAACTGAAAACCATGAATTCCAACTGGCAAGCCCGAAATCGTAGCTTAATTATATGAAATTCGGAATCAAAAACCAATCTAACATCAAACCCTAAACCAAATTTCAAAACTAAAACCCTAAATTTGGAAATCAAAAACTTACAAAATTGAAGCCTAAAAACTAGAAAATTAAAACTATTTGGAACCCTAAAAACTTCCTAACCTCTTCTCTGGAGCCGGCTCCCTTCAATTTGTACTCAATAAGTTTCAATTTCAACCCTCGATTCACTTGGGCCGTGGACGGTGGAGATGAGGATGTAGGTGGCAATTGATGCGTGAAAGACGGTGGTGTGTAGGTGTTTTGTTGTGGTGGATAGGGATGAAGATGGTGAAGTGGTGCGGTGTTTTAGAGAGAGAGAGAGATGAGTTAGAGAGAGAGAGAGAGGAGATGATGAGGACGAAGATGGAGGAGCAGGGGAGGGAGCATCAGGTTTTTGGGGGATTGGAAGCCGAGGTAGAGGAGAGAGAAAATGGGAGTTAAAGGGGGGGGGGGGCGGCGGCTTAGTTACGTGAGGGGCGCGTGAGCTGGGGGGGGTTTAGGTTTTATTTTTATTTTTGTGTATTTTTTTGCCTTTTTTTACAAAGCTTCCCTCAATTTATTCAAAACCTACAAAACAAAATAAAATCAATTAAAAACCTAAAAATAACAATTATAGCGAGCATAAATCAGGTGTAAAAATATCGTAAAAATAATACATTTTTGGCACGAACAATTTTCAGAACTCTATTTGAGTCATCTTTAATAGTATCCTTTTCTTTAATAGTTCACCCAACCAAATTCAAACTATCCACAAACAATTCCATTTTCATATGACGGTGTATCCACAACTTAGCAGGGTTGTCTGAATCCACATGTTCTCTTCTCCAAAAGGGCGAAAATACATTAAACTAAATGTAATAACACAATTAATTCTTGTATTGATCCAAGTGCTCATTTTGGAATGGATCCAGGTGCTCATTTTTGAATGATATTTGAATGAACAAGTCTACTTTGCATTGCCCCGTCTCTCTGTCATGTATGCCTTTGTGAGGGTGGAGGGGAAGTTCTTGGAAGTGACGGGGGGTGTTGGAGGCCTTTTTCCTTTTAAAATTGCTGAGTCCAGTAGAAGGAAGAGGTCATTTATCCGGTTAAGCTTCCAGGAATTTCGATGGGTGGCAGTACAAATGGTTCGCTTCTGTTTCTCAAGGGAAGAACCATTGTGGTTGAAAACTTTTAGGGGGTGTCATAGGTTTCTTTTGCTTCAACTGAGAAATAATAGCAAGGGTAGATTCGTTGTCCTCTCTCTTTTGGGTAATGGTGGGCAGGCTAGGACAGTGATCTTTCCTGAGGGTGCTAAGGCATACGGCTGGTTTGGGGTGACAAAGATTCTTAAGGAGACTTTGATTGAGGGTCATAAGAAGCCATCTCCTCCACCAAGGAATGCTTCTATTCCCTCTAGGTTTCCGGTGAGCAGGGATAGGTCTTTTGCTAATGTTGTTCGAGGTCATCTGGGTGGCTCCCCTAATTCACCTTTGATGGGGTGGAACCGTCGAAGTGTAGGGATTATGGTTCATGGGATGTTCGTTCAGCTGTGATTGGCGAAGAACACAATGGCAGTGGTAATGTGTTGAAGCAGAAGGTCTCCTTTAAGGACAATGTTAATGATGTGTCGGTGTCTCCTTGCTAGAAGAGTGGTTCTAAGGAGTTTTTGGAGGCTTCTTCTCGTTGTGTTAATCAATTCTAATTGTTGAGAGATCTTTTGGAGAACTATCCATCCTTTGATTGCGAGTTCAGCTTCCACTGGAGTTCTCCGTGTGCCTTAAGGATCCGAGAATCACATCTGAATGTGGTGGAGGAGTTGCATCCTGCAGCTCGTTCATCGGCTACGAGTGTGCTAGTTTACTCTTATAGGAAGAAGCTTGGAAAGACTAAACTCGTTCATGCTGGGTTGGGCTCTCCTATTATGTAGGAGGTGCGAGGGCCTTCTTTGTTTGAGGAAGCTCCGCATCAAGCCCACACTCAAGGTTTAGATGGTGCTGCTTTGCCTGGTTCTATTTATTCAGGGAATGTTAGTGAGGGTTCTGTGTGGTTCTTGGAAAAAATGATCTGTTTTTGTAAGAAGATGGGTCTGGCCATTGAAGGTAGAGAAATGGAGTTGCTCTCTTTTCTTGGCTTCATTGGAAGCAAATAGAACAAAAAGTGAGCAATTGGTTGAAGCAAGTATGGTGGATGCAGTTGCAAGGCATAGGTTATTTTCGGATGGGGCCGACCGTTAATGTGCTTGCTTGCAATGTTAGGGGGCTCAATTGTCCAAATAAGCGAGGGAATATTAAGTGGGTGTTGCGTACTTTTGCTTGCGATGTTGCCATTCTCCAAGAATCCAAGTTGGAGGTTGTTAGTCGTCCGATAGCGATTAGTCTATGGGGTCGTCGTCCAATTGAGTGACTTTACTTACCTTCAGTGGGTCGCTCAGGAGACATGATTGTCATTTGGGATCCTCAAGTTTTGGAGCTTGGTGACTCTCGCATTGGGCCGTTTTCTATTTGTTGTAGGTTTAAGTCTTTGAAGGACAATTTTGAGTGGGGTATATGGGCTTAATGACGACTATATGCGACTGGCTTTACTTGAGGAGTTGTCGTTCTTTATGTCTTCTTGGGACATTCCATGGTGTTTGGGTGGAGATTTTGATGTCATTAGGTTTCATTTAGAGAGATCTACAGGTTGTCGGTCGTTTTGGGCAATGAGAGAGTTCTCTAGTTTTATTGATTCTTGCAATCTCATTGACCCTCCTTTGGAAGGTGCACGCTTTACTTGGTCCAGCCATGAGGAGGTTTCCGTGTTATCGCGCATTGACCAATTTCTCTTCTCAGTTGAGTGGGAAGATCACTTCTAAGTGGTTCATCAAGTTACGCTTTCGAAAATTACTTAAGATCATTTTCCCATTCTTCTGCAGGTTGGGGAAGTCTCTAGAGGTAGACTTCATTTTAAATTTGAGAATATGTGGCTTTTGGTGGATGACTTTAGTGACCTTGTCAAATCTTTTTGGGATGAACTGGATGTTACTGGCCCATCGAGTTTTATTTTGGCAAAGAAACTGAACTTTCTGAAGACTAATCTTAAACAGTGGAACAGGGAAGTGTTTGGCCATTTAGAGTTTAAGATGGTTAGTTTGGTGGAAAAAGTGAATCTCTTAGATGAGGAGCAGCAATAGTCTCTCTCATGGGCGGATAGATTTGAAAGATTGGAAGTTAAAAAAGAACTCTCTATGGTGCGAAGATCCGTTGATATTTACTGGCGCCAAAGAGCAAAGCAGCAATGGATTGTAGATGGTGATTGAAATACCGAATTTTTCCACAAGGTGGCAAATAGGAGAAGAAAGTGTAATGTTATTCACAAAATTAAAGTAGACGACGAGCTTTATGTTGATGGTGACTCAATCAATAATGCGATTGTTCACTTCTATGAAAATCTGTATTATGAAGATCCACCATCAAGGATTTTTCTTGATGGTATCGCTTTTGTCTCTATTAGCCTTGATGATGCTAGGGATCTTGAAAAAGATTTTACTGAAGATAAAGTTTGGAATGCCATCACTGAGGTAGGCAACGAGAAAGCTCCAGGCCCAGACGGTTTCAATATAGAGCATTGTTGGTCTATTGTCAAGGGAGAGCTAATGGGGTTTTTGCTGACTTTCATAATAAAGGTGCCTGAGAAAAGTTTAAATGCTACTTTTATCAGTTTGATTCCCAAAGTGGCTGGCTTAAATGATATTAAGTTTTTTAGGCCCATAAGTTTGGTAGGGAGGTGTATATAAGATTCTTGCCAAATCCTCGCTTCAAGATTGAGGAAAGTTGTTGGAAAAGTTGTGGGTCCCTTGCAGCATGCTTTTGTCCTTGGCCATCAAATTTTGGATGCTGTTTTGATTGCTAATGAGTGCATTGATTCTTATGTCTGGGATTTCTGGTATATCTGGTATATCCTGTGTAAGCTTGACATTGAGAAGGCTTATGATCATGTCTCTTGGAGTTTTCTTTTGGCTATTCTTGAGAAAATGAGCTTTCCTAACAAGTGGAGGAAGTGGATCTCTTTTTGTGTTTTCAGTGGGCGCTTCTCTATCTTGATTAATGGTGAAGCATCTGGTTTTTTCTCAAGCTCAAGAGGTCTAAGGCAAGGTGACCCTTTGTCGCATTTATTGTTCATTTTGGTTGTGGAGACTCTCAGTAAGTTCGTGATTAAAGCAGGTGATGAGGGTTTCTTGAATGACTTTCATATTAGCAACCCTTATTTTTTGCTCTTTGGCGACGATACCCTTATTTTTTGCAAGCCGAACGAGAGTAATTTGGATTACTTAAGGTGCATCCTTCTGCTTTTTGAAGCTATGTTTGGACCAAAGGCCAACTTTTCCAAATTGCACTCATTCTTGTTGGCGACGTGCCTAATATTCATGTTTTGGCCCATTTCTTTGGATGTGGAGTTGATTACCTGCCTTCTTCTTACCTTGGTCTTCCTCTTGGTGCTCCTTATAAGAGCATAGCTATTTGGGATCCAATTGTTGAGAGGTTCCATAAGAGATTAGCAGGTTGGAAGTTTAAGCTTTTGTCTACAGGGGGTAGATTGATCCTTTTGAAAAGCACTTTGAGTAGTCTGTCTATCTACTTCATGACTTTATTCACCATCCCAACTAGCATTGCTAGTCGGTTAGAGAAAATCATAAGAGATTTCCTCATAATTCCAATGATAATGGTAATGGCCTCCATTGGCTCAATTGGAATGAAGTATGTCGTCCTAAACAACAGGGAGGACTTGCCATAAGACCTCTTCGTGTTATGAGCAGAGCTTTGAAGACCAAATGGTTATGGAGGTTTGCAAAGGAGTATGATGCTATGTGGAAATATGTGACCAAGCCAAAATATGGGATCGATGAGTTGGGTTGGTGGAGTGAGAAGAGTTCTTACTCTTATGGTGTTGGTTGTTAGAAATCTATCTTAGCAGGTCTTGAGCGTTTCAAATCTTTAGTGTATTTTGAGGTGAAGGATGGCCCAAGGGTGTTATTTTGGCACGATGCTTGGTGTGGGGATCAACCTTTAAAGACTTTTTTTCCCGATCTTTTTAAGCTGGCTCATTTGAAGTATGCCACGGTGAAAGAAGTAGTTGCTTGGAATGGTGACATTAGCCATTTGGAATTTGACTTTTGTGAGGAGTCTTAATGATTGGGAAGAGGATAGTATTTGTAATTTGTTAGCCGCACTTGCTGCCTTGTTGGCAAAGAGGTTCTATCCCAAGGCAAGGGTGAGATTGTGTGGCCACTAAACTCTTAGGGGTACTTTAGCATCAAGAGTTTTTATTCCACACAATTTGAAGCCTTGGATGGTTATGATTTTGCTGCCATGTCCATCTGGAAGTCTAAAGCTCCCACAAAAGTGTATTTCTTTGCTTGGGCAGCCACGTTAGGCAAGATTCCTACAGATGACATGCTTAAAAGAAGAAATTCTAGAGGTCGAAGTAGATGTTCCACGTGTTTGGAGGAGGAAGAAGCTGTGGATCATCTCCTTGTACATTATCAGTAGGTTTCTTCGCTTTGGGATTTATCTCTCTTTAATGGGACTTGGTTGGGTAATGTGAGAGATGTGGTAGTGGCTTGGAGGAGAAGGATGAAGAAGAGTTGGGTCCTTGGAGTTTGGAAAATGGTTCCTTTGGCTATTTGGTGGGTTACTTGGAAGGAGAGAAATCGTTGTATTTGAGAACAAAGTCTTGTTATTTCAAGATTTTAAGCTCTATTTTTTGAGCTTGTTGTATAGTTGGAGTGTGGAGCTCAGTGGTAACAAAAATTTAAATTTTTTGACTTTTGTCGATTGCATTATGGATGAGAATTTAAGGGCATAATGTTTTTGTATTGCCCTTTTTGTACATGGGTGACATCCCCTTGGTGTACATTTAATATACCTCTTTGATTACTTCCCCCCCCCCCCCCCCCAAAAAAAGAACAAGCCTACAAGCAGTTATGCTTATTATCCTAGGTTATGGCCCAATGCACAAAGCCTTCCTACTACGAGGCTCTAATCTATGGTTGTGTTGGTGGAGTATGGAAAGGAATGACGGCCCCGGGGGGGGGGGGGGGTGGTGGTGCTTATCAGCAATAAAGGACATTGCTCACTTTTAACTCTTCATCACAACTGACAAGAGGGAGTGCTGACTGTTATATATTTTATGCTTGTTTTAGCTCTCTCTACATTATCCCTTGTTTTCTGTCGACCCTTTATTTTTTTTGGATGAGTAATTAGAAAGTTGTGTGAAAGGACACCAGGGACGTTACCCATGTACGAAAGGAGTCATCACAAAATGGCATCATGCCCTCAAGCTCTCTACAATAATTAATCAACAAAATCTAAAAAATTCAACTTTGTACCATGACCGAGAACTTGACTCCAACTATACAAAATTCCCAAGAAATAAAGTTTGAAATCTTCAAAAGACCTAGCCTTGCGGTCAAAAATCCGGCTATTACCCGCCTTCCAAGTTTACTACCACATAGCTGATGGGCGTCAACTGTTAAACTCCTAGTACCCAAGTCTTCTTTAACCTTATTCTCCATGCCACCATAACAACCCTTATAGTTTGAGGTGTTTTTTGCACTCAATTAAATCCCCATCAACAATAATAACAAATGTCATAATGCGGAGACCCACCAACAGGAGACAAAAAAGTGGTCTATTGGCTGTTCTTCCCCAGAGCACATCGGACACCCACTAGCCAAGTTAAAATTTCTCTTTTTAAGAATGCCCTCTGTTGGAATCTTTTTTTGGTGGCTGCCCAAGCAAGGAAGCATGCTTTGGTGGAAGCTGTGGACTTCCAAATTGTATGAGGTGGAAAATTGAGTTCATTTACCCGTTTATATGTCTCTTTGAAGTAACTTCTGATAATGAGTTGCCCAACTGAGTCATGGGGCCACAGAATCTCATCGTCACCCTCAAAAGCAACTTGATATTCGCATGCACGAGCCAAAAGATTAATCACGCCCTCTTCTTCGCAATCATTTAGGCTTTTGTAAGAAAGTTATGTTCTAGTGGTCTTGATCCCATTCCAAGATACCACTTCATGCACAACGATCATGTCATCCTAAACATATTTGGGAATAGAAACTTTAGAGATTGATGACCGCACCACACCTGGTGCTTTGACCTATTTTTTACCTTGTAAAGCACGAGAGAACGAGATTGGTCTAAAGCCCCTAGTAATAGATTGCTAATAGCCCACTGCATGAGCATAGGAACTCATTTACCCCACCAGCCACAGTAGTTGACCTAGTACTTCGTTTCCAGCACCTTTCTACGCGAAGCATCCTCTTCCTAGGCAAACCTCCATAGCCACTTGGCCTTGAGAGCTTTATTCATTTTTTGGAGATGTCTAATGTCAACGCCACCCGCATGTTTAGGATGGCAAATATCCTCCCAATTGACCCAATTTAAACCATTATTAGACTCATTGCTGTAGAGCGAAGGAAGTCCTATGATTTTCTCTAATTTGGTAGTGATGCTAGGTAGAAAGTTAAATGATGTCATGGAATAAATAGAGAGACTTCATTATGTGTTTTGTGATGAAGTTAGTCCATCCTCCTATAGAGAAGCTTATGGGACATTTTCATGAGTGGCTCCAACAAAAGCCAAAGCTTTGGATGTATAAGGAGCTCCAAGCGGGAGGTCAAGATAGGAAGATGGTGGATACTTGAAACTCGCAACTAAAGAACTGTGCTAGGTTATGAATCTCTAGCCCTTCACTAGTATGAATGAGAACTCTTTAACGCTAAAGTTAGAGATTGCCTGAAATAACAACATAATACATCACAAAAAAACCCAAATTGCTCCCCTCCGGCTTGCCCAAAAGAAAAGAAAAAAGGTATCCGCAAAAAGTAAATGGGAAATCAACATACATTGTGAGTATTAGTCATAAGAAAACCCTCCAAGATGCCAACTTTAATAGCTTTCTTCACTATCCTGCAGAGGTCTTCATCAGATAAATAAAAAAGGGGAAGCGGATCACCTTGACGTAGCCCCCTTAAGCTAGAGAAAAAGCCAAATCCTTCACCGTTGACTAGCACTGAGATGCAACAGTAAATCTGTCTCTTCTACCTGCGAGGGGAGCCCATTTTGTCAATAGTAACCATGAGAAAGTCCCAAGAAACATGGTCATAAGTCTTTTCAATATCAAGCTTGAACAAAGAGGTCGTGATCGATAAGATTTGAGATGGTAGTCAATATACTCATTAGCTATCAAAGCTGCATCCAAAATTTGATGACTGGATGAAAGCATGCTGATTCAGGTTTACAATTTTTCTGACGGTTTTCCTCAACCTTGAAGTAAGGACTTTGCTGAAATTCTGTAAACACGCCCCACAAGACTAATAGGCCTAAGCTGCTTAATCTCATTTGCCCCAGCCACTTTAGCATTCAAGCTTTTTCGAAAAGCACCTGTCAAGTCTCAGTAAGCAGAGCAGCTCATAATGTCCATTTAGCAATACCCCAACAATGTTGAAAAAGAAATATTAGAACCATTTGGGCCAGATGGCATTCCACCATTTCGCTCTCTGAGAAATCCATTTCGAGATTCAAGGCATCGTCAATTCTTATTGAATTGTGAGCAATCCCATCGAGGCAAGGCCTCAATGGATGGTCTTCATGATGAAGCCTCTTGTACAAGTGGACAATAGGACCTTTCACAGCAGAATCCTCCATCATAAAACCTGATCGTCCACTTTATTGTATGAACGGCATTTTGTTAATACCATTTGTGAATCCAGAGCTCCTATTAATGTTAAAGTCCCAATGTGAACCAAAATCGATAAATATTCTGATGGATTAAAACCTTTGTGAGGTGGAAAATTAAATGCTGATGCTGCTTGACTTGTTTCTACTGAGAATTGTGGTTCTGTAGTTTAGATTATTCATTCACTGGTTTTGCTTGACTTGTTGGAGTCTGTTTGAAAATGGTGATAAATATTCTCTGTACAGGCACAAGCAGGGAAGGATCTCCAGCATGGACGAGTTTCACCTGCAGAACTGGTGCAAGCAGTACAGGAAATGCTCTCCGCCGCAGGGATCAGCATGGACATGGAAAAACAGACGTTATTACGAACAAACTTGACCCTGCAGGAACAGCTAAAGGATTCACAGGCAGCATTGTTGCTTGAACAGGTTTCTAACAACAATCCTTTTGCTCTGGCCTTCACCACCCCGGGGGGGGGGGGGCACTTATGTAGCCATCTTAGGGCCCCATCTAGGCATTTGTAGTGAAGAGCTTGGGATGAAAGAGGGGGCTAAGGGGAAGACCTTCCAAATCAGAGTTTAATCCTACCCTCCATAATGGAAGGTTGATCAATACTGCCGTCATTGCATTGGGCATCCAAAATTGACGTTAGTGTCGGAGTTTTAACAATTTTCTATAGAGAGAGTGCTTTTCGTTATGAAGTGTCCATACACCTACACATAACACATAGTCAAGGGTTTGACAGGGGTACTTGGAAGCAAAATGAAGAGCCCAAGGAACATAGAATACCATTAAACCCAACCTACCTTTTGTTGGTTAAAATCTATGTATCATATTCTCATACAGTCTTAAGAGATTCATGAAAATTCTTTACATCTGTGCCGCCTAAGATTAGAAGATCCTGAAACTTGTATTTTCCATGACATCATTAATAAACTATGACAGAAACCCTTTGAATTGAGTTGCGATGAAAGTGCAACTATCAAGTTCTAAGTCATGATGTTTGTTCACTTTGTCAGCCTAGTGGCATCTCTTCAGTACCTGCAAAATGAAGATGTTCCACTGCTCCTGTTGTGCTTATGTTGCCATTTTTGTGTGAGCGTGAATTTGTGCAGGACAAAGCTGATGCGGTGGCTAAGGAAGCTGATACTGCCAAAGCAGCATGGCAGTGTCGAGTATGCCTCACTAACGAGGTAGATGTTGCAATTGTCCCCTGTGGACACGTGCTTTGTCGCAGGTGCTCCTCAGCTGTTTCTAGGTGCCCCTTCTGCCGTCTTCAGGTCTCGAAAGCTATGAAGATTTTCCGGCCCTGATACCCACTTTCCTCTTGTCAACAATTGTACATTATTTTTTGTTCAATGAGTTGAAAATGCAGAATTCAGTGGCCGAAGTCACTGCGGTTTTTTTTTTGGGTGGGGGGGGTGGGTTGTATATGTGTACGGTGTATATAGCTAGGTTGAGGTTAGTGATTGGTAATTTGTAATTTTTTTCCTACTCAAGGTTCGGAAACTTGGTGTTGAGTTATCCCCTGCAACACTGTACTGAAACAGTGTTCATTGCTAGTAAGGGGTTACAGGGAAGATAAAGTTGGAAGGAGATTTGCCTTCGTAATTTTGCATGAGGTTACAATTTGAGTTCAAATATGTTTATTTGCTTTATGAAGACACAACATTTAAGATGCAAAGACAACATTTGTGGGGCACCATTCTAGCATTAATTGGTTAATAGATGTTCTCTTGGTTGTTTGATAAAGTTTGTATTCCGAAAATTCTCTCATAATTGAAGTTTTTTCCAATTATTATAATTGAAACTGACGACACCCTTTGATTTGCTCCTTCAAAATCTCAATAATCCATTTCAGATTAGATTATATGCTATAGCAAGTAGTAAGCCACGGGCGGTTATTTATTTTGTTTGTCTGGATTATTATCGCATTTATGGATTGAGACGTTGAATTATTGAATGGCAACCTATGCCAAGAAGTTCTCGTCTCTTTCACTCTCTTCTCACTATCTCAAGTCTGTATCGTTCCCCGGGTTTTCTCTCTCTCTAATTCCACTGGGCCCCTAATGAGGTTACCAATGAAACGTCAAAATCATTCTAAAGCCCACGTTATGTCAGTCGATTTTCTGTAATGGATTCGTCTGTGAGAGCTAAGGAGCAGACCGAGATGAACCATGGAGGTGGTGATGGAGCTGAACCACCAATATTTCTTCTTGAAACGAGACGATTTTTAGTTCCCCCTCACTAGAAGAGATGATATTGAGTTTTCATTATTCCTTCTCGATCTCCTTGAAGGCTATTAGGGCATCCCTAGCCCAATGGCACGTAGGAAAGGGTTGGACCCGTGTGTCACACGTGTCGGCCCCAACCCATTACACGCGTGACAGTGAACGGGGGACGGAACCTAGCCCAGTTCCGTCCCGCGTTCATTTTTTTTGTCGGGTAACGGTCGCAAAATGCGGCTTTTTGATGCACGTCCCTGAAGCAAACGCGTCGTTTAGGTCCTTTTTTTGCAAACAAAAGGAAAAGGCTCGGGAATTGGATTTTGCTCGGTACTTGGGCCGAAATTAGTGGGCTAGCCGTTGCTCCACCCGTTTCCTTCAACGGTAAAATGGGTTTTGGGGCTTTTTTATTTATTTTTTTGTTAGCTAAATTGTGTATAAATATGAGATAATTGTGTGGAAAATAAAATTTACATAATCTCTCTCATTTTTATCTAAATCTGAAATATTATTTGCTGCTATATGAGGAAAAGTCTCTGAAGTGAGAGGAAAAAATTGTGGCAAGTGGTAAACAAGTTTATTTTTTAGTGATGTTTATTGATTTAATTAAATTAATTATATGTACTTGTAATTTTGAACTAATTACTTTTATTTATATGGTGTTGTTGTTAGATATTTGGGAGGTGAATTTGTGAGCTTGAGAAGAATCAAGATAAAGTGAAGCGAAGTGAAGAAATTTGTAAGAATTTTTTATTGTACATATTTCATGTTCATATTTTAATTGTTTAATTTGAAGAAGCTAATGTGAAAATTTCAAATTTTAATTGTTAGATTAGGTTTATGTTGTTAGATGTTATGTTTAATATGTAATAGAAATTCTTTAGTGTTAAATGTATGTTTAAAAATCAAGAATTTTCATTACTTTATGGAAATTTAAATGTGTGAAGTTGAATATGTGTAGGGGAATAATGAAGTTTTCATGAAATAAGTTGGTAGAAATCGGAATGAGAAAAAGTGTAAATTTGAAAATTTAATTTGTTTGATTTATTTCTTAATTTAGTATGTTGTGATTAACATTTCTACGTGTTAATTAATATGATAATGTTTTAAATCACATGATTAATATAAAGATGCTAATGTGAAAATTTCAAATTTTAATTGTTAGAATAGGTTTATGTTGTTAGATGTTATGTTTAATATTTAATAGAATATGTTTGATTTTTTTGTTAATTTATTATATTTTTTTAAACAAATTAATGTGAAGTTGAATATGTTTGAAAATCACATATTAGATTACATGCTTAGTTTATCTTTATTGTTAATTTGTTATATATTTTCAAATATATGTTTGGATGTTTTAAATTAATTGATGAAATAATTAGATGTTAATATCACGTGCGTAATTGGTAAATTAGGTATTCAAACTAAAATTATGGTAATTATGTTTGCACAAATTTGTGAAATGTCGAAGTAGACGTTTAAATTATGGTAGTATGGTTTTGTTGGTATATGATTTAAAGTAATATGTTTAGGTAGAATTAAAATTAGTTTATGTAATATGGGTAATTTGTGAGTATGATTTTAAATAATATGATCATGTTGGATTAAAATTAGTTATTCTATAATCATGTTGATTTTAAATAATATGATCATGTTTAGTTAGTATGTTTTAATTAATATTTTTATTTAATAATTACAGTACGTTCATGTTGAATTAATCATTTAGTATGCTTGATTTGTTACACAAGTGGTATGTTCATTTAGTTTAAACTAATTGAAATATTTAAATGTTTAGTTTTAACTAATATAAATGTTTATTTAGTATTCTTTAGCTTGTTAATATTTTTTAATATTTGGTTTTTTGTGAATTATATGAAATTGAATTGAGTAATTTAGATTGAAATTAAAACTTAAACTACAATGTAGATGAACCTTGAAATGGACTCGAATGACACACAATCCTTCATGCACCTACTTTTCGGGGATGAGTCACAAAGTGAACTTGAAAATAGTTCAAACCTTCCCCCACGTCCCTCGAATTGGCAACCTTATCCACCAGCACATAACCCCCCACCTTATTCCAAACATTATCCGCCACAATACCCCACAAATTGGCAACATTACCGTCCACCACAGAACACCCATCCACCAAGTTTTAGCTACGGATCAATGCCACTTCCACGTTACCCACCTCAACCTCCTCGTATGACCTCAACAACTCCTGAACCTCCTCGTACGACCCCACCAGCACCTCCTCCTTCACCAAGTAATAACCCCAACAACAAGGACGATGGTGTGCAGCCCCCTAAGTAGACATTAGAGGAGAATCGTCGCTTAGTGAAGTCATGGATTAATGTGAGCACCAATCCAATCATCGGGACTTATCAAAAGTTAGTTGGTTTTTGGACTAAGGTGGCCAACATCTTCAACCAGCATGCTCCCGACAGTGCTTCCAAGAGAACGGGGAAGGTGTGCAATTCCCGATGGAATTGAGTAGCTCCATTAGTTTTTAAATGGTGCGCTTGTGTGGGTTAGGCGTACCGGGCGAATCCAAGTGGTGCAAACGATGGCAACGTTATGCAAAATGCCCAAGATCTTTATGTTAGTATGGTGGGAAAGTCTTTTGACCTCATGCATTGGTGGGTCTTACTGAAGGACCAACCGAAATGGGAGATTTTCTATGATCAATTCGCCGAAGCGTCTTCCAAATGATTCAGAGGAACTGAGGTGGGGGCATACTCCGAGAGTGACACCCCCGGCACCCCTACCACCCCTGCAACTCCTGTTAGTGAGGGTACACCAACTGAAGTAGTTGGTGGGCTTATCCGCCCCATCGGAACAAAAGGTGCCAAGAGAAAGGTGAAGGAGCTAGTTGCAGACCCAGTGTTGGATATCGTGACAACAGAGATGTCGACGATACAGGCAACAAATGTGAAAAATTGCACCATGTTTGAGCGATATGTCCTAGCCCAAGAGAAGAAGGTAGATGCAGCTACTAAAATTGTTGAGTTAAGAGATCGACAACAATCCTTAGAAGAAAGGAAGCAGCGTCTTAAGGAACTGAAGTACAAGGACAAAATTTTGAAAATGAACATTTCGGAGATGTGTCCTGAAGATCAAGCTCGATATGGCTCAATTCAAGAAGAAATTAGGAGTCTCTACCGTCAAAACTCGTCCTCCTCTGATGTTGACCTTTCTTTAGATTGATTACTCAGATGTAGTTTTTGTTGTTATTGTGTTTTCATGAAACATTAGTTGTACTTCAAACCTTTTCATTTGTTTAATGACATCTTTATTGCTAAGTTGTTTCTAAGTTGATGCATTACGTATAAATTCACAATTAGTCGTTTTTAATTTATTTTTTTAAATGTCACAAGGGTAACTTCCTAATATATAGTTTGTATTTAACTTACATTCATAACGTTAAGTTTATATGCACAGGTATTTAACAATGAGTGATTCATCATCCTCCTCCACAATGTCAACCACAACAGTTGGTTTGACTTTCATCCTTGAAGAATCTAGCGAGGATTCACTGATATCGGAAAATATCGTCAACAATGAAAATGGTCCGAAGTTGTTGGTGTTGGCCCTAAAGATAAGACACATTAGACAACAAAGTAGGGCTTCATCATCATCACGAAGACCCAAGAAAAAGAAAAGATTTGTAAAGAGAAATCGACAAGACACACATGATCGCTTCTACAAAGACTATTTCGCTGATGACTCCATCTACAATGAGACCCAATTCCGGCGTAGATTTCGAATGCGAAAGCACTTGTTTCTTCGCAAAGTGAGCGCCTTAGAGAGTCGTTTTGAGTACTTTCAATTGAGGCATGATGGTCTTGGTAGGCGTGGGCTGTCACCATTCACCAAGTGTATTGCAGCCATGCACATGTTGGCTTATGGTATATTGGCTGATTGTATCGATGAATACTTAAAGATTGGTGAAAGCACAACTATGGAGTGCATGAAAAATTTTGCCGCTGGGGTCATTCAAGTGTTTCGGGAAGAGTACCTAAGAAAACCAACACAAGCTAATGTTGATCGTTTATTACAAGTGGCAGAAGCTCGAGACATTCCGGGTATGTTAGCGAGCATTGACTGTACGCCCTGTGTATGGAAGAATTGCTCCACAGGTTGTAAAGGAGTATTTGCGAAAGGGGTATACAAAGTTCCGACTTTGATTCTTGAAGCTGTTGCTTCCTACAACCTTTGGATATGACATGCATTCTTTTGGTGCCCGGGCACCCTCAATGATTTGAACGTCCTCCGTTGATCCTATGTTCTTCAAGAGGTGTACGAGGGTGTAGCTCCAAAATGTGAATATATTGTCAACGGTCACAAGTACAACATTGGGTACTTTCTATCTGACGGTATTTATCCGAGGTGGGCCACCTTCGTGAAGACCATCCCCCTTCCTCAAGGAGCCAATGCAAAATTATTCGTTGAACGTCAAGAATCAGTTAGGAAGCATGTGGAGAGAGCATTTGGGGTTCTACAAGCTCACTTCTCCATCATCCGTGGTCCTGCACGAAACTTGGACAAGGCTGAATTGGGTATGATAATGAAGGCATGCATTATACTCCACAACATGATCTTCGAGGACGAGCGTGATTCATATGACCTCAATTTTGAATATGATGATGTGGAGGACAACACCCCGCAACCTAATGTCGAACAGAACCATCATCCGTGCTATGCAGCCTACCTTCGTAGAGTACAACAGGTTCATAACTCAGACTTACATGCACATATTTAATCTGACTTGGTCGAAGAAATATGGAGGCGACACACGACGCGAAGAGCATCGCAAACGTAGTTGTTTTATGTTATTTGTCGATATTTGGCAATGTAATTTTTTTAAAAATAAAAATAGTCGAACGTTTGTGATGTGTTTTTTTGAATACATCCAATCTTCATATTGTAATTTGTTTTCAATTGCGATCCTTCTTTGTATTAGGTTTTAAGTAAATTGTCCTTTTAATCCTTTTTTTTTCCGGTTGTTGGAAAACAAACTCAAAAAAATAATAATAGGAAAAATTACAATCAATTTATACATTTTTATGTTCACAAAGTAAATATTCCTTACTCTCGAAAAATAAAAACATTCACATATCTTACAAAAGTTAAAACACAAACGCAACATAAAAAATAAAAGGTAATAAATTAAGTTCAAATTGTAGGCTCCATGACAATTAATTGTTCTGAAATGAGTTCTAGTGGCTGGAATATTGAATGGAATACAAGTGGAACTCATGTTGATAAGGCAGGCTTGAGTTCCAAAAAATGGAACTCTGGCTAGAGATGCCCTTAATAAGAATTTGAAAAGGAGTGTATAGGAAGGCGAGGAGACACGAAGAACTAGAAATGAGCAATATAAAATGGGCGTTGGAAAGAAATGCGTAACAAATACCATCCGCTTCACACAGAGACCAAGAAGAAGTAAATAAGTGGGCAAATAAAAATGTTCAATTCCAAAATCATATATTGACACAGTCAACATGATTTCCTCCCTAGTTCCTATATATCCGTTGATTCCCATTTAGACATGGTAAATAGGTTATTCGGTTTAGGTACGGATCGTGTTAAGTTCAATTGGGTCATGTTTCGGTTAAGTGACAATTTGGGTATGTTCGGTTTGAGTCGGATGAACTTCGAATCGGATCGATTTCTGGTCAATCAATTTTTGGTCCGATACGCCTTGTCATGCAAAAAGAACAACTTTGTAGAAAATTTCGGGTTGGATATGATTCAATTCAGATCAATTAGTGTTTCGGGTCCATTTTCGGGTGAATATATTTTGGATGTCAGATAAGGTATAGATCCGGGTTGTTCGACTCGAGTTTTGTGTCTCGAGTAAGTTTTTCCATGTCTATTCAGTGCTTAATGAACACCAAAAACAAAGCTTTGACCTGCGTTTACATTATGCATATGGCTTGCATCACCATTGCCACTTCCTTTTTCATTCCTTCTTCTCCAGCCACAAGACCATGTGAGACACCCTTTGCATGAATGGTTGGATTAAATTTTAATTTTTCTTCCATCCAATTCAGCAACTGTCTCTCTTCAGGAACAGAGTAAACAAAAAGGGGGGGGGGAGGGCTCTTGAACCGGCAAGCTTAGCTTGCTAGCATAAAGTGAAAAATGAGGATCATGCTTGCTTTTTGTGAATTCATTTTTACCAAAATTTTCTTTTATTGCATTTTCTTGAGGACCCAACAATTTCAGGGGAAGAGGAGGAGAATAATGATAAGGGTGATGCTTCAACTCATGGAGCAAGGATTGAAATTTAAAGAATGATAGACAGAAAATTTCTAGTCTCAAGAAAGTCTGATGCAAATTAGTCGTGGTTTCATTGAGGGAGTATAAAAATAGGGTGGGCTTCTTGTAAGATGAGGAGTTTAGGAGATCTGTAATGGAGCTTCAAAAGTCTTCACCATTTTTTGTTGTTGTGGAAAATAGATCTTCTGTAGGACGGTGGTCGTGAGGAGACGAAGACAAAGGAGTATAGGAGGGAGAAATTGGAATGGAAAATTTACAAGCAGGTAACACATTAAATGAACCCCAACCAACTCATTTTTTTTACAATAACATAGTGTTGGATTTGGAGGGAAAACCAAGTGAGAAAAATTTAAATGTAAAGTTGAATTACCAAAATGCCCATCATCAAGTGGGGACTTAGTTTGGCATAGAGAGCGAAGCATTTCTTCAATGAGGAACTCAGACTTTTCATTCCCATTCAGAAGTAGCATTGTGTAGAGCAATAATAGGGCACAAAAGAGAGAGAAAGTGAGGAAGAAGTAGAGCAGCACAGAAAGCGAGGAAGAAGAGGAGCAGCGGTAGTGAGGTAGATGAAGAGGGGGATCGAGTGCTGGTGACGAGGAACAAGGAATTCATAGGAAGAGTAGAAGGAGATAGCAGAGCACCTCCAAAACCGCGCCATTTAGCTGCTAAATGAGTCCATTAAGATTGAATTGGAGGTAAGTGATTGTCAATCCTTGAATCTTGTAATGAATTTCAAAAATCTTGTTGGGGTGTGTTAAAGGATGGAGTTGTGGATGCTTTTTGTTGTTTGTAATTGTGAAATGTTTGGGAATGGAATGGTTTGGTGTGAATTGTGGTCTTTGGCATGGTGTTGTGTCAAGGGAGATCGGGGAATGGACTAGATATGTGGATGTTTGGAACCGTATTATGTTTACCATCGTTTCAATAGAGATTTACTTAGATTTACATCCTGTGATTAATTGGTAAACAGAACAAAGAATGTAGGTGTCAAAATTAATGATGGCATCTAACTTGCCGTGTTATAAGTGGGGTGGATTAGATATGTAGATGTTTGGAAACCCCATTGTGTTTATCGTAGTTTGAGTAGAGGTATACCCAGTTGTAGCTCTTTTGATTAGTTGGTAAATAGATGCAAAGAATGTCATTGTGAAAATTAATAACTGCATCTTAGTTGCGGTGTTGTAGTTATGGCAGATTAGATATGTAAATGTTTAGAAATTGCATTATGTTTACCATAGTTTCAATAGAGGTATATCCAACTGTATCTCTTGATTAGTTGGTAAATAGAAACAATACCTAAGTTGGTGTCAAAATTAATAATGGCATCTAGCTTGCGGTGTTATGATTGGGGTGGATTAGATATGTGGATGTTTAGGAACCCCATTGTGTTTAACATAGTTTCAATAGAGGTATACCCAGTTGTACCTCTTATGATTAGTTGGTAAATAGATACAAAACCTAAGTTGTGGAAGCCATTTTCAGTACTGAATGAGATAAGCGAATAAATACATGTCATAGTTCTAGTAGTACATGTTGTGGTTAGTACATGACGATATTTGTTGTCTCTTGTATTTTGCAAGTTCTGACAATGGAGTTGTGTAAACATCGTAGAAGCCTTCAAAATGAAGTGACATATGTGAGTGATTCAAGTTCCAGTAGCGATGATGATAGCAATCCTTTTGATGCTTTGGAGGAGGACGAGGATAATTCAACCAACAGCCCATCAGTGTCATTAGAGGCTGAGGCGAGTGGCAACAGTAAGGATGAAAATGCGAGAGAGATCTTCTGAATCACTGGAATAATGAACTATGTTTTTACATAGCACATCGGCCTTGTTGGTGGTGCATGTCTCTAATAAGAGTCATCAAAAGTGTTCTTGGTACCGCATAAGTTTGAATCCATGCACACCACTTTCGTAGTGAATGTAAAATTTGCATTGTTGTATGTTGAATAACGTTTCCATTTTATGTTTGTATTCTTAGCTGAAAAAGATAGCGTTCTGCCATTATGTATATTCCTCATGCTAATGTGTCGTACATTTCCTTATATGTCTTTAGGGAGTTCGGTAATGAGCCAACATAAACAATTATGACAACTGTTGGTGGACTTTGTGGAGGTGTTGCTTACGCATACACTTAATACTTCATAATTCAACTTTCTCTTAGGTGGTCTTATTTGGCATAAACATTTCCTTCACATTATGTTTACGTTCCATTTTAAGTTACATAGTCCACATTGATGTAGTTATTTGTTATTAAGTCTTGGTTTATTAGTGTGCACTTCATTGTTATTGTACTTAAGTTAACTTTCATACTCACAAGTACCCTTTCACACGACTCCCCCCACCCCACCAAGAGAAGTATATCAAGCTAGTTTTCAGAGCCACTGTATTTACATTAGGTTACACATTGGTCTACCTCGGTATACTTCGATAGATTATGTGGTAAACAACATATACACCGCTTGTCATTAAGGTACATTTCATTATGAAGGAGAACCAGGCCCCAGAACACGCTATATGTTGTTCGTTGATAATATTGGAGTGGTTAATGCAGTAATGTATCCGTTTAATAAATCATGATGATGAAAGGAACATATACAATGTGCGAATCCGTACACTAACATAGACTGCTACCATACAGAGCACAAGATATGTATTTTACGGTACCACAACATCTTACCAACATTCACTTCCCCCTAGTATATACGGTATACCTCCTCTTCAATTGCAAAGAACCAAGGTGAACATGAACATATTTTTTTCCTCTGCATTTAAATCCAGTTCAGTAGATGTGAAGTAAGTATGAGTATGCAAAGTGGTAAACATGAACAGGTGTTGCACAATAAGGGTTCATTTTACAAATTAAAGACATTTAGTAGATTGTCATAAAGGCAAATATGTTTATATTAATTAGTACAGGCGCATACATAACATTAACCAATTACATGGGTAACCATCTTCAGTAACAAAAAAATTACGGAGCCTACTTGTCTGTACGCCATTATAAATACCTACACATTATCATTCATAACTAATACATATAACAGTGCACGTTTGCACACATTGCCCATCCAATATTTGAAATATACTCGTATAACCGCAGATAATTCATTGCTTACAAGGGTAAGCATTACACAGGTAGTAGGTAAACCACTTCACCTGTAAAATAAAAAATAAAAAAAGACATCCTATTATTTAATCAAACAGCACCCAAAAATTTTAATTTCGGTTGAATTGTGACACAGTTCATATACCACTGTTAGTTCACTATTTGCATAGGTAAACATGGCACTCATGTCAGGTGAACAAGTAAGGCTCATTGGACCAATAACCCTGCAAAGTACAAGTTCAACATGGAGAACAAATAATGCTTGTGTTGTGACATGCTTGCTAGTGTTAGCAGCTCCTACAATATAGTATAATTTTATGGAGCAGATGTCTATTTGGCATTGTAGATTCTACTTAAAAGGAAGATCTTCACAGTAGAACCATATGAAATTCCATTGTTGACTCATTCTTTAATTGAAAATGTAGATCTAATACAGTACTTCCAAGTTCTCTCCACAAGAAAGTCATGCTTTAGATTTCCAAATGTACCAAAAATTACACAAAGGTAATGACTCAAACTCACATTAATGGAGAGAAAAACCTAACTCACACTAGAGGAGAGAACAACCTAACTCACACTAATGGTGAGAAAAAATAAACAATCCAACTCTCATAACCTAGAGAGAAATTTTATAATTAAAAAGAGATAAAAGTATCAGTAAATACCTTACACCACAATAAGGCTTTAAGAAGCATGAAAATTGCAGCTTCCCACCAGCAATAATGGCTAATGGTAGCCCCTTATTAAAGTGTATAGAGGTTAGAGTTTTTTGAGAGAGAAGATCGTCGCCTTTCTCCTACCTGCATGTTACAAAGATTACTGATTTTTTTATTACTTATACTATTCTTTTCTTGTCTCTTACTATCTTCTTCCATTGGCTACCATTTTTTCTATCAAAAAATGAACACAATGTGAAAATGGTTGGGAGTTCTGTGACAAATATCAGTCATCGTAAGTCAAGGCTTGATCATTAATTTTAATACCCCCTTTGTACTGATAAAATTGTCAAAAGTTTTCTTTCTAAGTATCTTATACACATTGTTAAAATTGCTTACTTGAGTAAATAAAATAAATTTTTATTTGAAATGTTAGAGTAACAAATAGTGTTATGCTATTTTTTCAGTTTTTTCAAAACTGGCTACTTTTTGCTAATGGATGGAGTAGTTGTCATGTTATCAGTGGTCACCATAATTTTTAAGTGGTAGTATCACTCCTATATAGTTATATATATAGTTTTTGAAGTGAAAAATCACTCATATTATCCGATCTTATAAAAAAAATTCAACTCGCAGAGTTGAAAATATAATAATAAGCTACTTCATTGCAGATAAATAAATGCGAAAGAAAGTGAGATTATTACAACATCCTTTATTTAATTATTTTTTTTGTCTCCAAGATGACACAATTTCCAACAAAATATATTTGATGATGTGGGTATTGTTCACTCTGAAGAAGATAGTCAACCACATACAAGCTGTTTCTTTCCCTCACATATAATACTTTGCACAATGGCATAGTTGATTTGGCTAGATGATAAAAATGTAGTTTAATTTGTCACATGAGAAAGGCAAAATAGTATTAGCTTAGGGTGTGTTACATCAAAGATGTTGCAGAAATAGTTTAGAATAATGAAAATGGAAGGAAGGTAAAAAAAAAAAAATTGAAAAGAGAGTGCAAACAAATGAATTTAAAATAGTCAAAACATATGCCAGGTAAATAGAATTTTTGCATAAAAAATACAAATTTAAAACATTAACCAAACCAAAATAGATCAACCCTATTCACAAGAGGTTTGACCCAAAGGGTTCAAAACCTAAATTCTTATCCAATACCCTCATTTTTTGGCGGGTTCTAATAGTGTTAGGTTTTGTTAGGCCTAGTTGAGGGTATACAAGATTACAATTATTATTAATTATGAAAATACTTATTAGTGCATTTTACAAGTACTTATTACAAAGATTATTAAGAATTTATTAATTATAAAATAGTAAAGTAAAAATTATAATTTTTCTAAAATGTAACTCCAACAACTATAATTATAAATTAAATATTAAATTATTAAATTTTTTAAAATATTCACCAGCATGTCTCATAATGTACCTTAAAAAAAAAAAATCTCCAATGTATCCATGAGTCGCTAACCCAATGAAATAGCTATAATGCTCATCGTAATATATGAAAGTATAGCATGCGGTCTATAAAACATGATGTTCTTAGGTCACATCAGTAGCACATATGCAGTCGCAAGTGTCCAAATTTGTTCGAGCAAATCCATGAAGATAAGATTAATTGTATTATCCATTCTTCATTATTATTATAGTCAAAAAAATATATAGTTTAAAAAATACATTAACTTATAAAGTTAACTCATATAAAAATATATAATTTCAAAATTAACTTTATCTGTTGTGCTTTTCAGCAATAAAGAAGCCTATAATGATTGTTTAGCTATTTGTTTATGAGGTTTAAGATAGACCAATAACTCAATATTTTAATTTATGTAGATAAATATGATAGTATTTTGGAATAAATCAAAATAAAAATGATAAACCTCTATTTTGACTAGACCTGGCAAAACTGACCCGAGACCCGAATCGAACGACCCAAACCCATATCCGACCCGACACCCGAAATATGCTTACCCGAAAGTGGATCCGAAACCCGAATTGACCTGAACCGAACCATATCCGATCCAAAATTTTCTATAAAGTTGCTTGTTTTGGTATGACGAGCGTATTTGACCAAAAATTGGTTGACCCGAAATCGACCCGATCCAAATCATGCTCGATCCAAACCGAAATGCCCCGAAATGTCACTTAACCCGAACATAACCCAACCCAAACTTGAACCGACCCGTACCTGAATCGTACCCGAACCGAATGACCCATTTGCAAGGTCTAATTTTGAACTCATTTTAGCTCGTATTTGATTTTTTTCCCTACTAGTTTTAATGTTGGATCTTGATGAGAAATGGTCAAATTCTTCTTCTTCAGTCCATATTATGCTTTATAAGTGGTTTTTCTTATGTTCAGGAGTTCTTGCCAATAAGATGAGAAAATCACTAGTTTTAACGAAAAAGAAGGTTATGGAGCATGTTTTAAGGAGGAAAAGAAGTCCTATGAAGTTCTGAGGGGCAGAAAAGCAAGTCTATAGGGGCAAAAAGAATGCATGGTTTGCCGTGCTCTATGGCACAATCGTGCAGAAATCCTGTAGTGACGACCTGATTTCCAGAAGTTGCGCACAGGCAGTGCACGATCGTGCTCCTTGCCAATGCATGGGGTGCACGGGCACCCTTGCGTCTTCCCAGTTTGCGCATTATTTAAGCAAATTTCAGACTTTATTGGAGGCACCCTTTAGACTATCCTAGGGATTTCTCCCTCAGCCGTTTTAAGGTTTTTATTAGTCGCCAAAACCCCATTAGGGGAGAATAACTTAGGTACGTTAGTGTATATCATGTACAAGATTGTGGATTTTGCAATGGAAGACTAACTTTCTCTTCTTTCTCTCTCTCTTTAATTTTCCATGCTTCTTGCTTTGTTTACTAGTTTATTAATTCTTTGCTTTGATTTTCTTTTGGATGTTTAGTCTTGATTAAAGTTTTATCCTTTGATTGTGATTGGTCCCTTGATGGCTAGTTGATCTTGTTTGGGCCTTAACCCATCTTGTTTATGCTAGAATTTAGGGTTTTCACTAAGCCCACCATGTGTTTGATGAAATGTTTGAAAGAGCTTTCACTCATGTTTTGGGACAATTGAGTTATGCTGAAAGGTGAGATTGATTGTTTAGTGTGGGTAGAGAGGATAACGAAGATTTGAATGTGAAAATAGTATAAATTCTTAGCTAGGTCAAGGGTTGTTAATCTTGTAGTATAATTGAGATAATCCCATGAAAATAGGTGGTTAGAACATTTAGACTAGCCTATTGACCCTTGAGAGAGGGCTTGAGTGGTCCTTAATGATGCAACCGATTATCTTTGAATACTAGCATAACTTGGGAAGATGATGGTTTGACTTGATCAGTTGGTTTGTCTTAGGTTTAATCACAACCACGTCCCTCCTTGTTTGCTTGCTTTAGTCGTTTAGTCCTTCCCTTCACCTTCTGTTTTGCCTAGATTGATACGCCTTAGTTAGCTTTGGTGCTTGCAAACACAACTCCCTGTGAAATATAATCCGTACTCGCCAGTTGCTAGTTACAACTACGCCGTGCACATATGGTAAATTTTTAACTCATTAGGTTTTTGGCACCATTGCCGGGGAGTTGACGATTTTCAATATTAGTCCTCACTTAAGTATTCGAGACTAGGATTTTATTTGAAAAAAAAATGAAAAAAATTGAAAGACTAAAAAATTGAAAAAAATGCAATTAAGTATTCGAGACTAGAGTTTTATTTGAAAAAACAAATGAAAAAAATTGAAAGACTAAAAAATTGAAAAAAATGCAAAATTTTAACTTTCCTCAGTATGGCAATGAATTATTTTGGAGATATTATCATAGATTACATGATTTTATTACTCATTATGGTTATTGCTTAGAGAAGTGGAAAATTTTGAATGTAGTCTATGAGGGTATGAATTGTGAGACCTGTGCTCGTTTGGAGCATTTGGATTTTTGTGCTAAAAATATTGATGAAGTTTGGGATTTGCTTGAGTGATTGACTCATGATACTTATGAATTTGAGACTAGTTGTGCTAATTAGGGGTGTTCATTACTCGGTCCAAATTCGAACCGGACCGAAGACCGGACTGGACCGAATCAAATGAATTCGGTCCGGTCCGCAGCCCACAAATTTTTTTTATTCGATCTTCAGTCCGGTCCGCCGGTCCGAACTGAGGACCGAATAAAAAAAATTTCAAAATCGACTTTTTACTTATTCAATCTTAATTTTTTTTTGCAACTTATAATTTCTCAAACGTTCAAGAATATTGATTTGTTTTTCATGATGAAAATATGTTAAAATTGTTCATATTAAAATAAATATAAGGTGTTCATATCGTAAAAATTTGCTAGGGTTGACAACTCGGTCCAGCCCGATCCGGTCACGATCTAGACCTTGACTTATTTGGTCAGGTCTACGGTCCATAGCTTTCCTTTTATTCGGTCCTCGATCCAACCCGGTCTAGTCCTGTCCGGTTCGAGTTTGGACCGATGAATACCCCTAGTGCTAATTCTTACATCCCATCCACCTGCATCCCTAATTATGTTCCTCTCGTGTGTTAGATTGCCATTTTTTTGGGCATGGCATTCATTCTTGTTCTTATCATATTTTCGCTAGTAATTTTGCTAGACTTACTAGCATAACAGAGACAATGAATGAGCAACAAGTTAAGTGTACGAATTATCTGTGGGAGTATGAGACAGACCTTGGATTTAGTTCCCCTAAACTTGATTTTAATTTGTGTGGTGATGGTGCATCTTTTCTTACTCTAGAGTTTGGACTAGAGGAAGTACTTGACACTCCCTTAACTATTTTACCTCTAGTTGCTCCATCCGTACCTAGCACCCTTAGGGGGAACATTAGATTTATCATGAATTTTGCTGATCCACCTTTCCCTTTAGCTCAGTCGATGGAGTTCAAGATAGGTGGGATATTTGGTGTTGATGGTAGTGTTGATGAGGATGATATATGTTGTGATTTAGGTGATATTTTTATTAAGGTGCATGACCCCGATGAGACTCTTGTAGGGAGGCCCTGTGGATGTTGCAGTTATAGTTTCACCTAGTTCTTACCTTGTTGACCATGTATCCCCTAATTCCCTTGATATTTTCCATCCTTTTCCTTCGTGTTCACTACCCTCCTCTTCCCTTGAATGTTGTGCTCTATCACTTATTGATTGTTATGTTGTGCTTGAGGGGAATGAAGTTGACTGTTCTAAGTCCCTAGGTACCTTTAGAGGGTATGACACCTCCCTTGATCCTTATACTTTGTATTTAGAGGAAATGCATGAAAAAATCATGTTGACTGTTGCATTCAATTATTCTACTAATTTTTCCAAGGCATTTGATAAGTTCAGGAGAGCAAATACTCTCATTCCTAGATTAATGTTTGGTGCTCTTACTTACATTCATCTGAGTTGAATACTCATATATTGAATAAGCTCTTGTGATCTTTGATGACATCTGAATTGGTGGCTTGGATATTGAGATGAGGAGGAGTGGTTGATGCTCCTCTAACCTTCTGTAGCATGTCTTATGGACATAGTAGTTTAGGTGCACCCAGTACCTAACTTCGTAAATTCGTTCCCACTTTTCTCCTTCTTTATTTTAATTTTGTATATACTTTTGTTTTGTTTTTCTTGTCCTTTTTCTTGTGTTATTTGTCTTTTATTTTTATATATTATTTTAGGATTGCTTTCTGTACATATATGTCTTGTTCGTGTGGTAGTTCCTTAGCTCCCAATGAGGACATTGTGAGATCTAGGTGTAGGGAAGGAGAAGAAGCCATGCTCCAATCTTTTGAAAAAAAAAGAGGAAAATATTTTTGAAAACAAAAAGATTCTATGTTTCTCACTTGTTTTGGGGAAGTTTTGTAGTATTTTGACAAGCTCTGATCCCTTGTGCCTTGAGTATTATCTTGTATATAAGTATAATGTGCATGGTAGATCTTTGTCCTAAATGAGTCATTCTAAGCCCCAAATTCTAACCCCAATAGTTCATTACAGCTATGCAATCTTGTCCTTATGTATACCATCATCATTACCTTAGGGTCTTAATCTTTCATGATTGACTCTCCCATTTGTCTTTGTACACGGTTACCTTTGTTTTTTTTATTTCATTTCACATTCAAAAAGAAAAAAAAAGAAAAAAAAGAAGAAAAGAATGGGAAAAAAAGGAGATTGGAATGACAAGTATCCCTTTGAGACATGCGCTACTGGGTGATACCCTTTGAGGCAATATTGCTACTGAAAAAGCTTGCTTTCCATGTTAATAAGTCAATAAGTAATTTGTGTTAGTCAAGTGGGATTGGGTTTGATTTTGGTAAGCCTAAGTTCTAGGATGATGATGCACTAGCACACCAAGGACTGGGATGGATTCAAAGTTTTGATGTACATTGGGGTGAACAATTGGTACTTTGATATCATCCATAGGGATTAAGACTCTTGATGTGTACATTCTATTTTTATGCGGAATAATATCTTTGTTACAAGGGTGATTTGGTTGTTTGGAATTTGTACAACTTTCTCTCTTGTATGTATTTGTGTTTTGTTTGTAAACCTAAAAAGATTTTCTCTTTTTCTTTCTCTTTTTGTTTTTCTTCTTTAAGACTTTGTGGGTATATCTTTTGAAAACCCTCACAAAACTCACTCGTCCACTTGGGGGAACCAAGGGGTTTAAAGGACTTGATGCATATTCTAAATGCAACCATGACTCATACGAAAGTGAATCAAGTCCTTAGGTGAGTTTTTCTTCATTTTGCTCAAGGACGAGCAAAAGACATGTGCGAGGGAGCTGATAAACCTTTATTTTAACCTCATTCTATTGGCTATTTGATTCCTTTTCCCTAATAGGTTTATGTTGGATCTTGATGAGAAAGGGTCAAATTCTTCTTCTTCGGTCCATATTATGCTTTATAAGTGGTTTTTCTTATTTTCAAGAGTTCTTGTCAAGAACATGAGAAAATCACTAGTTTTGATGGAAAATAAGGTCATTAGGATGTGTTTTGAGCAACAAAAGAAGTCCTATGAAGCTCAGAGGGCCAGAAAAGCAAGTCTAAAGGGGCCATGAAAGTGCATGGTTGGCCGTGCACTATGGCACAACCGTGCAAAAATTCTATAGTGAAGACCTGATTTCCTGAAGCTACGTGTAGGGAGTGCACGACCGTGTGTCTTGTCAGTGTATGGGGAGCACGGGCACTCGTGCATCGAAGCACGACCGTCGTCTTCCCAATTTTCGTGTTATTTAAGCAGATTTCAAACTTTGTTGGAGGCATCTTTTAGACCATTCTAGGGACTTCTCCCTCAGCCGTTCTTAGGGTTTTTATTAGCCACCGAAACCCTATTAGGGAGAGAATACCTTAGGTAGATTAGTGTATATCATGTACAAGATTGTGGATTTCACAATTGAAAACTAAGTTTCTCTTCTCTTTCTATACTTTTTTGTGCTTCGTGTTTTGTTTACTAGTTTATTAATTCTTTGCTTTGATTTTCTTTTGGACGTCTAGTCTTGATTAAAGTTGTAGTCTTTGATTGTGATTAGCCCCTTGATGGTAGTTGATCTTGTTAATGTGCTATTTGCTAACTGATATTGACCTAAACTTATATCATGGAGTAGCACCATCATGCTATGTTACAAAGTCAAATCCTTTAATGAATTAGAAGGGTTTTTTTTTTTAACAAAAGATAAGTTGTACAATTTAAGCAATTTTTCTTTTGAAGATTTTTTTTTTCTAAATTATGCTCGTAAAAGACATAAAGAAGTTCTTTGTGGAATTAGATTCTATATAGAGTACATAAATCAAATTTTACCAGTTAATTATGTAACTATATAATTATTAAACATATTTATAGATAAGGTAATCATAGAATAGAATAACTGACGAAGCTAGCACCCACTTTGCAATCCTCAATAATGGAAAATTTTGGAATCATGTCTCGTATAAAGACTTTGATTATATCATCTATGAAAATAACTTTTGAGAGAACCTTTGAAAAAAGGATTATTTAAATCATACTACTTATCTTTCCTAAAAATAAATAAATTATGTGGATCTAATGGATCTACTCCATCCATCCTACTATTATTATAGTAGTTTTTTGATGAGTTAAAAATTTACTGTAACTACACGGTGTAGTTGTGGCTAGCAACCAGCAAGTATGGGTCATATCTATAGGGAGTTATGTTTTGAAGTACCAAAGAAGACTATTGAGAATAAAGGGTGATAGGAAGATGAACTAAATTATTAAGGCAAACCAAAAGGACTTCGATTATAATTAACCATAAGATTAACTAAATAATCAAGTCAAACCCTAACCTTTCCAAGTTATACTATCATTAAAAATGATCAATTACACTATCAAAACTCACCCAAGCCCTCTTTCAAGGGTTAAAGGCTAGTTTAATTGTTCTAAACACCTACTTTCATGGGGTTAGTCCAATGAAATTACAAGAGTAACAACCTTAGATCTAGTTAGGATTTGGACTATTTTCATGTCCAAATACTAACTATCCTCTCTATCCATGCTAAGATATCAAGCTGACCTTTCAACACAAGTCAATTAACTCAACACAAATGAAAGCTCTTTCAAGCATTTCAAGGAACACTTAGTGGGCATGAGAGAAAACCCTAATCTAAACATAAACAAGGTAGGCTAAGATTTAAACAAGATCAACCAGCCATCTTAGGCGCTAATTACAATCAAATATCACAACTCAAGCTCTAAGCTGCCAATTCAGATGCCATCAAAGCTCGTAGGAGCTTATTGAACACCTGAGCATGTAACTCAAATGAATGTAAGTAAGAGCACAAAAACATGAATCCAGGAATGATAGTAAGTGCTCTCCTAAACTTATCGAATGCCATGAGAAAATTAGTAGAATAATCAAATGCAATAGTCAACATGATTTTTCCAGGCATGTCCTCCAGATACAAGCTACATGGATCAAGGGAGGGGTAATACCTTCTACAGGTACCTAGGGACTCAAAACAATCAACCTCATTTCCTTGAGGCACAACATGAGAATCAATAGTTAATAAATGACAAAACTTAGGGGAAATAGAGGGTAGTGAACATGAAGGAACAACATGGAAAATATTGGGGGAATTGGGGGATACATGGTTAATAAGGTCAGAACTAGGTGAAATTGTAACCACAACATCCACACTTGGCCTCCCTATGAGAGTCTCATCGAGATCGTGCACCTCTATAAAAATATTACCCCGGCTCACAACATATATCATCTTCATTAACACTAGCATCAGCACTAAATTTCCTAGCTACCACGAACTTGGCCGATTCAGCTAAAGGGAAAGGGGGATCAAGAAAAAGTCATGATAAATGTAGTGTCGTCCCTCAGGGTGCTAGGTAAGGATGGAGCAACAAGAGGTAAAGTAGCAAAGGGAGGGTCAATTACTTTATCTAGTCCGGACTCTAGGGTAATAAAAGACGCACCATCATCACACAAATTGACATCAAGTTTAGGGGAACAAAACTTAAGGTATGTCTCATGTGATAGGTCATACTCCTGCAGATAATTCCCAAACTTAACTTGCTTCTCATTCATTGTCTCTATCATACTAGTAAGTCTGGTAAGACTGTCAGCAGAAATATGATAAGGACAAGAATTACTGTTATGACCAGAACAATGGCAAATCTCACACACAAGAGGAGCAAAATTAGGGATGTAGGGGGACGGGGTGCAAGAATTAGCACAACTAGTCTCAAATTCACAAGCATCTTGAGGTAACCACTCAACAAATCCCAAGCTTCATCACAATTCATACCCTCATAAATCTTATTCAAAATTTCCCACTTCTCTAAGCAATAACCATAATGAGCTAGAAGATCATGTAACCTATCCTAATAACTCCAAAATAATTCAAGCTCATACAAAGGAAAGTGAAAAATTGGCAATTTTTTTCAAAATTTTATTTTTTCAAAATTTTAAATTTTTTTCAAATAAAAGCCTAGTCTCGAATACTCAGGCGAGATCTGATATTGTAAAGCGCCAACTCCCTAGCAATAGTGCCAAAAGCTTATTGAGTTAAATTTTACCGTAAGTGCACGGTATAGTTGTAGTTAGAAACCGGCAAGTACGGGTCGTGTCCACAAGAGGGTTGTATTTCCAAACACCAAAGCTAACTCGAGTGTATTAATCTAGGAAAAACAGAAGGTGAAGCGAAGAAGGACTAACCTACTGAAGCGAGCAAACAAAAAGGACTTTGATTATAATTAAGCCTAAGATAGGCTAACTAATCAAGCCAATCCTTCACCTTCCTAAGTTATGCTAGTATTCAAAGATGATCGGTTACATCATTAAGGACCACCCAAGTTCTCTCTCAACGGTCAATAGGTTAGTCTAATAGTTCTAATAACTTGTTTTCATGGGATTAGCTCAATTAAACTACTGGATTAACAACCCTCGACCTAGCTAAGATTTACTATTTTCATGTCCTAATGGTAGCTATCCTCTCTACCCACAATCGACAATCAACCTCACCTTTCAGAGCGAGTCAGTTACCCCAAAACACATATGAAATCTCTTTGAAGCATTTCATCAAACACATGGTGGGCGTGAGAGAAAATCCTAAATTCTAGCATAAACAATATGGGTAAATGCCTAAACAAAATTAATTAGCCATCAAGAGGCTAATCATAATCAAATATCATAACACTAATCACAGGTAAGCATCTAAAAGAAAATCAAAGCAAGACTTAATGGACTAGTAAACAAAAGAAAAAGCATGAAATTCTAGAGAAAGTGAGAAGAGAAACTTAGTCTTGAATTGCGAAATCCACAATCTTGTATATCATATATACTAATCTAACTTAAGTTATTCTTCCCTAATGGGTTTTGGAGGTGGCTGATGAAGCCCTAAAAACAACTCCTCAAAAACCTAGAAAAACCTCCCTCTAAACAGAAGTTTGGCAGCGACTTTTATCGCAAAAACTGGCAAGCACACGACCCAACTTCAACCCACGGCTGCTCGTGCACCCCACACACTAGCAGACGCACGGTCGTGCACTGCTCGTGTGCAACTTTTGCCTGGAAACTTGCCACTGCATTCCTACTGCACGACCAGCCATGCCTCCATGCACGACCAACCTTACACCCGTCTTGACTCTTCGGACATGTTTTTTCTGACCTCGGAACGTCGTTGAACCACTTCTATTCCTTGAAAATAATCTCGAATAAACCTCTTCTCTTCCTTGAAAATCATCCCCAATGCCTCCATTTCAATTGAAATTAGCAATTTCCTCATCTTCTTAGCAATAATTCTTGAAAATAATGAAAACCACTAAACAAGCACAATATAAACTGCATAAGGCAAATTTAACTCTCTCTCCTCAAAGTTTAACATACAAAATAATGGGAAAAAGGAATTAAATAGGGGTTAAAATGAGATAAAAATAAAGGTTGATCAGATTTACTCCTGGCTATAGTCACTATAAATGCTCACTTGTCAAATCCAAAGAAGGCAAGCAAAAAGCGTATAAATTCCAGATTGATAATTCCCTTGAACATTTGAGATATCCATTCCCGAGAAGGATTTTACTTATCCCCATAAAGATCCTGTCTTGGCCTTGTAAAAGCCTGGTCAAGTCCTTTTGCCTATATTTTTCCTGACTTAAGTATCGGAGGGGCACCTTTGGAGGTAGCGTCCAGGGCAGACTTTTTGTGAAGGTTCGGAGGTAGCGAGAGTGGGGATTAAGGCTAGGTCATCCGCCATTACGTAAGTCCGTTCCTCATAGAATCACCCCTCAAGAGAAACTCTATATTGCAACACTTACCATAACACATCCCAAATTGTATGTTCATTGTTTAGCAAACTCATCAGTCTATTATTAGTCCAATCCACAAGATTGGTCCAAAATCCCAATTCTTTGGCCACAAAGAACAATGACGTAGCCACATTAGCCCAAGTAGTGTCGATTGACACTCCAAGTATTCGTGAAAAAAATTTTACATTATAGAAATTCTAAGTAAAAAAGAAAAATGAATACATAAGAATTAATTAGCAAATGTATCATGAGTAGGCATGCAGTGCAATGGGTTTAGCACCTTACTCTTTCCTCCTTGCCATTTGTGATAATGTGTTTGACTCCAAGTTTCCACAATTGTCAATTTCTTGTTTTTATTTTTTTGATTACTGTATTTTTTTGGCCACTTAATGTTTATTACAAATTATTACTATTATTATTATGTTTCATTAGCTTATTTTAGTCAATTCATGCTAGATAATCAATGGATTTAGTGATTCACTCTCATGAATTAAGGAATTAGGGTTGTTGGTTGTGGACTTGGGTTGATTTGGTTGGTTTTTGCGGGTTATGGAAGATTGGCTAGTAGTTAATTAATTTTGAATTGCTATGCTATTGATTTCTAAAAGCAACCTAAGCGATTGGTTAGTTAATCAATTATGAATTCTTATGCTCTTAATTTCCAAAAGTAACTAGTTCATTTTGTTTGTTAATGTGGATACTAAAAACGTAAAATCTAAGTAAAAAGTATATTGTTTTTAGTTTGCTTTACCTTCAAAATATGAGATCTCAAGTACAACTTTTTAAAATGTATTAGTTATATGCTTTCATTTTTAGAATTAATTGTAAATTTTATTGCATGTATGTTTTTATATATACGTTTAATCCTAACATCTCAAATTTGCCGGCGGGGGTCCACAAGATCATAATTGGCCTCTCAAAGTGGGCAGAGCCCCGCAAACATATAAATTCAATGTATCCTCGAACATATTTTGGTACGGTGGTGGATGCGTGGTCCAATTTAAATTAGCACAGGTCTACTCTTTGATCTGTGTTATCTAGTGTTGTCTCTTCCATCAAAAATCTAACCGAGGCAGGGCAGTTCGTTGATTAATAATTTATGATGGAAATGTTTTAAATAGTTTAATATTTATTTTCATTAAATACGATCCTGAACCTAAAATCCATAAATGTAAAATCTATATTAAAAGTATTATCATATATAAATTAATGACAATTCAATTTCATTTAAGTGAAGAGTCAAAGATTAAAAAAAAAGGAAAAAAATATGCAAGGAATGTAAAGAAAACTCTTTTTTTTTTAAGAACAAAGCAGAGGATATCGTATATTTCTTCAATCAGTGAATTTACACCACTTCTTTGCAACCAAGTCGAAAATAGGATCCTCCCCTTCAACCCAAAGTTGCTCACCCATCACAATAAGTTGAAGGTAGGCCAGAGAACATATGACTAGGTTTCCCTTGCACATTATATGAGAAAACAAGACAGAATGAAAGGAAATTGACAAAAAAGTAATTTCATCCAATGGAGAGTCGAATTTTTGGCTCACTAGTAGGGATCTCCTACCTCCACATTAGCTTCTGAGCCAACTTTTTGGCTCACACTTCTTCCCCTTTCTAATGGAAGACTCACAACATAAAATAATACCCATGGAGCCCAACACTAAACATACTTATAATTTTTTATGGTAAAGTGACATTGTTTAAGTCAATAAAAATATTATTTTTTGTCTTCTGAAAATAATTTATGGTTATTTACTTTAATAACAATAATTTGTGTACCTTTGAAAAAAATTTCAAGCCAACAAAAGAAAAAAAACTCCTCAAATTTATCAAAAAATTTCTACCCAAAAGAGTCCAAAAGAAAAACATATGCTAGCCCAAAATATTTTTTTCCCAAGGAAAAGTAAAATTGGCCAATCCAAAATAATTCCCACTCATAAAAAAAGAAAAACAAAATTGAAGCAAAAAAAGGGAAAAGTATGATGTGGCATGAGCGAGCGACTCAAACGGACGAGCCAGCTCATGAGCCACGAGCCACGATTCTCCCTTTGTGAGATAGTGAGCCGCTTGCTCGCTCACCGGGCCCAAAAATTGACTCACGACCCAACCATTGTACGTGCTCTTACTTGCTATACTGGTTGAAGGTGGCAATTTTTAGGCCCTGTTCTTTTCGTTGGTAAATCCTAATTTACCCACTTCAACCCATTTCATGAACTTCAACTCACTTCAACCCACTATTTTAACCAACTTTTAACCATCATATAAAAAATATACCAACTTCAACCTAGTCCAACCTACTTCAACCTATTTAGCCCACTTCAACCTACTTCAACCAACTTCACCCATTTGCCAACCTCTATATCCCAATGAAAAGAACATGTCCTTAATGTTAAGACTTATGCAATTTTCATCCAATTATCATAGTTAGACCTGTTAATTCGGGCAGACGGGTCAAATACGGACCGGGTGTATTCGGGTTCAGGTAAAATACGGGTCAGGAGTATTTCGGGTTCGGGTAAAATATGGGCGGGTGTATTTCGGTTTAACGAGTTTCGGATCAACCCAACGGGTTTAAAGCGCCTTTTTGGTGAATTATTTCTTTTTTGGTCAAAATAAAAAATTCAGCATATTTATTACTTAAAATTGTCTGTATTTAATGAACATGCATTGTAATTGTAATTTTTTTAAAGAATATCAAAAATACCCTAACTTTTCAACATGATGTATGAAATTTATGTGCAGGTGGACAATGAGTCACGTTTGGATGGGTTGACCCGTATATTAAAATAATAGTACGTCGATCCTGACACGAACATAAGTTAGTCCATTGCCCAACATTGCATCAGATTCGAGACCAATTAGAAGGAATCCAAATGAAAGAATATTATAGACGAGCAAGATATTATAATTATCTATTAATTATAAAATCAAAATATTAGATTATTATAGAATAATCTTATTTAAAATGCGATGAGACATATTCATTTTACTAAGAATATAATGGTATGACTCATATATTTTCAATATTTATCTAATTATAAATTGTTTTTCTTAATATCGGAGTTGTTTCCCGGCCATTTTCTAAAATTGTACTATTTATAAGTTGTATATGACGTTATTTTATGGAAAAAAACGAGAACCATTGCCTAATTTGCGAAGGGATGTGACAATTATATAGCGTCTCTCGAAACGATTCGTTATAATGAAAACCTATCATTGTTAAGAGGAAAAAATTAAAGAAAATAAAAAGTAAGTATATAATATTCAAGTCGAGCGGGCAGGATCGGGGTTCGGGTCGGCTTTGACCAAAAAATTTACGGGTTTTTCGGGTTCTATTTATTTCGAATTTGGGTCGAGAAAATCATGTTCAAAACCCAAAACTTTCAGGCGGGTTTGGGTCGGGTCGATTTTTGCCAGGTCTAATCATAGTTGATGAATAAACCTCAACCATGGTAGAATTTTACATCCTTTCGAGTAATTGGATTGTTCTTCACTCATATAATAATAACGATTTCAAGAAGCTCTCAATTTTTGTATGCAATTATATTACTTGGATTGTACTCCACTTAATTACATAGCTTTTTAAGATTTGTTCGTTGTGTGGAAATGCAAAGAGGCAGACAAAAGGGGGAGAAAATAAGGTGAGCTTTATGGCTTGACCTTGTTGTTTTAAGAGACTTGGATCATTTTCCACGTAGAACTTTTTAAAAATTTTGTGGAAGTTGATGGAGGCTAAATATGTAAGGAGCGCTTGGTCGATTCAGGTTTGCTAGATTTCAAAAAGAAGATGAAACTATGAAGGTTGCAGGACTTATAAATGGTCAGTTTATAAGTTCTTAGCCAAAAATACAAATTGAACTTTTTAAAATCATCAATTGCGATCAAAAATTTTTAATAGTTCCTACTGCTACTAAAGTAGGTTATTAGGGTTAACTGGGCCACTTGTGTAAAGAATCATCAGTGACCATTAATTTAAATTTATTTTGTTTTTATTGTTTAGGGATTATTTTGCAAAGAAAAGTGAAAAATAAAGTGAAATTAAATAAATGGTAAAAAGGGGCTGAATGAAGTAAGAAAAACTAACTCCAACGAAACTAAGCCTTCTTCCTTGCCTTGATGCAACAATCAAGGTTTTGACAAAACCCTAACATCGAAATCCAGTACTCCCTATTGATCATATTGCAAAATTGTTTTGCACTTTTTGTTTATCATCAAATTTCAATCAAAAGGAACCCTAAAATGTCCTATTTAGTTGGGCGAATTCCTATACCCATGCTTACAGATCACGCCCATTCTTATTTGATTATGTCAGATATTGTGAATCTGACAAGAGGTGTGAGATTTTGACAATTATGGTGAAGAAAAATCCATCGATAACGAATTAAGATGCAAGAGATTTGAAATGTGTGGTGGTTGTGAGCATTTTAAGGATGACTCACTTTGTGACAAAGTGAGATCCATGGTTGTAGCAATAATGTAAGAATGAGTCATTGCTTGATGCAATTAAGACATTGCATAACGTTAAAAAAGAAAAACACATTGATAAATAAGAGGTGAAGAGGGTGAATGAGAAAAATGCTAAATCTAAGGTTGATGTACATGATTATCAAATGAGGGAGACACTTTTGTTGTGGGGATTTTTGTTACTAGTATTGTAATTGCTATTAAGGTGGAGGGGGGAATGAAATTGAATTGAACATACTTGAAGTTGTAGGCTTGTTAGGAAACAGAGGGGATGAAAGGGGTTGCTACTAGGTTAGTTGTTTTTGGGAAGGGGAATTACTTGCAACCAAATGTAACAAAATGCAAATGAATAGCATGGTAATTGTACGACTGAAATTGTCAGTAGTCTACACATTCATATGAGCAATGAAATGAGACATAATTTGAAAAAAATGTGCTTTGATATAAATAAGCATCATTGGTCAAATATATATGATGACATAATAGGGTTTGGTTTGTATGCTATACCCCTAAAAAGTAGTGCTAACTTTATAAAAGTTCATAGCATGTACATATCCCTAGAAATGAAAATTGGGTTCAACAAACATGTACATTTGTGCCATAAATCCCAAAATGAATACCTAGCTTCAAACATGAAAAATTGAAGTACAGATCTCCCCCCTTGTCATGTTTTGAGCAACATAGATCTCCCCAGGTGATCACAAACAAACAAGAACCAACGACCACGAGATTTTATTGATCTAGCACCACATAGGTGTTATTAGGGAAGGAAAGTCTCCTTATTCTCTCGCTCCTCCTAACTAGTTGCTAAGGCATTGAAGAGGATAATCCCGAACCCACTTTGGGTTGCTAAGGATGTGAAGATGAGGATCCAAGATGTAGTTGGAGTTGTAGAGGCTGTGACCATGGTGGTATTGGTGTAGTTAACTTGGGCAATCTCATCTTAACCTTGAAGTTTCTTAGTGAAGGGAATGAAGCTTCCTTAGATTTCTTAGGCTGCCTTATTTCTTGGGTTGAAATCGACCTTCTGTTTAGCCTTGGATTTGTCACGTGACACAAAAGGGTTAACCATTGATGACCTAGTCTCTTGGGTTAAGCAAGGAGTCTGATCTTGACTCTAATCCTACGAGGCATAAAAGTATAAGATAGAAAAAGTAGTGGAACGCCTCGAAAATTCTAATTTATTTCAACAGTAATATTTAGCCTAAAGTGGCAGCAGACATCCTAATGGAGCATCACTAATGTATTTCTGATGAGGAAACATAAGGATGAGTATCATAGAATCCAATATAACAAACTTCATTACTAAGTCAAACTAAAAATTAAAGTCAATGTCTAATAACAAGAGTTAAAAATACTCAAAAACTACGGAAATGTAACTTCGAGTTTATAATGGCCTAGGTACTATGTAATAAGCAGTCTTGCTTCTAGACTTGAGTCTCATCCCCATGCTCATGATGGTCACCTAATAATCATTTTAAACAATTTTAGGGATGAAAGTAAGATAACTCAAATAATTTCATAAATATCGTTCAACCAACGGGACTCAATTACAAGTTCACTCATGCTTCTCTCAACTCATGTTTAAAGGAAGGTGAGTAACCTCTCTAGGTCTCACCGTAACTTGAACAGTAACTGATAACCTAGCATACGTTAATTGATCGGCAACACGTTGCCCCTAACCATGCATACAATTATCTGGTGAACACTACAGTGTCTCATTTAGCATTGGAAGCAACGTGTCTTAACCTTGGGAGCAAGCTCCCCTCTCGCCTAGTTTTTTTCACTTAGAATATTGATACCTTAATAATGGGGTCATTTCCTCAAACTTTCATATAGCCCATCCTAGCCTAATAAAAGGTCCAAAAGTATTTGAATGTACTTTTGAATAGTAACCTAGTGGTTTCCATGCTAAGTTTCAAACAATAACAACAAAGCACTCAAACAGCAGAAATGTTTATTCAAAAAGATTCCCTGAACATTAATTCAAAACAAAGTACAAATTACACCCACACAAACCATATGTAAAAGGGACATTTAGAGGCATCAGGACATGGTTGTTACCTGATGAGGTACAAATCCTACGCCTGAGCAAGAGTTTCTAAATTGGGGCTGAATAAGTCCAAAACAATCTTATTAGTATTTATACTTAGCCTAAAATTAAAGCTAGATGGACTAAGATCTATACTTCACCTTGAAGCATATGTTTATGCCTAGGGAATATATTAAGCTCAAAATAATTTTCATTAATTTATGGAATCTTGGTTTCAAAAAACTTTTACATCCAGTTTTTAGGTTGGGATCAGAATTCTAGGTCCAGAGGTCGTTTCTTAAGATCTAGACATCGTATCAGGGAAATCCAAACCATTATGGAAATTTCAGAGTGTTTACTTTAACATTTATTTAGACAAATCAACCAATTTCAATAGTAACTATTTGAAATTTAACACAGTTTTCAAACTGTCCCAAAACTATATAAATTTGCAGAGTCTTTGGGTGTAATCTATAATATTATGCTTTTAACTACAATTAATACAAACCTAAATTCATGCTACATGGAACTCACAAAGATATATTTCATAAGAGTTCCTATAATTTTTCCACAAGCCAATATTTATACCTGAAATACCAAGTCGCACTATATTCTGGTTGGCAACAATTACAATTCTTCCTATGTTTTTATCCCAAAACATAATCACCCGTTAACTATAACCTAAAAGATGCATCATCGTAGACTTACACATCATACTATTATTAACAAATCTCACTAATTTAAATCAAGCCAAGGAAATATGAGATTTAAATATTAAAGAAAAACTATACCCTGACAATTATGAAAATATAAGAGGAGGCTTGGATGGATTTAATTACTCAACCTACAAGAGAGCTCTAATTTGAAAAGCAAAGGAATTGAATAATAAGTATTTTAGTATCAGTTCTGAAATCAAAAATCAAAAGTACTAAATCAAAATATTATATGTATAACTGTAAGAGAATCCCATCAGGGTTAGGGTTAAGGCTTCATGAAAAGCCTAACCATACTTGCACCAAGAAGGGAGAGGGGAAGATGATTGGACAATGGGTCACAACGGTGGCAATGCACAGGGGTCAATGGGGGCGATGCGGGAGGTACGTGATGGTCGACAGTGGGGACCGTAACCGGAGGAGAGATGGTGAGAGAGAGAGAGAGAGAGAGAGAGAGAGAGAGAGATAAGGGATGTGTGATTTGGGCCAAGGGTTCTAGGGTTAATATAGTAGCCATTGATGAAGTTTCAATAGGAGTAGAATTGGAGAAAAAGGAAAGGTGAAGAAGCTGGGTAACGTGAAGAGGAAGAAAAAGAATTATTACCTTTTTTGGAATAAATGACTGGGGGCAGGGGAGGTAGAAATGGTAACGAGGTGGGTTGACGTCAAGCCTATCGGGTGCCCTTCCCCTCCTCATCCCCAACGCTCAAACCTCTAGCCATCCTCGTCCACGTTCTCGGTTTAGGGTAGAAAACTTCCTCATCCCTGTCACCACCGGGTCCCCAATTCGTCTAAAATTGAAGCAATTTCGAGCAAAAAAATGAAATCAAATCCAAAATTGTCAACATCAATTCTTTTCATGTACAAATTGTGGTAGCAAAGTGAATACAATTTGGAGAGATAAACAAAATTACTAATTTGGTACAATAAAGTTCAAAGCAAAGTGGAAGAAGGGGCAACAATGAGAATGATAGATCAGGAAGGAATAATTGGGGGTGAGGGGGACTGGGTACCAAGTTGAATTTTTAGGAACCGGAACCAGACCTAATTGGAACTGGGCCCTAGAATTTGAAACCGGTCGCCGACCCAGTCGACATCGGGTTCGATTTTGGGTACCCGGTTGCTAAGTAATGTTTTTTTCCCCTATGAAATTGACGGGGAGGAATTCAAGGAAGTCAAGAGTGAAAAAAAAGGAAAACTATCAAAATAATAAAAAAACAAATACGTAGTAAGTAACAAGGCTTATGAGGAGAAGAACAAAAGTTTGAAGGAAAAAAATTAGTGGTGGTCGAGAAACACAAAGAGTAAGTCCTGCATAAATTGAAAGCAAAAAAGACAAAGGGTTAAAGTGGAGTAGTTGGTAGTTGGGTACGGATACAAAAGATCCATCACTTGAGGAATATAGATTTACTTTTTATATTTTTTTCATCTAAAATTTTAAATTTTAATTGGGTATCGCGTACTAAGTCCAGGTCAGGTTCCATTCGGGACCCAGGACTGAGCTTGGTTAGAACCAAGTCCTAAGTTTTGGAATCGGTTCCAGAACTTATCTACCGAGCTCGAGTTCAAACCAGTTTTGGGTCCGGAATTGGGTACTCAATTTTTCTGCTCACCCCTAAGAAAAACAACATGGGGCAGCTTTATATGATATCTAGTTATTAGCAGCAAGTTAGAGATGATTGGGGTTGGATAGCAAGCAGAATTTCACATAGGCATGAGTGAATATAGGAGAGACAAAGAAAGATGATGGAGCAGCAGTATGAAGATAAGGTCTTTCATGCATGTGGAGGTCTTTCTTCTTCTCAAGAGTTACCATAAGAGATGTGGGGGAAGAGATAGAAAAGAGGAGAAATAATAAAGCAGGGAGGAGGCGGGGTAGATGGGCATTAGGACAAGTTATTGATGAAGGGTTGAATTTTATATGTAGGGTTGATAATAGTTCAAAACTGTATATACCCAAATTTCCCCCTCAAACATTGATTTTTGTTAATAAAAACTAAAGGAACAGGGATAAAGTCGTCCTTGTGCTGGCTTGGGTATTAGGTTTCCCTCCCCATCTCCAGCGGATGCGGGGATTTTTCCCTAGTTCGGGTTGGGTCCCCATCAGGGCCAAGGAATCAATGCCCCATTGCCATCCCTAAGCAGAGGGGTTTATTTTTGTTGAAAATAATATTTATATATTTTAAATAATTCATTTGAATTTTTTGAAAATTTTGCTTTAAAAAAAGTGACAAATAATATTATTTTGGCTTGGTTTAACCTAAATTAGCCATTGAATTATTTTTAAAAACTCTATTCTACAAGCTCAAGCATTCTAGGTCGTTCCAAATCACATATAAATAATATATACAACTTAAAGAATATATTAATATAATTTTTTTCAAAGGTTTCACATTTTACCCCCTTAAAGAAAGTTTCATCCTCGAAACTTCACACACACCTGATTGGTCAAACAATTGAGGGTAATTGATCGTATTTCTTGTTCCAGTTCACATGCAACTTCTAACATGACATGATTAGCCCAAAGGACTTTCACCGATGGTAATATTTTCTTGTGGAGTTATTTTTCTCTTTGATGCAAGATCTGAATTGGCTACTCGTCATATGATAAGTCTTCCTGGAGCTGTATAGGTTCTGGTGCAATAGCGTGCGAGGGATCAGGAATGTATTTGTGTAATTGCAATGAAACATTGTGCACATTTGGTAACTCTTGTGGTAGTTCCAATCAATAGGCATTGGTAATAAGTCATTGTAGTATAGTGGTGAGTATTTCCATCTGTTACGCTTGAGACCCAGGTTAGATCTTCGACAGCAATGCCAAAAACTTAATAGGAAGAATTGAAGTTTTAATATTTATAACCTCAAGTGCAAGTGTTATCGCCGAGTATTTAGGGCGTCGTCCACAGGGAGTTGGATTTCAAGTATCAAGGTTAACTCGAGTGTTTCAAGCTTGGCTAAGTGAAAAAAAAGAATAAAAGACAAGCTAATAATGCTGATAAATACAAAGCAAAGTCTTAATATTGTGATTTGACCGATCGGCGAATGATCAAGGAAAGCCCTAACCTCCCTAACCTATACCTACAACTAGAGATAGTCGGTTGCACCATCAAAGACCACCCAAGCCCTCACTCAAGATCATGAGCCAGTCTAGTTAGTCTAATCGCCTATTTTCATGGGATTAGCCTAATTAGACCACGAGATTAACAACCCTTTGACCTAGCTAAGATTGGGACTATTTTCATGTCCAAGTCCTACCTATTCTCTCTCCTACACTAGCTAGTTAACCTCACATCTCGGCATAAGTCAACCACCTAAGAATATGGATGAAAGCTCTTTCAAATATTTTATAAAGTACTTGGTGGGCATGAGAGAAAACTCTAAGTTGGAAGCATAAATTACGTGTGGTTAGGCCTAATCCAAGACTAATTAGCCATCAAGAGACTAATCACAATCCAAGCCAACAAAAGCAAGCACCTAATCATCACAATAAAACCATAAAATCTAATTACACCCAAATTAGAAAATATGTAAACTAACATGAACTAGAGCGGAGAGAGAATAAAACTAATATAATCTAGCAAGCTAATTAAACATGGATTAACAATAAAAACTAAACATTTAAACCAAATAAAATCAAACATTAGCACTAAACTAACATAATCTAAACAAGAACAAAATATGAAATAGAGAGAAGAGAAGAGAAAACTTACTCTTGATTGCTTGAATAAACTTGACAATCCACAAGCTTGAATCCAAAATAATCAAAATAAAACCTAATCTACCTAGTTTATTACCCCCCAATGGGGTTTTTAGTGGCTAGCCTAAACTAAAACCTAGATCTCAAACCTCCCCAAAAGGCCCTCTCAGAAGGTCATAAGAGATCCCTTTAAATAGAAATTGAGCCGGGCGAAAAGGGGCGAGAAGAACACAGGGAGGCAATGGGTGGCCATCGCCACCCCCACTGGCCGTTGGCAGGGTTAGGCTAGCCATCACTAGCCCCTGTCTCCTACAGTGGCGGTGATGGCTGGGAGGTGGTGGTGACGACTACCCATCGTCCCCTCTTGCTTTGTGATCTTCATGCTTTTGTTGTTCCTTATTTGCTCTTTTTTGCGAATTTGCTTGATTGAATTTATTACCTACAAAAAGTAAACACAACTATAAAAACTCTAAAGATTGTATTATTATGCAAGCCACAAAACTAGATGAATAAGGGTATAAATGATGCAATATATGGATTAAATAAATACCTACATACCTAGCATTTGCTTGTCCTTGAGCAAAATAAAAGAAAAACTAACCCAAGAAGCTAACTCGCTTTTCGTAGAAATCACGGTTCCATTTAATGTATACAACAAGCCCTTTAAACACTTTAATTTTCCCAAGTGGATGAGTGGGGTCTCATGAGGGTTTGCAGAAGATGTACTTACAAAACCTTTGAAATATTTTTTGGATTTTTTTTAAAAGCAAAGCATATATATATGGCAAAGGGAGAAATATGTGCGCATGTGGATCGATTATATCGCCCTAACAACCTAGCTGCTAAGCCATATACAAGCGAAGCATAGATTCAACGCACGCATAGCCTATAAATGCATCCCTGCTCTCAATTTTCACCCCACGCAACACAATGACACGATTTGTACACCTTGATGCTCCGTGCAAAGTGTATTGACTCTTAATGGTAGACTAAAACTGGGCGAAAAGGTCATTTTCACATGGCTAGTGGACTTATTGGGACTCGTTTTTGTTCTTTTTTTCCGCTTTTCTCCTTATGCTCCTTTGCTACGGTGGGTAGTTATTGGCTTATTAGGCCTTGAACTCCCGGAGGAACAAATTAGTACATACTTGGGCTTCATCCCTCATTATCGGTTTTATTTGGATGTGCAAAGCACTTATTCAAACCCAAATATAGGTACCAAAGTTGAACTTACTTTCACATCGTGCTTTTCTCTTCTTTTCCTTTTTCTTTGGTGACAAAGCCGAAAGTCAATTAATCAAGTAGAATATCCCCAAACCCAAGTTTCAACAACTGACACCAAAAGTCAACGGTCAAGAGCACAAGGTAGGCATAACTCCACCATGTGAAATGAGGTTATTATGAAAAATAGAAAATTATATTATAGACAAGTGTTCCATCTTGCATATTAGACCTATATACAAGCTAGCAAACAAGCTATTAAAGGTCAAAAACCAATCACAAAGGAACAAAAGTCCCCTAAAGTCAAGAAGAAAAACTATACAAAAATTGAAAATTTTTCACAAAAATATGGACAAAAGGGTGTATGACTTTCCCACCCTTACACCTAAATCTCATAATGTTCTCATTGCGAGTCGAGGAGTCACCACTAATAGCCAAACATGCAAAACACAAAACAAAACACACAAGAATACTCAACAAACTCACACATACAAAAGGTAACAGACTTACCCAAAAACACAACCTCATCCCATCGACAACAAGACCATAAATATGTATAAAACCAACACCACTAACAATGAATATATACAAATCGAGCAATGCCACCAATCACAAAACATAACTATGCACAAAAGACACACAAAGGTGATCATAACCATTAATTGGCTTCACATCATCCCAAGTTTAACCTTAATATTGATCACCAATAAAAACACAACCCAATATCCACAAATAAACAAAAAGAAAAAGAATGAAAATAAAATTAAGGCAGAAGTGTTCGAACGATATACTAGGTGGGGTACTGATTGTACCCGAAGTATGCCTCTCTAAGATGGTGCTATGGAGCTTGATAAGCATTAGCCACTCCTCCTCATCTCTCAAGAAATACGTCTTCAACTCGAATGCAGTCAACAAGAGCTTATTATGTGCCGTTGCGTGCATCTCAAAATGATGTAAATAAGAGAACATTAATAAGATCATAGCGAAGATAGTTAATGCCCTCTTAAACTTATAAAATGCCACAGAAAAATCAAAAGTATGAACAAAGAAAGTACTCCATATCATCTTCCTCGGCACGTCCTCCATGCATGCACAATAAGGGCCAAAGGAGGGAGTATACCCTCTAATGTCACCTCGGGACTCATAAAATGCATGCAAATGAGAATTCCTGGTAGGAAGCAAGGAGGATGAAATCCGGGTTAAGTCAAGTCACTAGTGCAAATAGAGTTTGTATGCTCAATGCTAGGAGCAGCACCAACCACCACACCATCACCACATGACTCCTCAAAGGGAGCCTCCATAAGAAATGGCTCAACCAAAGTAGGTTATTCCAACCAATCAAGCAAATCATCCTTAACAAAACTAGCGTCATCTTTAGAAGACTCACTGTTGAATTTATGAGTATACTTCCACAAAAGGGGGGGTGAATTGTGGTGTCTGATTTTCGCGTTATAAGTAACAAACACCCTGACAGAGGTTGTTCTCAGATGACGAACACCCTGTTGACTTGTTTGCAGGGGGTGTTTTCAGATATTGCAAATACAAAAATCACCAAGATAAATACGGAAATAAAGCACACACAATTTTTACGTGGAAAACACCTCTAGCCCAACTGAGGTGTGAAAAACCACGACCTACCTCGTGTAGGCTTTTAACCACTTCACTATAACCGGGCTTAACTCGTTACAAATGTAACACACCTTGTTACAACTTGCAACCACGTAACCTTCTTCCCTAAGAACGGTTACACCACGTCCAAATCTCACCAGATTGGACACGTCCAAAGTCCACACGACTAAGGACCACTCACTCACTTTTTTGATCCAAGATCAGGGTTGAAAACACCTTACTGGGGGTGCTTCTCACTAAGAAGATGTAAGGTACACTGAAGATCCTATTATGCCAATGGTTTGAAAACTCAAATTAACACAGCTTGTCACGGTTTTTCTTTGCGAATTGAAGCTCAAGAAATCTTTTCTTACTTTTGAGTAAAAACCGGGTTTTCAGAATTTTTCTTTTTACCACACTGTGTTTTCTCAAAATCTGTTCTGTCTTTGAATGGGAGAGAAGAGCTAAGCTTTTAACCAAGAAGATCATTGGTAAAAAAAATCAAGGAAGTTGCTGAGAATCTGCCAAGTATGGCATCAAAGGAGATTTCCAAGCAAAGGATTTTCCAAACGGCTAGTGGATAAGAAATTTCCAAGATAAAAGGGATTTGTTTCTAAAAGATAAAAACTTCTCCTCTCGTTTGAAATAGCCGTGGAGAATTTCAAATAAGGAACCCGAAATTGCAACTTTGAAATTTGAATAAATCACTTCCTAAAATATAGGTGATAAAGATCTTTTGGTTTTGAAAAATATTTAGCAAAACAATTTTGGCAAATCTCCCATAATATTTCGTATCTCAAAAATATCCTTTCCAGGGCTTAATTAGCTATCCTGGGATTTTAAGAAAGTATTTTAGAGCTTTTGGCCAGCCGAAATAAATTTTTCCAAAATAATCGGGCATAACCGTTTCAGTTCAGAAACACCCTAGGCACCCTGTTTGCAGGGTTGTTCGCAACTGGTGTTCTGAAGCGCTTAGCGCAACTGTCGATTCAAGAGGTGTTTAAAATGATGTTTTCAATATTGGCATATTAACAAGAGTCTAAATAAATAAAACCTATATACCCAAGACTTCTTGTTTTGAACCAGTCATCTTGTCCAAGATTTGTAGAGCTGCTGTGAACACCAAGGCCACCTTGTTTGATGGGGTTGTTCTTTGCATTGCTAGAGTTTCGGAACCACATGCTTTACATCGAGCTGATCTTGCTAGAGTCCAGGAACAACATGCTTTTACAATCGAGTTGTTCTTAATAAAGAACCACCAAGTAGAACCTGTTTTAAAGACTTGTTCTCACATTTAGCAAACCAGTTAATACACAAAAGAAAACATCAGTTAGGCCTGTTTGGAGATCGTGTTTGGAGCAACATTACTTGGACAAATTTTTACACTTGGATTTGTTATCATCAAAACTTAATCAAAATAACTCAACACTCACCCATCTCTAACCTCATGCGATGAGCTAAAAGGAGGGGAGAACCAAGTAAGGTCAAGTTAACAATGGTAGTGTCTCCAAGTGTGCTAGACAAGGATGGAATGACAAAAGGTAAAGAGATCAATGAAGGGTCAATCACTTCTTCTAAGCCAGTTAAAGGTGTATACACTATAAAATCTGGCTCTAGGGGGAAGAGAAGACTCATAAACATCATATAGACTAACCTCAAGTGTAGGGGTAGATAGACTACGGTCGGTCTCATGCAACATGCCACACTCCCTCATCTCACTAATAAAGTGCGTATATCGCTCACTCAATGTCTCTATCATGTTATTAAGTCTAGTATAGCATTCATCAAAACTATCATAATAGCGATAAGAATTTGCATCATGCTCAAAAGATTGGCAATAAGAGCACACAACATGAGGGTAAGAAGAATGGTGATGATATGGATCCCTAATTTGATTAATACATGGAGATTAAGCGCACAAACCGTCAAGAAGTCGGGAAAGGCACACAAAAGACTTAGAAACTCTCTCACATTACCATATACCTAGCAAAAGACTCAAACAAATCCTACATGCCATCAACATTTAAAGAGAATATACCACTATAACCCATGGACTCAGGGGTGGCTCGAGCCTCACATGTTATTCCTTCAAGCACAACATTGTATATTTTCCATTTTTCACATGTGAAATGCGTACACTGAGCACGATAGTCATTTAATCCAGACAAATATTACCAAAAAGGTTCATACTCAAATTAAGGAAAATGGAAAATAGCCAATTTGATTTTCTTTCTTCAAAATTTTTAATTTTTCAAAATTTTTTGAATTTTTTAAAGGCCTACACTCGAATGCTCAAGTGTAAGGTTTATCGCTGAGTACTTGGGGAGTCATCCACTAGGAGTTGGGTTTCAAGTACCAAGGTTAACTCGAGTGTCTCAACTTGGCTAAGTGAAAAAAGAAAGGAATGAAAGGCAAGCTCATTGACATTGATAAATATAAAGGAAAGACCTAGGATTGTGATTTGACCGATCAACGAACCAACTAATCAAGGTAAGCACTAACCTACCGAACGTATACCTACAACTAGAGATGGTCAATTGCACCATCGAAGACCACCTAAGTCCTCTGTCAAGGGTCATGGGCTAATCTAGTTAATCAAACCACCTATTTTCATATGACTAGCCTAATTAGACCATGAGATTAGAAACTCTCGGACGTAGCTAGGACCGGGACTAATTTCATGTCCAAGTCCTAGCTATTCTCTCTCCCACACTAGCTAGTTAACCTCAACTCTTGGCATAAGTCACCTGCTTAAAAATATGGATGAATGTTCTTTAAAGCATTTCATCGAACACTTGGTGGGCATGAGAGAAAACTCTAAGTTCAAAGCATAAATTAGGCATGGTTAGGCCTAATCCAAAACTAATTAGCCATCAAGAGACTAATCACAATCCAAGCCAACAAGAGACTAATCACAATCCAAGCCAACAAAAACTAGCCACTAATCATCACAATAAAACCATAAAATCTAACTACACCTAAACTAGCAAATATGTAGACAAACATGAACTAGAGAGGAGAGACAATGAAACTAATATAATCTAGCAAGCTAATTAAACATGGATTAAAAATAAAAACTAAACATTTAAACCAAAAAAAAAATCAAACATTAGCACCAAACTAACATAATCTAAACAAGAACAAAATATAAAATAGAGAGAGAAAGAGAAGAGAAAACTTAGTCTTGATTGCTTGAATAGACTTGAAAATCTACGAGTTAAATCCAAAACAATCAAAATAGAACATAATCTACCTAGTTTATCACGCCCTAATGGGGTTTTTACTGGCTAACTCAAACTAAAACCTAGCTCTCAAACCTGCCCAAAAGGCCTCTCAAAAGGTCCCAAGAGGTCCCCTTAAATAGAAATCGAGGCAGGCGAAAAGGGGGTGAGAAGAACCCACCCCCAATGGTCGTCAGTAGGGCCACAACTGGCCGTCGCCATCCCTGCCTCTTACAAGGGTGGCGAAAGTTGGGGGGTGGTGGCCACGACTACCCATGGTCCCATCTTGCTTTGCAATCTGTATGCTTTCCTTGTTCCTTCTTTGCTCATTTTTGCGAATTTGCTCGATTGAACTAATTGCCTACCATAGTAAACCAAACAATTAAAAATCCAAAAGATTATATTACTATACGAGCAAAAAAAAACTAGATGAAAAGGTTATAAATGATGTAATATATGTATCGAACAATAGGCCACCTCACCGACTTATTCGATGATAGGATATGGCCAATGTATCTTAGGCTAAGCTTACTAACCATGTCAAATCTTGTGGTACCCTTGGCTAGGGATACTTTAAGAAAAACTTGGTCCCCAACTTCAAATTCTATTAGTCCACGCCTTCTGTCAGCATAACTCTTATAACGACTCTGGGCCGCCTCTAGTAGTTCATATATCACTCTAACCTTCTCAGTAGCTTGAATCAGGCTGGTCCAATGCTCAAGGAATCATCAATCTCTTGCCATCATAATGGAGTTCTACATCATATGCCATACAATGCTTCATAAGAGGTCATCCCAATATTAGAATGGTAACTTTTGTTATAGGAGAACTCAACCAGTCCAATTGTTCAACTCACACCTTTATGAAGTCTAGAGCACAAGCTCATAACATGTCTTCCAAAGTTTGGATATTCTCTTGGTTTGACAATCTATAGCTGGATGGAAGCTTGTACTAAAGTGTAGTAGTATGCCAAATGCCTCTTGTAACTTTTAGCAAAATTTAGATTGAAATATGGTATAATTATAGAACTAGGTACCCATTGTAGTCAAACAACCTTCTCCAAAAAGGCACGTGCCAATTGATCAAGGGTACATGTATTTCTCATTGCTATAAAATGTGTCATATTTGTAAGCTCATCTACAATGACCCAAATCGCATTATTCCTTCTCTGTGTAGCCAGAAGCCTACCATAAAATCCATGAAAACTAAATCCCATTTCCATTCACAAACCTCTGATTCTCGTAAGAGTCCTGCAGGCCTTTGGTGTTCCATTTTCACCCACTGGTTGGTTAAACACTTAGTCATATAGTCAGTTATTCCTTGATTCATATTACTCCACTAGAATGTCTGTTTCAAGTCCTTGTACAACTTCTTTCCCCTAGGAAGCACAAAATCTAGGGTGTTGTGCCCCTCATTTAAAATCTTCTTCTTAAATTCCTCCATAGTTGGAACACATACTTGATTTTGAAACCTTAAGGTTCCGTCCTTGTGAATCACAAAACCACGTGTCTTACTTAGTGACCCCTCGGTCCTGATCCTTTCTAGTTATGGATCGATGTTTTGAGCTGCTCAAATTTCCTCGATGAGGGTAGGTACACTTCTATAGCATAGAGCACAGGCTTGTACCAGCGAGTCAACATATTAATCTTCAACTTCCTAAAATCTACACATAAGTCTCTAGGTAATGTCGATAAGTAGTTAAATATTAGGTATGGGTGGTGACTTAATGCATCCGCTACTACATTTGCTTTTCCTGTGTGGCGTTTGAAGTTTATATCATAGTGCTTAAGAAATTCTAACCATCTTGTCTGCTCAGGTTCAGGTCCTTTTGTGAAAACATGTACTTAAGGCTTTGATGGCTTGAAAAAATTGCATAATGCACCCCTTATAACTAATGCCTCCAGTTCTTGAGTTAGATAATTCAGCTCATGGTGTTTTAATTGTTGGGAGGCGTAAGCTATGATGTGATTGTTTTATATTAGCACACAACCCAACCCATTTTTAGCCACATTGCTATACACCACAAAACTCTCATTGATAGGTGCGCTAGTTATTCTGTCCTTAAGCTCTTGAAAGGCTATCTCACACTTATCAGTCTACTCATACTTAATTTCCTTCCTTGTGAGGTTAGTGAGAGGCGTTGCAATCTTAGAGAAATCCTGAACAAATATGCGATAGTACCCTCCCAACCTTTGAAAACTTCACACTTAAGTTGCTTTCTTGGTTCTAGGCCACTGTGTTACATCTTCTGTCTTTTGAGTATCTACAAAGACTCCTTTTCTTAACACTACATACCCTAAAAATACTACTTTTTTCGATCAAATCTCACTTCTTCAACATCGCATATAATTCAATTTCCTTAGCACTTCCAGGACTCTTCTCGAGTGATGGGCATGCTCCTCTGATTTTCTTGAGTAGACCTATGTCATCTATAAACACCATGAAAAATTGGTCTCAGTAAGGTTTAAAGACCCTATTCATGAGGTCTATAAAAGCAAATGAAGCATTGGTGAGCCAATAGGCATCACTATACGATCATAGTGCTTATATGAAATTCGGAATGCTATCTTAGGTATGTCTTCCTCTTTAATGTGGAGCTGGTGATAGCAAGATCAAAGATATATATTGGAGAAAGTCCTACTCCATTCAACTTCTCAAAGAAGTCATCAATTGAAGGCAAAGGATAGTAATTCTTGATGGTTATTTTGTTAAGTTCTCTATAGTTGATGTATAAACTTAAGGTCCCATCCTTCTTTTTCACAAATAGTACTAGGACTCCCTTGAGGGATGTACTTGTCCTTATGTAACCCTTTTCTAGTAATTCATCAAGTTGGAATTTTAATTCTCTAAGTTCTACTATGGCCATCCTATATAAGGATTTAAAAATAGGGTTGCTCCTAGCACCATATCAATGCAAAACTCTATCTCCCTGATCAGTGACATGCCTGGGATCTCATCTGAAAAAACATAAGGAAACTCATTAACTATTAGAAGTCTTTAAGAGATGGCTCAGGAGCTTAAGACATTACATAAAAACCTTCATAACATCTCCCTAATAGCTTTTGGGCTTCTATTGTTGTGACGAATCTCACTCCATACTTTAAAACATTCCCCTTATGAACTACCCTATCTTCCTAAGGTCTCTTTAGGGTTATCTTCTATTTAAGAAAATTTATTTGTGCTTGGTATTTTGATACTAGTCCATAGCCAAAATCGCATCGAAATCACTCAACCTAAGTTTGTGCAAGTCAACTAAGAACTCATGACAATAAATTTGAATTGGGCAATTCATATATAACTTATCACATCTCATTATCTTGCCATCAAGAAGTGCCACAGGTATTATAGAGTGCTTAGATACTGGGACTAGCCCTAAAGTCTTAACTAGCATAGCAGAAACCAAAGCATGGGTAGTACCGAAATCAATTAAGACATCAATAGAGTGAGCTCTAATAAAAAAGATAATAGTCACTGCGTTAGGAGCTTCTTCATCTGCTTCTCTCCGCATCACGTAGAGTTTGCTTTTACTGTTACGAGGTTGTACATTAGAAGGCCCCTATTGAGGAGCTCAAGCTTGATTATTCTAACTCGCTTGTGGCCTGCCTTTGTTTTCTTAGGGTCATCATTGTCCTCCACGATTCTCATCATTAAAGGGTGGTCGGTGCGAACAATCCTTCAGCTAATAGTGAGGGCTTCCAAAATAATAGCATCCCTTATTAGTACAACATTCATAAGCATAATATCCAGGCTTCCTACAAGCATTGTAGATTATGCTAAACTGATTGCTAGTATGCTTCCTATTGCAAGAGTAGTTGTTACTATTGTTGTTATAACAACCCTCTCGAGGCTTCTTGCACTAATTTTGGAAGTTGCATTTCGCTGGTCCCCCCTCCTTTGGTTTCCTTGTTGCTTATTATAGAACTCATTTTTCTTCTTAATTGCCATTTCAACATTTATATTTGTGTCGTACATATCCTTATGGAGCATACTAGCCGGCACATTAACATATTTTTCTTAAGGCTTGAGGTAAGCGCTGCCTCAGAAAGGCTTATCTTTAACTTTTCATAAACTACATATGTTGGGACGAATAGAGAAAGCTCCATAAATTTGAAAGCATATTCTAGTATACTCATCTTTCCTTATTGCAACTTCATAAATTCATTATCCTTAGCCTTCTGAATAAATGAGAAGTAAAAGTAGATGTTGAGTAATTCCCTGAACTTATTCCATCCAAAGCTAGGCTTGTACTATCTTTTTCTAACGATATCCCACAAAAGGTTAGCCTCATCTTTTAGGCAAAACCTAGTAAATCCTACCCCATATTCCCTAGAACATTGTATCAAACAACTTCTACATTCCTCGAATCCAATCTTCGAATGCCTTAGGATTGGGGGCACCATTGTATGTGAATGGATTATTGGTGGTAACCCTCTTGAACACATATGAGCTATCCTCCACTATTTCTTGTCCTTTATTTTGGCCAACTTCCAGAGATGTTCATTGTGTCGTTGCATTTACTGGTTGTCTCTATAGGAGATCGAGAAGCAACAGGTTAGTGAGATTTGTCCTGGTTAGTAGATTCGCCTCGTCAACACCAATAGAAGTGTTTTCGTCATTTTTAGGACGAAGGGCTTGTAGCCTTGGCCTTAAACTAGCCATGGTGGTCTCTAGGATAATTTGAGGCATTGGTTTAGGTTGGGGCCTAGTTTAGGATGCTTCATTGTTTTTCAACATTCTGATTATAAGAGTGTTAATAAAGTTTAGTTTCTTTCCTAATAGTTCTCATCATATATTTTACAACACATTAGCAATCCACATTGGGTCGCATTACCATCATTGAACAAGTGTGCAAAAGACATATATAACGATACCAGCTAGGATCATACATAATAGGCAAATTAGTTAAACGGTCACAAAGTTGACTTCTTACCATACATGACCATATGTCACATCTATACATCACTAATGTCACCACTTTTTATTTTAAGGTTAAGCACACATTTCTTAAAGAATCACATTAGAGAGCACATTTGTGTAAACTGAATAGGCATGTTAAATACATACCATTTAGAATTAGTGAATAATTCTCACTTTATTATCCCTATTGCATTAGCATGCCAACAACTGCCTCAGACTGAAATTAAGCTAACAAAGGATCATGTCATCTCTAGAAATCTAATATTATTAAACTAGGCAATAACTGCTAATCAAAAGCATCTATTGGACACTTTTCCCACTTCCAATGAGTAATAATAGGTTTAAATTCAAGTTTAGCCTCAATATTCGAATTCAGGTCTAGGCTTAGGTTATTTCATGAATGCTTCCTCAAGTTGTTCATTTAGGTCTTCTTATTCAGGGTCCCCATTCTACATTGGCTCTTTTTCAAGGTCTTTTTCATCCATTGGCTCTTCTTTGGGGTCCTCTTATGGGTCTCCTTTAGGTTCCTCAAAGGGGTTTTCATCCATTTCTCCTAAAAAATCATCCTTTTGCTCCTCAGTAGCTATTGTAGATGGTATTACATCCTCATATTTTAGGTCTTCTTCTAATTCTTTATGGTCATCCTCTATAGATTTAGGTTTTCTCTAACATTGTTTGGTTTCTGAGGTATAAAATTCTCAATGTTATCCTCATCTAGGGATAGAGAAGGCCCATCCTAGCTTGTAGGGGTGGGTAAGTGGTTGGTCATATGGACCTCATCCTCTAAACCTCAACCAATCTTATAAACCCCATACAAATTGATTGTTAGTCAGCCCAACAACATCTCCTCCAGTAATGAAACTTTCGAACCTTAGGGTGTAGCTCATTTACTCAATAATGGCACTTTGGCTCACCTCAAAGGGTCAAAAGGAGGAAAAGTCCCTTAGTATCCCCGAATCCTTAACAACTATTAGGTACATCTTTGATATATATGCCTATAAGTACTCCAACTTGATGGATAGCTCAAGCACATCAACTTCAGGTTTCTTGGTAATCCTTTCATGGAGACATCGACCCCCTCATGCAAGGGCATGTCATTCATCCTAAACATAAGTAATCACAAAGTAAGGCATACATTTGTAATGTTCTTTGGGCATAAATTCCTAACATACCATGGGTAAATGCATGCAACCCTTTACCCATTCCCACATTGATTCTCCTCGAAGTTCTTAAGTCTACAAATTTTAAACAATTAATTTGAAATATGATATCTTAAAGGCATCAAATCCGCAAACCTCTGCTCTACTACCAAATTGTAATGCCCCGAAGATTTTAATTTATTTAATTAATAATATTTAACCTAAAGTGACAGTAGACATCTTAATAGGGTGTTAACGCCATATTTCTTGCGAGAAAACACAAGGTAAGTGTTATGGAATCTAGCATAACAAATTTCATTTTTAAAGCAAGGTTAAAAGTCAAAGTTTAACATCTAGTAACAAGAGCCAAAAGTACTCAAAAACTAGGGACATGGAACTCAGAGTTTATAATGCTCTAGGTACTGTGTAATAAGGGGCCTCGTTTCTAGACTTAAGTCCCATTCCCATGCTCGTCGCCTAAAAATAAAACATTTAGAAAAGTGAGAAGGAACCCAATGACAACCATGCATAACAATCAAAACATAATTCAAATTTGTCTCAAACAGTTTTAGGGGTGACAGGGAAGATAACTCAAATAATTTCATAAATATCTTTCAAACAACCTGACCGAATTCCAAGTTCATTCATGTTTCTCTTAGGCCATGTTTAAAGGAAGGGCAGCGACCTCACCTAAGTCTGATGTCCTACAATCGATTTAATTGCAATCGCATCCAATTCATGGCCTACCGTCAATTGGATGATTATAAAAAAACTTAGCCCACACCCATCATTCAGATAGCATATAACTGCTAACCATGGATGCTATTACCTGGAGAAGATTATAATGTCTTACTTACCATCAAGAGTAACATGTGTTGACCAGGGGAGCAAACCTCCTGCCTCTCGCCTATTTCTCTCACTTATAATGTTAATGCCTTAAGAGCACGATCATTTGCTCAAACTTTCATATAGCCTATTTCGATCAAATAAAAGGGCCAACAATATTTCAAAGCACTTTTGAATGGTAACCTAGTGGTTTCAGCACCATGTTTCAAAAAGTAACAACAAAGCACTCAAACATCATATTGGTTTGTCCAAGAAGGTCCCCTAAACATCAATTCAAAACAAAGTATAAATTACACCCACGAAACCATATTAAAAATGGACATTCATGAGAGTTAGGGCATGATTGTTAGCTGATAAGGTATAGATCCTATGTTGGAGCTCGAGTTTCTAAATTAGGCATAAATAAGTCCAAAGCATTCTTATTGATACTTATACTCAACGCAAATTTAAACTTAAATGGACTGTGACCTATACTTTGCCTTGAAGCCTATTTTTATGCCTAAGAAGTATCTTAAACTTCTCAAAATAATTTTCACTAATTTCTGGAATTGTAGTTTTATAAAGCTTTTACATCTCGTTTTTAGGTTGGGGTCGAGATTCTGGGTCCAACTTCTAGAGGGCGTACCTTAAGATCTAGACATCAAATACGGGAGATCAAGACCAATTTAGAAATCTTACAATGTCTATTTCAACTTTTACTTTAGGAAAATCAATAAATTTCAATAGTTATTAGTAATCAAAATTCAACAAAGTTATCAGATAGTCCTAAAGCAGCCTAAATGTCTAATCTTTAACTCTATGATTTTAACTTCAATTAATGCAATTCCAATTCATGCTATAAGGGACTCACATAGATAGATTCCATAAAATTTTTCATAATTTTCTACAACCCAATATTTATACATGAGTTCCCAAAATCACAATATTTCCTAGTTAGCAACTGTGACAATTCTTCATAAGTTTTTATCCCAAAACACAATAACCCATTAACTCTAGCCTCAAGCGCATCATTGTAGACTTAGACTTCATACTTATACTAACTAATTTCACTAATTTAAATCAAGTCAAGGAAATACGAGGTTTAAGTATTACACCTTGGAAATTATGAAGATAGAAAAGGAGAAGGCTTAGATGGATTTAATTACTGAACTAACAAGACAGTTTGAAAATGAAAAGTAAAAGAATTGACTCATAAGGATTTAATATCAATTTTGAGATCAAAAATCATAATTATTAAATCAAAATATTAAGGAGTCAAAAATAACACGAGCACTGGCAATCTCTCTCTAACTGCTCTCTCTCTCTCTAGCTACTTTCTCTGTCTTGCAGATCACAGAGCCCAGAACGGTCACCTGGGTGACCTCGGAGACAGCCCGACAGCCGGTGCCGACAGCTTGCACAAAGTCGGTGCCTCGCCGGCGTCACTCAGCCTACCTGTACACCGGAGTCAGTACGAAACAGTTTTGCCCAAATTACGGCTAAGGTGGTCCAGCTCCAGGGGTCTGTTTTCACAGTCACCGACGACGTCTTCATTTTTCTCTTCACAAAGGCAGCCGGCAGTGGTGGCCGTAGAGGGTGAGTTCCATACCCTAGTTGCCCCTTGGTCCCCCCTTGAGTTCTCTCTGTTTTCGGGGCCAGAGCCGGCTTCTCGGGTTAGTTCCCCCTGAAGCTATTGTTGTTGCTGTTTGTTATGTTCCACGCCATTGCTGACCCAAGGGATTGAACTACCAAGCTGTGTTCCTAATCTCAGGTTCCATCTCTATCCCTTTTCTCCTTAAATTGCTATTATAGTTTTCCAGTTGGGTTGTCGTTATTTCTCAACTAGGTTGTTGTCCATCTTCCCATTTCTTCTTTAGTTGTATTCGAACCCTTTCTCTAGAGTCCTGGTTTCTGTCTGCTATTGGCCCTGTGCAAGTGTTAGTAGCAGTGAGTAGTGTTTTTGATCTGGAAACTGGGACTGCTTGCTTGGGTTTGGTCTTGCCTAGGTTCGAAATTGCAGGTGGAGGGTTCGGTTTTTTGGTGGCTTGCTTGTGTTTAATTTTTACGCAAAGTTGTGCTATCTCTACGTAGGTCCCTATTTTGCAGTTGCCCTAGAAGGTTTTGGTAACCGGAAGAGTTCCAGTGTTCTATTTCTAAGTTGGAGGGTTCTATTTTAGGGATCCTGTATTTGCTATTTTGGTGCCCTGTTTATGCCATCTCCGTTAGCCCCAGCTTCTCTATTTCTGCCCTTGTTGCTAGTTTTTGCATTAGTAGTATTAGTTTTTGCTAGTATGGCCTTTAGCAGTATTAGTATTAGTTCTTGCAAGTTTGTTCGTTGCTATTGGAGTTCTATTCCGGTTGTTTCTGGGTGCCTTTGACAGTAGTAGTTCCTGTTTTACAAGTTGTACGGATTTGCTGTTTAACATTTTGGTAAGCCCTTTGGCAATTTTTTCACTTATTAGTATTACTCTGTGGCTTTATTACTATTTTCCTACTGTGTTAGTATATTGTGTGGATTTCTCTACCATTGTCATTATTAGCATCATTGTTATTATTAGGGTTGCGACTACTTTCAGTTTTTTTAAGTAGCTCTTGACTAGTAGTTGGGATTCTATTACTTGGTTCAATCCCTTCCAAGGTTACTCACTTGGAGCGTAGTTATTCTGTTTTTGGTTAGTCTCTTGGCTACTTTACTTGTTTTGTAGGCTGATTTGCCTAGTTAATTTCTTTACTGCTATTTATTTTCTTCGAGTTCTCTATATTTTCTTCCAATTATTGTTGCCTTTAGTGGTATTTAGTTTGTTTGGTTATTTAGTTTGTTTGGTTAGTCTCTTGGTGATTTTATTATTAGTATCTTTTGTGTTGTTGTTTTTAGTATTTTTCTTCGGTTGTTAGCTAGTGGAGAGCAATGTAGTAGTTTCAGCCAGTCCTCCGGGGGGAGGGGTGGAGGGTTTCGGAATGTGCGCCTAGCGTCTTGGAATATTAGGTCGCTTACGGGTAAGTCTATAGAATTAGTTAAGTCGTTGCATAGGCATAGGATTAATATAGCGTGTGTTTAAGAGACAAAGTGGGTAGGGGCTAAAGCTAGAGAAGTTGATGGGTACAAATTATGGTATTCGGGGTCTTTCAAGGCGAGGAATGGAGTTGGCATTTTGGTTGAGAAGGAGTTGGTAGACTTTGTTGTTGAAGTGAGGCGGAAGAGTGACCGAATTATGGGCATTAAGGTTTTAGTGGGTTCAGAATTCATAAATGTGGTCAGTGTTTATGCGCCCCAAATAGGTATGCTGGACGATATTAAGAAGCTTTTTTGGGAGGAGTTGGATATGGTCATTCAGGAGATACCTCGGAGCGAGAGACTTTTCATAGGACGAGACTTTAATGGCCATATTGGTGTTGACTTATGCGGGTATGATACGGCCCACAGGGGTTTTGGTTTTGGGGAGAGAAACAACAGAGGAGTCTCTGTGCTAGACTTTGCAGTGGCTTATGAATTGTTGGTGGAAAACTCCTTTTTCAAGAAGAAGGAGGACCACTAGGTGACCTTTAAGAGTGGCTCCGTGAAGACCCAAATTGATTACTTCCTGACGAGGGCGGATAGTCGGAGGTTTTGCAAGGACTGTAAGGTGATTCTTAGTGAGTATATAGGAACTCAGCACATGCTGCTAATGTTGGATGTGGAGTTCAAATGTTCAAAGTGGAAGAAGAGGAGAGTCGGGGACCCTAGGATTAAGTGGTGGACCCTTACAAAGGAGAACGCCATGTCATTATCAGAGAGGATTACTGAAGAAGGAACTTGGAGGCATGTAGAGGATGTAGATACAATGTGGAAAGCAATGGCAAATTGTATTCAAAGGTCAGCTAAAGAAGTCCTAGGTACTTCTAGAAGGGGTGGTAACAAAATGAAGGGTGCCTGATAGTGGAACGAGAAGGTAAAGGAGAAAGTCAGGGATAAAAAATAGGCATATGCGGATTTCATGAACAGCAGAGCAGATGGAGAGAGAAATGTTAGTAGAGCTAGATATAAGGCAGCAAAGAAGGTAGCCAAGAAAACTGTTGTGGTAGCTAAGAGCTTCGCTTATGATAGGTTGTACCATAGACTGGAGACCAAGGAAGGAAGAAGGATGTCTTTAAGCTAGCGAGGGCTAGGGAAAGAAGAACAAGGGATTTAGGTGTTGTGAGATGCATTAAGGATGAAAATGGTAAGGTGTTATTTGAGGATGCTGAAATCAAGGAGAGATGGCAAAGATACTTTTCCAATCTCCTCAATGGTGAAGGGATATGAGATTCCTGAAGCAGGGAACGAGAGTGTGGTGAGAGGAGTGCTGATCCACGAGAGTGTGGTCATATCAGCACAGACGAGATTAAAGAGGCCATGAGGAAGATGCCCAATACCGGTGGAAGTGTGGAAGTGTTTGGGTGAGGAAGGTTTGGTGTGGCTAACAGAGCTTTTCAATGTTATTTTTAGGACTGCTAAGATACCCAAAGAATGGAGGTCTAACACAGTTATCCCTTTGTACAAGAACAAAGGGGATATTTAGGATTGTAATAATTTTAGGGATATAAAATTGCTCAGTCACACTATGAAGTTATGGGAAAGGGTGATTGAGAGAAGGTTGCAGAGGGATGTTTCAATTTTAGAGAACCAATTTGGTTTTATGCCAGGCAGGTCGACCATAGAGGCGATTTTACCTCCTTAGAAAACTCATGGGTTTGTATAGAGATAGAAAGGTGGATCTCCACATGGTGTTCAATAACTTGGAGAAAGCTTACGATAGAGTTTCGCGTGAAGTTTTATGGAGATGCCTGGAGGAGAAAAGAGTGCTACCCTTGTATATTCGAGTTATTAAGGATATGTACGAGGGAGGTAGGATTAGTGTTAGGACGCTAGGTGGGGTCACTAATGACTTCTTCATTGGTAGGGGCCTGCATCAGGGTTCCGCCTTCATCAGGGTTCCGTCTTGAGCCCTTTTTTTTCACTCTAGTTATGGATGAACTTACAAGAGGGATTCAAGATGAGTTACCTTGGAGTATGCTTTTTGCAGATGAGACTGTTCTCATTGATGAGACCAGACAAGGAGTTAATGACAAGTTGGACCGATGGAGACATACTTTGGAATCCAGAGGTTTTAGACTGAGTAGATCGAAGACGGAGTACCTTCATTGTTGTTTTAGTGGAAAAGTAGATGTGGGGGGAGAAGTCACTCTGAATGGGAGGCCGATACCTAAGGTCGATAAGTTTATGTATCTGGGCTCGATCATTCAGCAAAATAGGGATATTAACGAAGATATTAACTAGAGAATAAAAGTAGGCTGGCAAAAATGGAATTATACCTCAGGTGTGCTATGTGATAAGAGGGTGCCCCTTGGATTGAAAGGCAAAGTCTATCGTATGGTAGTTAGATCGGCCATTCTTTATGGATCGAAATGTTGGCCTCTAAAAAAGACGCAAGTTCAAAGGCTGACGGTAGCAGAGATGAGGATGATAAGGTGTATGTGAGGTTATACGAGGATAGACAGAATTAGGAATGAAGTTATCAGAGACTTAGTTAAAGTGGCTCCCATCGGAGATAAGATGAGAGAAACAAGACTCCGATGGTTTGGTCATGTGAAAAAGAGGAATTTGGACGCTTCAGTGAGGAGATGTGAGAGGATCAACATCCCCGAAGGCATAAGAGGGAGGGGACAACCAAAGAAGAGCTTGGACGAGGTGATTAGAGAGGACTTGAAAGTTTTCAGTTTGATGAAGGACGTGGCTCAGGATAGCAAGTTGTGGCGGGATAGGATTAAGACCTTAGATTGCGGAGAGTCGACCCCGTAGTTTTCTTTTAGTTGTTGTGGCTTAGTGCTGGTAGAGGTTTTTTCATATGTGGTGTTTGTATGCAGGTTGTACCGTCTTCCGAGAATAGTTCTCGTCTACTTACCGCTGGTTGTCCGGGTATATTACTTCCTCCAATACATTGTCCTTTTATTTCATAGCTTCAGCAACTGATCTTGTATTTATCTTTTATTTATCTCGGGCATCCCTTGTTATAGAATCTTTCTTCTGTAAAATGTTTTCCCATTAAATGTTTTTGCAAAATCTTTCTTCTATAAAATATTTTCACAAAACCCTTTTCGTAGATCTCTTGGAATCAGCTTCTTTACGGATAGGAATGTCGGTAGAGGTAAGGTTACCTACAGCTGGATCTCCCCAGACCACGGAAAAGCGAGACTCACACTAGGAGTTGTTGTTGTTGTTGTATTAAATCAAAATATTACAAATATAATTGTAAGAAAATCATATTGGGGTCCGGGTTAGGGTTAGGGTCTCATGACAACCATAGCCATACTTCCACCAAAAAGATAGAGGGCAGGGCGGTTGGATGGCAGATCACAATGGTGGTGGTGCCCAGGCCCTAGTGGTGGTGATGTAGGTTGCATATGATGGCCAGCAATGGCACTGTAACTAGAGTAGAAATGGCGAGAAAGAAGGGGGGAGAGACAGAGACAGGTAGAGAGAGAATGAAAGAAAAGGAAAAAAAAATGACTTGGCTTCACTACTTGTGGTTGTCAGGGCTACTAGAATGGGTGCCAAGGTGGTGCCAACGGCCAAAGTAGGTCACTGGTGACGGTAGAGAGAGAGAGAGAGAGAGAGAGATAGAGAGACGGAGAGGGTATGTAATGTCCCATCCCCCTCCCGGGCCGGGACAATCACTAGGGATGTCTTTAAAGAACGTCAACTGGCCTCATAAATCACCACGTCTTTCTGCCATGTTTCTTCCTCGCTCACATGTTGCCTGGTAAACTTCAGAGGATGTCGCCAATCGTAAGATTTCTCCATAGCAAGCACGCTTAACTGTGGAGTTCTTAAGAGTGGGCTTCCCAAAAATGAAGGTGCACCCTTGGTGGTATAAGTAGTCACTTAAAATTCTTTTTTGTAAATTCTAACTCGGGGTGCTACAATCACCCCAACTTGAAGCACGTAATGTCCTCGTTGTGCCTCACTAATCGACCGACTTACAAGTCCTCTTGAGCGTCCGTCCATCCCAGTATCTTTGCCCCGCTTGGTGACTACCCAAGGCTCTCCTATCCACTGGTGCAGCTCATGGTCATGGGTCGGCTCTGATACTATCTATAATATCTCGACCCCTTCCCAGGCCAGGACAGTCACCAGGAATGGCTTCTTTAAGGATCGTCGACTGGCCTCACAAATCACACAAGCCTTTATGGAGTGTTTTATCCTCGCTCACTGATAAGTCCTTAAACTGCACTCTATTTTGAGGTCAGTTTGTGCTATCTTTTAAGAAGAATTATGTGTTTTATGCTATATTATGCACTCCTTTTCGGTTTTATGCTCGGGTATGGTTTTTTTTTTCTCCGTTTCATAGGTTTTTAGACCATTTTACCTAAATTTGACCATAAATGAGTGTATCTTAACTCTCCATGGACAAGCCCAAGTCACTATCCCTGTGGATGGAAGAAAGAACAGAAGAGGATCCTGACAGAGTTCACCACAGATGGTTTGTCGTGAAGGCTACGGTCCGTGATGAGGCCATAACTGCAAGTTTGTTCGTTTTCCTTCATCATGTCACTGAGGTTGATCGAGTACTTCCTTAAATAGGGCCATTTAGCAACAGATTAGGAGAGACACAGTAAAAAAGAGAACTCTTAGTCTCTAGTTTTTCCATTCCTTTTCATTTTTCTAAGTTTAGTTTAGATTTTTAGTAGTTTTGAATGTAAGTGCTAAAGAAATGCTTACTGTTTTGGAGCCCTTGTGAAGTTGGGAAACTCTGGGACTCTCTCCAATTGTGCTAAGTTTTCTTCTCTCAAACTCTGTTTAGCTATTGTTAATTTAAACGTATGCAAGTAGTTTTCTCAATCTAGGGATTATTAGTCGAGCATTGATGTTGGAATCTCTCATCTTTATTTAGCTGTACTTGTTCTTGATTGGGATTGGCTGAATTATATCTTGTGTGTGAAATTATTGTGATTGAATTTTGGCCAAATTCATTTGCTTATTCTAAATAGTTAGGTGAAGGACTGAAAGGTGAAACTTGCTATTTGATCGACAAGATAGGACTTGACTTAGCAATACTTGAGAGAGATTCACTTGTTAAGAGGACCTTCAGCTATCAAAAATCCATAACATAGACTAAACAAGGACATTTGAAAGAATGATAATTGGCTAGTTTAGGCAATTCAGCTTATTTTCGAAAGAAAAGATTGAATTCTACATATGATTGCACCCCTTTCAATCTCCCATTATAGATCAAGTACATGATATATTTCATTGATCCACATCTTTAGAATGTGAAACAAATCCCTAGATGTTTTAAATTAATTGAATTTTCCAATTAGGATATAGTGTTGCTCAAACTCTCTATTGAAATTTGGTATCCGTGGGAACAGTACCTTTACTAAATTGACAACACCCGTGCGCTTGCGGGATTGGGTTAAGTTTTTGGCATCGTTGTGCATTTTGTCATTTCTTTTCGTTTTCTGTATATTTCTGATTTGCATTGGTAGTTTTGCGTATTTCTCATTTATGTGCGAAGTCTCTTTTCGTTTGAATTTGATCCAGAAATCAAAAGGACTTTTCGCTCTAGGAGAAAGAAATTAAGGGTAGAAGAGCAAAGATTGAAGGCTCAAGTAGTTTATTCCTCAATAGTAGGAATAGGAGGTGACCAAAGAAGGATACCCTCAGATTTTGTTACCCTGGGAGTCCAAGGCATTTCCTCAAGCATCAATCGACCAACCGTAGAAGTGTTCAAACTGGCCCTTATATCAATGGTATAGCAATCCCAGTTCAGAGACACCCCGTTAGAAGATCCAAACTTACACCTCTCGGTCTTTTTAGAAGTGTGTGTCACATTAAAGCTCAACGGAGTTTCTACCATTGTCATCCGCTTGCGCATATTTCCCTTTTCATTTAGGGATAAGATGAGGGTTTGGCTTCACTCGATGTCTCCAAGATACATAACAATATGGGACGATCTTACAAAAGTCTTTCTTGCGAAGTTCTTTCCTCCGAGTAAGACGGCAAGCCTACAGAATCAAATCACTACTTTCTCTCACAAGGAAGATGAGACGCTCTATGGAACCTGGGAGTGATTCAAGGACCTTTTACGATCATGCCCTCACCATGGTCTTCAAAGATGTATGATTATGTAAACATTCTATAATGGAGCCACTCAGGCATTGAGGTCTACTATTGATGCAGTAGCAGGAGGTAATTTTGTTAACAAAACTGAAGATGAAGCATACAACCGTATATAAGAGATGGCCCTTAACAATTTCCTATTGTCATCTGAGGGAGCCCAACGCAAGCGGGTTGGAGGTAAGCGGGAATTAGATGTTATTTCTATGCTTTCTTCTAAAGTTGATGTTATGTCTTAAAAATTGGAGCACTTGAATGTTAATTCTATTAGTTTAAGTACCCCTTCCTCATCATATGATATATGCAAATGATTTGGTCATTTAACTATGCACTATCAAGTAAGTAGTCCTTTTGCCTAAGATATAAGTGAACAGGTCAACTATGTGAGCAACTATCACCCTAGACTAACAAATGACCCTTTCTCTAGCACATATAATCCTAGTTGGAGAAATCACCCCAATTTCTCTTATAAGTTTAATGCACTGCTTGTGCCCTAAACAAATTTTAGACCACTATCCTCAACAAGCACCTCAAAAATCCAACTTAGAGTCTACGATGGAGAATATGCTTTTGGCACAACAAAAGCAAGATGAGTAAATTAAGTAATTGGCCTCTAAGGTTAATGTACTTACTGCTCACAATAAGATGTTGGAAGCTCAAATAGCTCAACCTCTAGGTAGACTGCCTAGTAAACCCGAGTCTAACCCTCGCAATCAGTGTGACTGTGTTACCTTGAAAGAAAGGGTAGAGGATCCTGAGGACTTAACACTTGAGGAGGGTAAAGAGGTGATCTTGGCTGAGAGTACGGAGAAAAATGATGAGGGTGAGCCCATAACCTTTAGAGAAAATGACATTTTTGAGATTCCCAAAGTCTTTCCTCCTAAGCTTCCTAACCTAGGTAGCTTTTCTATCCCTCTATATCCTAAGAAAAGTGGTGATTGAAAGAGCCATATGTGACCTTGGTGCAAGTGTCAATTTGATGCCCCATTTTATGTTTCATAAGCTTTATTTGGGACTATTGCAACCAGCATTCTTTCCACTCTAATTAGCAAATGGTTCTAAAACACAACCTCTGGGTACGTTAGAGGATTTGCCCATAAAAATAGGAGTTTTTTTGGCACTGGCAGATTTTATCATTGCTATATGACTGAGACTATTGATGCCCAAATTATTCTTAGGAGATCCCTTTTGGCTACTTTAGGTTGCACTATCAATGTAAAAGAGGGGCGAATAACATTTGAAGTAGGGGGTGTTATGTTACGTTTTGTTTTATGGACGAGAAAATTTTTCGTATCTGATATACTTCTCCTTTCTCCTAAAATTAAGATGGAGGATGATTGGAGTTGTCCTAACTCCTCTTATTCTGATTGGATTTTAACTAAGGATCCTGACCAGGGTTCTGTTAAGGTGGAGTTTGTTGCTCTTACGCCACCTAGCATACCCGAGGTTGAGACCTATGCTTCTAATGAGTCTTTCATGAGTGATTATTGCAGGTTCGTTCAAGTAGTTCTTTCTTTACCTCCTATTTAAGGAGTCGATTTGAATTATCATCTTGAGATTGAATATGATGATAGTGGTTCGTCTGATGGAACCTGCTATCGATTTCTTTTCTATGATGATGGTACACTTTGGTGTAATTTGATGATGAAAAAGGATCTCCAACCTGAGTATCTGACGTGGTGCCTTCATTTGAAATACTTCAATTTCATGGTTCGCGATAAAAATGACACATATGTTGTGGGGAAGTTTAATGCCCACATTCTCATTGAACCCGAACCAGAATAAAAGCAAGGTCGAGCTTCCGACCTTAAACGAGCGCTTCTTAGGAGGCAACCCAAGTGTTTATTTTTCTTTTTCTTTTTTATGTACCTTTTTTTTATTGTATTTTGTGTTTTCGCTATTTAGATCCTCCACTACAAATTTAAACCATATAAAAAAAAGGCATAATAAGAGGTTTTTAAGAACCTCTACGGACACCTCATGGCCACCACCACAGTCTGTGAAGGCTCTAACAAACAAAAGAAAAAAAGAGAGAGAAAAGAATAAGAAAATCGGGACCAGAGCTGACCATGGACGGTCTGTGGCCAACACCACAATCCATGGTGAGCCCCGCGTTCGCGGTCAAGGGTTTTCAAGGCCCCTTTAGCCCCCATTTTTTTATCTTCTTCCTCAAACTCGACTCTCTCTCTCTAAACATTCCCTTCTCTCTCTAAAACCTCCATAACCACTTCACTTAAAACCTTTAATTTTTCACCAAAATCCATCAAATTTCTTCCCTTTTTAGTCACTTTCTTCACCTTAACTCTACATCTCCCTTTATTTTCATTTTCAAGCCTTCTTTCTCTCCCAATTTTCCCATCTCCATACCCATAACTTTTATAACTCCATTTTTCACTTTTACTCTTCCAATTTTCATTCTTTCTTCCATATTTTCTCACCATTTACTTCCTTTTTCTCAAATTTTTCATTTTCTAGCAATTTTCTACTCATTTTCTTTTAGTTTTATTTTTTAAGTTTTTTCCTATCTACATTACACCACCATGGCACCAAAGAAGAAGGCGAGAACCACATAAGTTGGGACTCCTAGTCAAGCCCCACAAAGAGCACCCCGAAGCTCCCGTGCATCGACCACCATGAGAAACCAAGGTAACATTCGACACCCACTTGGTTTAACTAATCCTGAACATATTGCTAGATATCATGCTTTCAGTAATAAACTAGTAGTAGCTACTTGAAATTATAATGAGGATGTATTGAATCATTTAGGATTGTTGGATGATATTCATTGGTTGCTTGCTCGGGGTAGGATGGGTCAATTTTCAAAAACTAGAGACTACACTTATCGGGACCTCACCCTTGAATTCTTAAGCACATTACATGTTGAGATCACAAGTGGCCCTCGATGTGAAGAGGGCTACATTTCATTTCATCTTAATAGGGAGTTTTATGAACTTAATTTGAGTGCCTTTAATAGTATAGTTGGTTGTCCATCAAGTATGGACCTTCCATACTACCATGTCCCTAAGATATTCAATGTGAATGCTTTTTGGTATAAACTTTACGGGGATTATCGGTATGACACTAGTAATTCCAAAGGCACGGTTATTCGAAACCCCTATATTCGTGTGGTCCAACAATTATTAGCTTATGGTTTGTTTGCTAGGGAGGATAGTTTAAATGTGCCTCGTCTGTTTGAATTATATTTTTTGTATCGCATGCTTGAAGGTGACTGGATTGACCGCTGGTCATTCTTGGTCAATCAGTTGTATAGTGCAGCTACTAATTCTGCACATAAGATTGTCATTAGGGGCCTCATGACCCCCATTGCTAGGTTGGTTGGAGTTGAATCGAACCTTGATGATAGAGTCATAGGTTCGGAGTGGTTGAACTTGTCCGTTTTTGAACAAATGAAATTTTGTAAGGTTAATGGTGGGAGTATTTGTTGGATTTATCCTAAGAACCGGCTTATGCCTCTCTCAAATGTTGATCGCACTTCTCTCCTAAACTGAGCCAATTTCTACTTTTTACCTGGTAATGAAGAGTTGGCACGACCTACCCCACCTCGTCCACCTACTCACCCTAGGGCTTCTAGTTCATCCTAACCATCCTCCTCGTATGATTATCATGGCATGTATGCTACCCTTCAATCAATTCAAGAGGAGCAAGCTTCTCTGCGAGCTTATGTAGAAACTGAGCATGCCAAACTCCGGGGCTTTGCTCAAGAGTGCCATGATGAGCTTTATGGTATAGTTGCCTCCCAGAACCAATATTTCCAAGACTTTAGGGTCTGCTTAGAGACTTGGCAGGATTTGCACATTTCTCAACCTCACCCTCCTTCTTCTCCTTTACCCCCTCCCCCTCCCTTTTAAAGTTTTATGCTTGCATTGAGGACAATGCCTTGTTTAAGCATAGGGGAGTTGTTGTAGCTGTTTGTAGTTGCATATATGTGTGTTGTGGATGTGTGAAAATTTGTGTTTTTTTTAGGTCATGCATTAAGGTTTAGTTTGCATTTTTAGTTGATCATTTACTTTTCTAGGTTTTTTTTTCTTTTAGTTTTGTTTTGACACTTTTTAGTTTTTAGTTGCATTTTAGGCTTAGTAAAAGAAAAACCCAAAAAAAGAGGATATAAATCCGCCTATGATGAGTCTTTAGACTAAGTGGCTTTCTTTTACCTATTTTCACCCTTCTTGTTAGGCCCATTTGTGAATAAATGTTTGTTTCTGCATTTTCGAACTATGCTTCATGTTTTGACCATCACGTTAGATATGAGTTGATTGTTCAATGATTCTTGGCATGAGTATTTGGCGTATGAAATTCAATGAGATGGATGAACTTTGCCCTATGAGATTTTGAGCTTGAATAGACTAATTCATTATTTTAGTCTCATTTTTTCTTTTGTGTGTGATACTACCTAGATTTCAAGTCTCTAAAATTTGATTTGACTCTTGTTTAAGACCACATTTAGCATGCACATTTAGGCAACATGATTGAGGCATTCTTTGACTTTATGAGCTACATTGACCAAATAGCCACCCTTATATGAATGATTTATCCCTTGCTACCCCATGTAGCCTTTACCGTGTTTATTGATGAGAACCTATATTATTATCTTTGGCTACACATTTATGTCTTACCCTTTTAGCCAAGGCTGTAGAGTTTTTATCGTTGATTGGGAGTAGTTTGTGGATAATAACATTTTATGGATATTGTGGTTTGGTTGCATGTGATAAAGGATTCATGTCCTATTTTTCCCTTCAAAGTCAATTCGGTTATGTTTTATGAGTTGTAAGAAAAGTTGAAAATGTATAGCTTCTTTTGCCATTATCCTCCTATTTGGGGGGGCGGGGGGAAACAACAAAGCACACCAAAGGTGTGTAAAAAAGCAATGTATGTAGAAAAAACACAAAGAAGTAAAAGAAGAAGAAGAAGAAGAAAACAAACAAAAACAAACAGGAAAAAATGATGCAATGAAAGGATTTAGCATTGGCTTTATATTTTTAGGCAATTTTTCTTATGACATCACTTGGAGATGTTCATATTTTGAGGAATATGTTTTAGTTGGAAAATGATGGTTTATGCTCTTAGTCTTTGGCTTTTAGCTCCATAAATCCCAAAATGTTTGCTCCCTCCTTACCTTTGCCCATTTGTCTCATTACAACCCTTAAAAGTCTTCACAATTGCCTGGTGGCGAATTAGAGAGTCTTATCAAGCTTATGGATAATTTGGTTCTGTGGAATGAGATTTGAGAGAACCGCATTTATTTTAAACACATTAGCGATGAGTGCCTCATTCCTGAAGTGAGGTTCTATTGGTTCTTCGAAGCTCTGCTTATTGTGATATACCGAATATGATTGTTCAAGTTGATTTGAGTGATTGATTTAATATTTTGATGTGAGGGTTCTTACTTTTTCAAAAATTTCCTTCTCCTATCTGTTTGTAAAAGTGTTTCATCACTTTTGGGCTAAGCTTCTTGGGTTGATTTGGTTATTGATGTTAGTACTAATGTCTTCCTCAGGAGGTTATTCATTTTTAACATCAGTTTCACAATTACTCAGGGACAAGCAATGCTTTAAGCATGAGGGAGTTTGATACGTTCTTAAAATGCACTCTATTTTGAGGTCATTTTGTACCATTTTTAGGGAGAATTATATGTTTTATGCTATATTATGCACTCCGTTTTCGGTTTTATGCTCGGGTGTGGTTCTTTTCTATGTTTTACAAGTTTTTGGACCATTTTACCCCAAATTTGACCATAAATGAGTGTAGCTTGACTGTCTACGAGCACCCCCAAGTCAATATGCCCATGGAAGGAAGAAATAACAGCAAACTATTGAGACAGAGCTCACCACAGACAGATCGTGGTGAAGGCCACGGTCTGTGGGAAGGCCACAACTGCAAGCCTGTTCGATTTCCTTCATCGTACAACTGAGGTTGATCGTGTTCTTCTTTAAATAGGTCTATTTCGCAGTAGATTAGGAGAGACACGGCAGCAAAGAGAACTCTTACTCTCTAGTTTTTCCATTCTTTTCAATTTTTCTGAGTCTAGTTATATTTCTAGTGGTTTTAAGTGTAAGTGTTGAAGAAGTGCTTACTGTTTTGAAGCCCTTGCAAAGTTGGGAAACCCTTGGAGGATCTCCAATTGCGCTAATTTTTCTAGTCTCAACCTCTGTTTAGTTATCGCTAATTTAAACATGTGTAAGTAGTTTTCTCAATTTAGGAATTGTTGGTCAAGTATTGATATTGGAATCTCTCATCGTTATTTAGTTGTACTTGTTCTTGAATGGAATTGCTTGAATTCTATCCTATGTGTGCAATTGTTGTGATTGAATTTTGGCCTAATTCATTTGCTAATTCTAAATAGTTAAGTGAAGGACTGAAAGGTGAAGCTTGCTATTTGATCGATAAGATAGGACTTGACTTAGCAATACTTGAGAGAGATTTCCTTGTTAAGAGGACCTTTAGCCATCAAAAATTCATAACTTAGACTAAAACAAAGATATTTGAAAGAATGATAATTGGTTAGTTTAGGCAATTTAGTTTATTTCGAAAGAAAAAATTGAGTTCTAAATGCGATTGCACCCTTTTCAAACTCCTATTATAGATCAAGTAAATGATATATTTCATTGATCCAGATTGTTACAAGGTGAAACAAATCCCTAGATGTTTTAAATTGATTGAATTTTCCAATTAGGTTATAGTGTCGTTCAAGCCCTCCATTGAAATTTGCTTGCTTAGCACTATTATAGGACAAAACTCAATACATTACCATTGGTCTTCATAGGAACGATATCTTTACTAAACTACAACACCCATATGCTTGCGGAATTAGGTCATTCACACGTTGCCTGATAAACTTGCAAGGATGTCACCCATCATAAGATTTCGGCACAGCAAGCACACTTAATTGTGGAGTTCTTAAGAGTGAGCTTCCTAAAAAGAAATGTGCACCTTTGGTGGTGTAAGTAGTCACTTCAAATCTTTTTTTTTAAGCCACACTCGAGGTGTTACACACACACGCGTACGCAAAGAGAGAGAGAGACTGAGACTGAGACTGAGAGAGAGAGATCGTGAGAGAGAGAATGAGAGAAAGAGAGAGAGCACCAAATTGGAGATAGCAAGAGAGATGAGGGATGAATAACGTCGAGGCCAGTGGTTCTAGGGTTAATATGGAAGTCATTGATGGAGTTTGCATAAGAGTAGAACTGGCGAAGAAGAAGGAAAAAGGAAGAACATGGGCAATATTAATAGGAAGAAAGGTAGTTCTAATTTTTTCTAGAAAAAAGCTAGGGAGAACAGGTTTATTTTTGTTGAAAATAATATTTATTTAGATTAAATAATTTATTTGAATTTTTAAAAATTTTTGGTTACAAAAATAGAGAAACAAATAATATTATTTTGGCTTAGTTTAACGTAAATTAGCCCCTGAATTAACCCCTTAAATTATCTTTAAAAAACTCCAGTTATTCTACGAACTTAAGCATTCTAGGTTGGTCTATAATTACAAATAAATAATATATACAATTTAAAGAATGTTAATCTAATTTTTTTAGGGGTTCAACAATTAGGCCTAAATTAATTTTATGAAAATGATGGAAAAAAGATAAAAAAGCACACACAGGTTGATATATTAGGTACCTTAGGTTGAGATGAAGATGTTACAATGGTAGATATAGAGGCCTCATAAGTCTTTGATTGGGAGGGAGCCTGACATAAAAGTCAATATGTGTTGAAGTAATTAATTGACAATAGGGATAAGCCAAATTAGTATGGGAAAAGGCTTATATAATAGTTACCTTTTATTAGAAACTTTCAGGGATAGTAGCACCATTTGTTTAGGACTAAGGATTGGGGTTTAAATCAATAACTTCAGTTGAAGTACCAACAAAAGTTGAATCACCTTTCTTTTTTTCAATCTAATCATTAAAAAAGCTTAAAATAATTTTAACAACACTACCCTTGAAAGATATTGAATATGGACAAACCAAAAAAAAGGAAAATCAGAATGGTTTATTCACCTTCAACTTGATAACCCTTTCAATGTATATCTTCATATTATGACCTTCTCCACCATATTTGCTACAATGCATCTTCCTTCCCACTTTACTGACCCTTCCAACTTTTTCCCTTTGGTAAACTCTTATTCAAGCCTCCTTTTGAATGACAGAATATTTTTTTTTTTTTGGTGAAAAATATCAGGCAGTTAATGTATCACTTGGAGCTTTAGTCCCTATATCATCCATATTGATTAGCCTGTAGGTCTGAGAATAAGTTATCCTCAAGTACTCAAAACTATAATAGTAATGAACAAATATTAAGGGATTCAATCTCTCATCCCCTATGACTTCCAAATCATGGTGATAAGGCATCCCATTCAACTTCCAAGCATTGCAACTAAAGTTCTTTTATTCAAGTCCCTATAAAAGACTCAATCCAAGGGTTGACACCATGGAATCCATTTGTTGCCCTCATTGATTGCCACCACCTACCCTTAGTTTTCGTCTTGTCACAATGGATTTGAACCTAGCTTCAATCATGGATCCATTGAATGTCTCAAATATATAGTTATCCACATACTCGTATTTTTTATGTTGCTAAAATGTAGCCTATATAAATGTTTTGGATCTTTCTTTTTTAACCAATCCCATGCTGAAGCATCTAAATCTTGCAACTCTTTCATGTGGCTTTCAAAGCAAACTTCATTATTAGACTTAGCAATTTTTCAAAACGCTCCCCTATACTACAAACCCTTTCAGTTGCCCTCACTTCTAACAACACCCTAAGTTATGAGGTATATCTAATTGTTCACGTCTTTACCAACAACAACCAAAATTTGGCCAGGCCATGGCCCCTACAGAAAAGAGCCATCAAGAGATATAATCTTTCTACACCTATCTTCGAAGCCATTTTTAAAGGCACAAATGCAAATATGCAACATCTTAAAGACATATTGACCTCCAAAGTTTTTCTAACTCTTAGTCTTAATAGTGCTCCTTGGGGTTTGCTTCTTATACAACTTATAAGCATAATCTCTAAGCAGTCGAAATTTCTCCTCGTAATCTACAATCACTGACCATTGCCTAAGCCCTTTTACAGATTGGCTTGGTTGAATTGTAATTGTGTTGTTTCTTGACCATGATCTTCAAATCTGTAGCGCAAAACATTGGATAGTCTCAAAAGGCTTTGCTACAATTCTTAGCCATCCAAGCACTTATCATATGCCTTTTCTCTTCTCAAGGCTAAAATGCATATAGGTATGTTCATGTGTTATGGCCTTCACTTGAAAAGATAGCTCACTCACCGCCTTTGACACCGAGAGCCTCTATTGGCATCTATCTCTAAAGCAATGACATTGTGTTACAGTGGGGTAACTCTTAGTAAACTTTTGATGATATCCTTCGACAATCTTATAACTAGAATTACCTCCTTAGCCTCCCTCTTATTCTTAAACAACATTTCTGGAACCAAGTCTACATTCAAGTCAGTGCGACCTTAGTGTGTTGAATACTTAGCCATTTTTCTTTTTGACTTTACAGTCTTCTTCCCGTTTCGCCTAATCACCTTCACATTTAGATTCAGTCTTATTGCTATGACTCTCAACATTATCAGAATCTCTATCATTTTCTTCACCTCCATTCCTTGTGCCACTGCCAATCCCCTCCCCTTATACAACCCCCTCGGTATAAGCATTCACTAACACTAAGTCCCTATGCAGTTCCTCCATCCTTGTCTTGTTATCTTTTCAAACCCTTTCATGTTCATCATCCTCATCGTCATCACTGTCAAACTTATCATTAGATATGTTTGAGTCATGAAATTCATCCTTAGAAAAGTATTCCTCAACATGCCCTTCATTTTTAACATCTTCCACATCGTATTGATCATCACATATATTAGTTTGCTCCACAAATAAATCCACATGAGGGTGCCTTCCACATAATGTCATTAACGCTCTAATGTTGTCATCATTTTAAATTTCGACTAAGCTCTTCTCAAATAGCACTTATGGCTTGCTAAAGTATATTTTTAATCCTTTTCACTGCATAACCTAATTTAACCTTGCATCCATATTGTCTTCAACGTTCATATTATTAGGGTTTGTCTTCATCTTGGACAATCGCCCCTCAGCATAGGAAGAAAGACCCACTCTCAAACTATCCCCTATGATAAACATGTGAACATGCAGTATTACTGTCATCATGCATTTTAATTGAAATTGGGGAGTTAAGCCCCATCCAAATCCTGAAAAACTAAAGACAGAGCATCTATTGAACTTTAAAAAACAAATTAGACAACTAATTAAGATGAAATTTTTCTCCTATATCAACTAAAAATCTCAACATACCAAATCAGAATAAATTCCTCTTTGATCCACTAAGGCTTATTGTAATGATTTGTTAAACCTACTTTTTCAGATAAATATTTTTGGGACTATATAAGTTTGGGTGAGTTTTTGGAGTACAACTATTTGGGTTATATGATTTTCGGATGGCAAATACTTATTTTTCTAACCCGAAGTTTTTTAAAATTACAAATTGGCCCAAAATGGGGTACTAGCTCTAATTTTGTTGTCTGCTTAGATCTTTTTAGACATATGACTATTTTTGTTTTTTACAATGTGGTACTAGTGATCACAATCTGCTATTTATACAATGAATATTATATTTTCTATAATTATAGGTCCACTGTACTAACAAAATAGTAAAACTTAATTAAAGAGTTTTGACCATTACCTGAACTTAGTCGGCATCGGACCCTAGCGTTCCTCTAGCTTCCAGTTAGAGATGGGAAACTCTGACTCGACATGATAACACGACCTGAACCCACCCGAAGTTACTGTGACTAACACAAACCCAACCTGAACAGAACCGATTTCGATCCAAAGTCTGCATGATTTGACCGTTTAGCATGAACACTTATTACTTTTCAATTTCGAGAATATCTACGTTATTTTTTAAGCCGACACGAAATTAACCTATTTATTAAATGGGTCAATCCGACCCAACCCATACACCTTCATTAGATCAAGAACAGCACAAATCCATTTCGTTTCCTACCTTAGACCGTAATCACTAATCAAATTTTTATATTTTTAAGGATAGTGAAAATTTAATTAAGATATAAGGTTCGATCGAATAATGTTCCCTATAGGGAAAATTATTTTATTGAAAACTTGAAAGTAAAAATTTTACAACAGAAAGATTGAAGAGGGCTTAGAATACTAAGATCATCAGAGATGTTTGCTCATAAAGAAATGCAGAAACCTGATTGCTCAAGTATGCTCAAATGATCATGTCCATTAACAATACTCAACTTCTCCTTTTATAGAGGAAATAGAATACATAGGGTTCCCTAATGGGTGTAGTACATGCACTTTCTTAAGAGATACTCTTACATGCCTACATTAAGAGATACTCTTACATGCCTACATTAGATTAGATTATTATTCTGACAAGATAATAGATAATGATGCAACAACTTTTCATAGCACTTAATGCTGAAAAGGCTAGTCATTCAAATTAAGATTCTGCATGTCTTCATCTCCAATTTTGTCTTAAAGTCCATCATTATCCACGGAATCATAGAAATCTTCATTAAGTTCAAGATACTCCACATCTCAGTTTTTAAATAAATCATGTAGATATCTCTCCTCTTTTTCTGATAAGAATTTTTCAGCTCCAACATCAAAGAGATAATAAAAAAAACATCTTCTGAAGTAGCTCCTTCTACCTTCATATACTTGCTATAATTGTGATAAACAAAAGTATTGATTGTACGAAGCATTATTATCTTTCCTCGTTCAATCATTAGCTATGTTTGATGATAAATGTTGTAAAAACCAATGGTTCTTGCTAAAACAGAATCACTAACTACTTCCTATTGCTCTAGAACCCAATCTTGTTGATGCTCATCAAGATCAATTAGATTAATTAATTGAACAAGACAATGACCTAGTTTGGCCTTTCCGTTTTCATAGTCAATCAATGCACAATATACCTCAATATGCAGACTTCTATTGTATGGGGCTCTTTTTGGTCCATTGGAAGATGTGAGAATTTGGTTTTTCCTTTAAGCAAACACTTTTGAAACTTAGCTAGACTTAAAAAGAATAGGTACTCCGGATCAGGGATTTTTATGAGATAAACTATGATCCAACATTTCCAAGCTTTTACGATGGGTTCATATAGAGGGATTAAAATTTACTGAGAATCTAACACCACCAACTCTAGATCTATTAGGGAAGAAAATTGCAGTATTCCATGATTCCAAATATCATAGGAATAATCATAATAGCAGTCGATGCAGGCTGCAGGCCATTTGTGAACCCTTTTTCTTAAAAATAGGAACTTATTTTTGTTTGAACATCATAAGGACACCTTGAATAATGCATTTGTAACTCTAAAAGCTTGAATCTATATAGTATTATATAAGAAAAAGACAACAAACTAAAGTGTGACCTACATTTGTATGAAATCCCAAAACACCCATAAGGATTCTACTAGAAGGAGAAACCTATTCTAGAAGTAGTCACATCATTTTGGATTTCTTTTTTTTTTGGGGTAGAAGTTCTCCTCTGATGATAACCATCGGCGAGTTCATGAGTTAAACTATCTGCTAAAAAATTCTTCAATCTCTTTATATGTTCAATAGACAACAAAACTCGCTAAGCTATAATTGCCAATGTACGAGTCGCCCTTACCCTTACATATTTGATACATTCCTTTTTACAAAACCAAGTATTCCTTTGCAATCAATTTGCATAAGAAAAGAATGTGAGAATAAAAAGATGAGAAATTTTTAATTCCTCTTATGACTATAAGGATTTTGTTTTTCATGGTGGGATTGTTGTATTTTTCTTTATTAAAACTTCCACTGCAGTATTTGCAGAGTTGTCTCCCTCTTCGATTTTGTGTGCTACACTCCAATGCTCATTGATGGCATTTGTCTCAAGAGTTAAATCATCTCCTTCATTAGGCAAATCTAGCACATGAAGATTTTTGCACACTTTTTTAAAGTTTTTGAGCAATATTTGAATCACTAGAAGTCTGTATCCAACTTACTTCTTGCTCGAGCTTTTGCTGTAATGATTTTCTCAATTTCGCTAAACTTTTAATGAAATATAAAGGATAGATAAGACATCTAAGAAACCCTTTTAAGTGCTTTCTATCTTCAGTCTTCTTAGGAAAATTTTTAATTTTGTATAAAATATACTTTTGTAGAATAGTTTGTCCAACTTTTACTTCTAGTCCGAAGAACCCCCATTTTTTGTTTAGCACAAATGTCCTTATTCTTACCAAGGATAATACCATGATCAATGTATCCTTGGGTGAGAACTAAAACAGCATCTTTCTGTTGCTCTATGGTCTTAGAAAAGATAAAAATATCATCAATGTTAATGAGAGAACAGTAATTAAGACCTTTAAAGATATTATCCATTTTTCTTTGGAATATTTGAAATGCATTTTTAAGACCGAATGACATTACTATCCACTCATAATATCCTTGAAGAGACACTAAAAGAAGTCAAAGTAATGTTTTCTTCATCCATTTTTATCTGCTAATATCCACTTTTATAGTCCATTTTCAAAAACCAAAAGACTCCTTGAATGCTACTAAAGAGAACTATTTTGGTTAGGAATATAATAACCATCAAAGATAGTATTATCATTAAGCTATATATTTATTAGGATATTAATGCTATTAGGATTAGTATTGGTGACTTCTTTTTTTTTTTACAAAGGTAAGTGGCCCAGCCCACAAGGCCCCTATCATAGGGTACCCAGCAGACCTTAACAGGCCATGGGAGGGGATGTCAAGCGCAAGCCAGAAGCCCAAACTCACAAGCCTCCAACACACACAAGTCCTGCACAAAGCAGAAGTGTGTATCCCCCCAGGTTTGAACCTAGGTGGGGAGGGAGGAAAGTGGGAGTGTTGGCCATTCGGCCAACACTTGCTCAAGACTTCATAGTATATCTCCGTAGTCATATTTTTTATTAATTCATCCCTCTTAAATTGGCTCACTAATGCTTATCGTGCTTTCTACTGAATAATGTTTCTATCTAAACTTATACATTGATCTACACTATGTCTTGTTAACTCAAAACTCATTCTGCTCATTTCACTGGTTACATTAATTATATTATCTTCTTTACACTCTTCTATAGCTACCAAAGATCATTCTCCCCATTCTGATCTTGTACTCATACTTCTTGATAGTTGGAGTTAATGGTAATTTTTCTTTTTATTACATTTTTCTTATTGATTTTTGTGCGATTGGTAAAGCTCGATATTCAAGACCTACAAATTTTTATCTCATGTGTTTTGCAATTTATCCTCTGATTTTTTTGGGTTGTAGTATGACTTCCAAAATTTTCTATCTCGATCATTATTACCTCAATCTTTAGGTCTATAGTACTATCTAACTTGTGGATTACTTCTAAAAATATCCCTAGTGGGTAATCTCTCTCTTCACATCCTTTCCAACTTCTTTTATCTTATGGGATAAAAAGTTTTTGTCAAATTTATCTTTTAGGCTCACATCATATGCAGGCGACAATTGAATCCTACTGAACCATTACACAAATTAGTCGTGATCCCTATGATAATTTCATTATTGAATTTTATATTCTAATATCACAAAGCAAAGCATAAAAATCAATATCTTTGTCATAGTGTTGTAATGGTGTAATTTGAAATTGAATACTTCCAACATTGGTATGCCTATACTTTCTATCCTTGTTATGCATATGGATGTTTTCCCACTTAATGAGATTTACTTCTCACATCAAACTCACAATCTTTATCTCTAAATTCCCTTCCATGATATCATATACTCACTCACTCTTTAAGTAAAAGATGGATTTTTTATGTACCATATCTTTCTGTATTATAGGAAGGACCCAATGTCCTTTGATGTATTCATTCTCATTATTTACTATAAATTCTTCTCCTTGAAGGTCACCAAGACTAATTGAACTACTTTTCATCATATTACTAGTTTCTTTATTATCACTTTCTTCATATTTATCTTCCATTATTGTTTCAACAATTTCCTTGTTGTTTTTCAAGTTTATATCTAGTGCTTCTTCCTCGTTGAGCTCAAAATAGGCTAGACTACCCAATGTTTTAATAAGCTTTTTTGCATTCATTTGTGTGATGACCTACTTCTCCCCATGTCCAATACTTACAAATACTTTTTCCTACAGGACAATAAGCAGTTTTGCTAAAAAGAATCTTTACCTTTTGAGGTTTGACATGTTATAATACTTTTTTTTGTATTTTTCTCCCCTTCGTTTGTAAAGCTCTTTTTCTTACAAAATTTTCTTTTAGTCTCTTCTCAGGTTCATTTCCCCATTAATGAGGAGTATCCCAATAGGCTAAAAGTTGTGTTTTTATTTTCTTTTAGTTTTGAAGATCAAGACATTGTTCATTAACCTATTTTCTTAAATATGAGAATCTTGTACCAAGGGTATCAATAATATATGTTTTTTCAATCCATGTAATGTATTTTTCATTGATTATGGAATTTATGGGATCGGGTAACTCGTCATAAAATATACCAAGATTGGTTCATGATGGCTAATTTTGTGATAATATTGAGTAAATTTAGTAATATAATTTTTCAGATATCTTATCTCCTAGAGCTCAATGTTATTAATCTTTACCACTATAGAATAAAGTTTAGCTCCCTTGAGTTTAGATTTGATTTCCTTACATAATTTTTTAGGTATAGCAGTTGGTGTTTCCTTCATTCTTAATACAATTTTACCTTTCTTATCTAATTAGTCGCTACATTCCCTAAAAATTTTGTTCAATATAGTTTAGAAAATTTCCAGCAATCCAAGTAGTATTCCAGTTCAAGACACTATTCATAATCCTTTTCTAATGGTTTAAAATTTCTTCTCTATTGCGAGCTCGATTAATGTTTAAGATGTAACCAATTTGGCTAATCAGGATAAGGTTAATCTCTTCAAAGGATATGCTTTTCTTGGGATGAACACTAAGAAAAAGTTGTTTGTTTGTCCTCCTAGAATATATATAGGTCTCATAAAATGCATATTTCTTCTAGATGTTTCACCAAACCCTTGAGATTTTGGAATTAGATTGTTAACAAATTGGATTCAAATTCGGCAATGTTATGTTCTTCGCCAATTTCATTAATTTCACTTTTAACCACCAAATTTTCATTATTTTTCTCCAGCTTTTTCCTAATTTCTTATAAAGGAGCGACATCTAGAGTCTCTACTTTAATTAGCTTCATCTATTGATATATTTCTTCTTCTAACTAGGTATTATTTGGCTCTTCATTATCAACTGATATTACTTCTTGTTTGTCTACTAATGCACCCATAATTTTGTTTAATTCTTCTGGATTTGTTCTTTAACAAACATACTTTGTAACTTTTCTAGATTATACTGTGCATATTCCATCCTCTTTCTCTTCCTCTTTTTCTTCCTTTTTCAGTTGATTTTCCTACTTCTTTTTCGATTTTTATACCTTGCAATGGAAATCAAAAATTGTTTTGGGGTTTTGGAAAAGGTATTTATGCTAAAATGAAATACTAATACCTAAATCAGATTTCCAACTATGTCTAACTTCGTTGATTAAAGAAATATGGATTATAAACAATTGCTTTTTTATCCCTTTAATTTTAGCCTTAATTTTGCTAATTTTGCTTTTAATTTTAAAACTATATTTATGATATTTAGCTTAATTAAGTACTAGGATACTGCTGAGTTGTGCATAATATGCAAATAATTAGGAGCAGGACAAATAGAAGAAGATTCAAGCTTTAAAAGCAATTATTTAGCTTAATTTACTATTAATTAACTTAATTATGTTAATTATTTTTTGTTTTCGTGACTCTGATACCAGATAAAAGAGGGTTTGGATAAATACTTATGAGAAGAATATCACATGCATAAAATTCAAATTTAATTTTTAAGGATCGAGGTCAAATATGCAAATATAAAACATTTAGGGTGCTTGTTGTAATTTAAAAAGCTAAGTTTGGCTAAGTTTGGTTCCAGAAAATGTACACCTTAACTTGGATGACCCTACAAATATTTATTAGAATTCGTGGGTTAGGAAAATCATTTACCATAACCTCGATAGTGTGCTAGATAATTTATACCAAATCAACAACATTTCAAACAACAATCACGACTGCATTTCAAAATTTTTATTTTTAAAATTGTCAAAATTACATGATGACGAACGAGCTGATCTTCAACAATCAACTGGTTAGAGTTTCCAATTCCCTGTGCAATCTGCAAAGTTAAACTCCACCAAGCCACTAAACTTGAAAAATTTTACAGTTTTCGCCTTCAATCTTTTTGTGGGGAGAAAAAGGTGAACAAAGCAGCGTGAAAGAGGATTCCGAGTCTCGATTTGGAGGAAAGGTTTAGTGGATGGGCATTTTTTATCTTTTTTATTTATTTTCGTAACATCATGCTTAATTTGACCCAAGTCTGCTTTTGGTTTTTGTTATTAGACAACAGTAGTCAGGTACAATGGCATACTTAACCCAAATAAACAAGTTTGGGGGTATTAGTGGGTATCGAAAACTTTTGATGACATTAATTATTTTAAAAAGTTCAATGGCTTTTTGGCCAAGAACTCACTTATAAGAGGGAGGAAGGTTACTATTAATAGAGTAAAAATTCCAAAAGGAAAAAAGTGAACAAGTTCTAGAATGTTAGGAATATGTCATGTCAATGCCAAACTTAGCAAGATATGGTAGATAGGCAAGGAGGTCAAAAGACTTGAACACAACAAACCACAAAGCGGCTACTTTGGGCTAAGAGGGTGGGGAAAACAATCAAGATCATTCAAAGCTTAATCAATTAATATACCTGATTCTCCATGAACAAAGTATCATTTTTGAATCAACTATTCCATTAGAAATTGAATCACTGAAGGTAGTGTTAAGAAATGAATTGCCCACGACTATCAAGTTCCATTATTAGGTTGATCAGGGATGATCAAACACTATTATTGTGATTACTAATTACATTGTATGGACTATACTTATTTCAATCATTTATTGAAATTAGTTGTTTCTAATTTATGGAGTTTACCATTTTTAGGATACTCCTTTTGATTATAAAAAGGAGTTCATTTGCACGAGAGAGAGAGAGAGAAAGGGACACATACACACACACACACACACACACAGAAGGAGGGAGAGATATAGAGGAAAAAAATGGAGAAAGGGAAAGAAATAGAAATCAAACCAGAATTTACATCTCTTTTCTTTTCTGACATCCCTTCTCTTAATATTTATTATGTATGTGTCGGAAATTTAATAATTTTATATTACTCCCAAATGGATCATATTGGTATTAGAGCATTTGATCCTACCATTATATGGTTAACACTAGAAGTGATTACAAGGAGACAAGATGTAAAGCCTGTCGAGGGCTACAAATTTAACCACTACTTCGGTTATTAAATGCTTTTTATAGCGTAGGAAAGTAGGGATCGATCCACGAGGAAAGATTGCTTTAAATGGCTAGTTTGATTCTAAATAATTTTACTAATCAACTTGTTAAGTCTAATTTTAATAATTCTAAAACAATTAAAACCTAACGAATAAAAATATAGAAAAATACCCAATGATGCTCCTAAAAGTTCTAGGTCAGATTTAGGAAATAAAACAGTAAAATATTCCCTGAATAATTCAGAGAAAATAAAAACAAATTAATAATCCAATCTTCAACTAAAAATAAAAAAAAAACAGAACTATCAAACAGAAAATTAAAGTTAAAAATCACAATCAGTAACCTAAATTGACAATCTTAGATTTGAAAAATTTATAACTTCAGAATAATGTCTGATTTATTTTAGGAAATTTAAATCAGTCAATTACTGCAGAATAATCAAACAGAATATTAAATCTGAAATTGTAAATAAAATATTCTGCGTAAATAAAAATACGAAAATAATAAAGAAAATTACCCTAATTCTAGGACACAAATTTCTGGACCTAAAAATACCTAATAATCGTAAATTAAAATTTAAAACCGAAATTTTCAGAATTAATTGCCTAAAAACCTGCACATCTCAATTTTACAAAATAAATCTGAAAAATTATCAAATAATTTCCAAAAATCACGAAATTGAATATGATCAGACTTGGACCCTTAATAAACCCTAGGAATTAATTAAAACCGAAAAATAACAAAAATAACTATTTTTAGTCTAAGTTCAAACAAACCGGTAATGAAATACTAAGACTCAATCTAAAATTATAACCACTCCAAAAAATCAAACTCTAAGCTATCTAAGAATACCTAGACACTCCTAAAAGACTATACTTTGGGGGGGTTTGATTGAAATTATATTTAAGCTAGTAAAAATAGGACAAGAATTAACAAACAAATTAAATTAATTTAAAACAACAAATACTAATCAAGAAGTTATCAAATTTATGGAAGATACTTAGTATCATCTCAATCCACCATGCAAATTAATATTTATCATTAACACACAAGTTAATTTCTTTTAACTGTAGAAGAGATCCACCAGCGGTTCTTCCCCGTTTTTCCTTAGATTTTAGTTTACTTAGGTTCAGCCCTAACATAAACCCTACTAGTTTGATAATCTTTACACCAGCACAAAAATTTAACCAAACTAGAGCGTGAAGAATTAAAAAAACATCATTTAATACTTTGTAACCAATTTACTAGCAAATCGATTTAACAAAGATCAAAAGCGATTACCTAATTAAAAGAGATGGGTTTGAGCCATCCATAATTAATTAGGGTGATACCCAGGCCTAAAAGATTATAACTTTTACGTATTATAATCTTCTAAACTATCAATCGAAATTGTATTTAATCAACTAGCATGCATTCTAATCGATTTAACACAAATTTCATAAACGATAAACACTAATCGCTAAAGAATCATGAATAGAAATCAACTAGGCATTAAAGCACAAAACTTGTTTCAAAATTATTAATTTAGCATGGCTTCAAGAAGATTATACTAAGCAAAAAAATTACTCCCTCATGTAAAAATTAAAATTACAATTATAATTCAAATATTCCATGTTTTAATACTAAACCTACTACAAACTAAATAAAATAAAACTAAAAATAACAATAATAACAACAACAATAATAATAATAATAATAATAATAATAATAATAATAATAATAATAATAAAGAAAAAAAAGAACACTACTTTACGTGAAGGTAGCTGATGATGTTGATCACGGCTATGATGGTCATGATGGATGCGATGATGATGATGATGTGATGATGGGTGATCAAGAAGGAGATGGTGATGATCGATGATGATGGGGAGGTATGCGTGAGGCAGAAGATTGAGAGATAGAGAAGCAGAAGATGAAGACCGAGAGAAAGAGGAAGAAGGAGATGATGGTATGATGCGTGTGATGGAGGGGATTGAAGGAAGCGTGGGGTGTGGGGTTAGAGCAAAGGGAGATGGTGATGTTGCTGATGATGAGGAAGAGAGTGTGCGTGGCTGGGCTGTGCGTGAAGGTGATGAACGGTGAAGAGGATGATGATGATTATGTGAGGGAGATTGAATAGGAGGAATGGGGTGTTGGTGATGCGTGAAGGAGAGGGGGAAGAAGCTGATGAGGGATGATGATGGCGTGGTGAGGTTTTTATAGGGTGAGGATGGGGAGATTGATGGAGGGGAGGGTGTGCTGTGGTTGGATTCTTGGTGTAGATGAGTTGGTTATGAAGATGATGATGAGAGGAAAAGAGGGGTGGATTAGGGTTTAGTTTCTAGGGTTTTCTTCTCCTTCTACTTTAGGTTTCTTCTTCTTCAAGACTTCTTCCTTTTCACCAACTCTTGAAACCCTAGCCCATGAAAATAATAATTTTCATAATTATTATTTTTGGACCGTCTTGTAGCCAAGTGTATAAAACCCGATCTTCCACGTTCTCTCTGCTCCTCTTTATTAAATTAATACTAACCCTGAAAAATATATAATAAGACAAATTAAACGAAATAATATATATAATATACTCAAAAATAATAATAAAAATAATGCATAAATTTTGACTTAACACAAAACAATTGTTTTCTACACTTAACGTTTGTTGAAGACTCTCAAGAAGAACAACACATGTTGATTACATTACAATGGAAGATAACCCTTCTATAGCCGATTTGGCTAAAAAAAAATTCAGTCTTTCAAAACAGGTGGCGAAAGTCTTGACCTAGATTGAGGATTGAATCATGATGATTCCATCAAGAACTCAATAGAGATAACTAAAAGTCCTATGAGTCCCAATAACAAAGAAACCTCCACATATAGATGAGGAAGAGATAGCTTAGAGGCCCTAGACTGTTGAATGTTGAATCTAAAGTAGACATACCATCTTGCGATGGGTCTATTGATGCCAAGAAGCGTGACTCTTTGATTAATTAATTAGAAACATATTTTACCTTACATGGGTATCTCTTTTGTGAGACTGGAAATGATAATTCATGCCTTAGTATGGTGGAATTCATATTCCCCAACTCATAAAAAACACTATTAAAAAATCAACTTTTTCCGACTGAAAAAGCAACATTTCCCGTCAGAAAATGGGGTTTCCCATGGAAATCCCCGCCGACTATGTTCGTCGGAATAAAGAGAGTTGGGAAGGCATTCCGACAGAAATAGTAAGTCCGTCGGACCGCTTCTCCGACGGAATTGGGGGTCCGACGGACTCATCCGTCGGATGAAACAAAAATTTGTGAAACAAATTTCAAATTTTTTTTTTTCCCGGATTCAATTGGAAATTCTGTCGGAATTTTTAAAATTTATTTAAAAAATAAAAAATATAATATCGAACTAACATCAATGTAACAAAAAATTATGCTTCATTAATTGAAAATTATATTCTTTAACAACAAAAAATTGAGAGTAAATTATCATCCTAACAAACTAACATCAACGTAACAAACTAACTATATAAACTATTAAATTTGCATAGTTACATGCAAACTAATTATACAAATTATTAAATTATACGTTTATACTTAATTAGCAACAAATTTATATAAATTACACATGAGAAAACCTTATCAAAAAGTCGACGACAAATGACGACGAGAGGAGGTGATTGCGGTAACCGGCTATGGCAAGTGGCAGTGCTCCCTCTCTCTCTCTCTCTCTCTCTCTCTCTCTCTATTTTACTAAATGGGCAACGGAAAAATGAAGCGAATGACGAGTTTTATAAGAGAATGTCCAACCGAATATGCCGTCCGAATTTTGTCGGAATTCCAACAGATTTTTTCATCGGAATATTCAAAAAAATTTGAATTTTCCCTCCATCAAATCAAGGCAAAAAAAATTTGAATTTTGAATTTTTTTTTCCGACAGAATATTCCGTCGGAAATTCCAACGGAATCCAATTTCCGACGGATTTTCATCGGGAAATTCAAAAAAAATTTGATTTTCAATTTTGAATTTTTTAATATTTTCCAGCTGAAATTTCGTCGAAAGTTCCGTCGGAATCTGTCGGATTCCGTCGGAATTTCGACGGAAAATAGCTCCGTCCGAATTCCAGCGAATTTTTCTAAATCCGTCGAAATTCCGTCGGAGACACCACTAAGTTCAGATGTTTGGCAATGGCATTAGAGATTTCCATAGATTCCCAAGAGACATCCATGAAATACCCCTCAGGACTGTTACTACGTATTAAACACTAAGATGTTATTTTATGATCCAAATAGTGTGTCCAACATAACGGCAACAGCCATAACAGTTGGAAAGAAAAATGGTCATGGTAAATCCCCAAATGGGCTAGGGTCAGGCTAGTAAAAACAAAAGAACTTTAAGAAAATTATATCAAGCTCCTTGTCGTCATAAACAATACCTAGCGCCCAAAAGGTATTGTGATCATTACAACATCTAAGGTCATACTAAAGATAAAGATTGGAAGCTGCACCTAGATTTCAACCCAAGGAAAAGACCAGAGGGTAAGATCGTAGCAACGATAATTTATAATAATGAACCTACAAAATTGAGTAGGTGGAAAGAACAGACTCAAGCCTATCACTGATATCAAGACCAAATGATCTAGGTCTAGAGTCAATAACCCAACCTGATGAGCGAGAAGGATTATTCGTTTTGAAAAGTCAAGTGAAACATGAGGTGATTAGTGCTATTGTGTACACTACAAGTCAAAAGAGTCTCATCTCCAAATAATTAGTCCAAAAGTTGGGATTATCAAGGACCCACCATCAAAAACCATACCACTTAGTTGGGTCTATAAAGATGTCGGGCTTCAAGTCAGTGAACAATGCATATTCAAGTTCACCGTAACAAGTCAGTTTATCGATGAAGTGACTTGTAATGTAGTTCCTTTTTGATATATGACAAGTGACACTTAGAAGTCCTTACCTATGGGATTGAGAGGCCATATATTATCGATAGAGCCTAAATATTTTAGTTCACCAAAGAGGGAAGGAAGTATCTCTTGACTGGTGAAAGGACAAAGCAAAGTGCTAATTTAATCATTGCATGTCAAGCCAAGAGAATGATTAACCTATCCAAGAAAGTTTGCATTTATATGAATTTATACAAATGAAGGGTCCATAGGACTAGAAAAACAATCCTTAGGTAACATTGTTAGTGCAACTCAAATGGTTATTGATAAGTTGTTTTAAATTAAAAACAAAAATTAGTTAGCGAAATTGTGTAGAATTTTCATATCTCTTTTTTGAGAAAATAAGCTTTACCATCTAGAGAGAAGTAGAACATGCGACCCAATTAATTTAGATTCATTACTACCAAATTTAATTATGTGGTAAAAAGTGGTGAGATAAAGAAGCAAGTGTCTGAGTTGCTTGAAAGTGGAGTCAACGAACTAAGCAGTTCACCTTGCGTATCACCAACGGTTCTTATTCCCAAAGAGGACGGTGGTTGGCATATATGCATTGATCGTGCCTTGAATAAGATCCTAGTGAAAAATTGTTATCCACTCCTCAGAATAAATGACCTTCTTGAGCAATTGAAGCATGCCCATTACTTCACAAAGTTGGATTTGAAATTTGGCTATTCCTAGAAGATGACTTTCAAGATGAGGGGTTTGTTTAAGTGGCTAGTCATGCCATTTGGGCTTTGTATCCCTTACTATATTAATGCGGCTAATGAAAGATGTATGGCAACCTTTCATTGATCAATTTTTCATTGCTTATCTTGATGATATTTTGATCTAGAGTAGTACTTGGGATGACCATCTAAGAATGGTATTTGAGTTACTGCAAAAGCATAAACTCCATCTTAATTGGAAGAAGTGTGACATTGGCCAACAATCATTGGTGCGCCAAAGTTATCTCATCCATAATGGAAAACTAAAAATAGACCCCCCAAAAAAAAAGTCATGGCCATTCAAAATTGGCCTTGTCCAAATAATGTGATTGAAGTTTTATCATAATAGCCCAACTTTAACCCTACAAAGTACTTTGGTTTATCTCCATTTGCATCAATTAAGTTGGGCATTGCATTTCAAATCAACATTTGATATATTTATGCAATTGCAAGTTGAGACGACAAAGTGGCTTCGAAAATAAGATTTAATCATGATATGTATAAAATCATTCAAAACTTATAAATAAATAAATAAAAATGAGCCCATTTATAAACATAGTAAAAGTTATAATTTTCAAGGATATGTTACAATTAACTCACCTATGCTATGTAAGTAAAATCATAATGCAAATAAATGAAATATTGACAAATACAAAAATCCATGTTAATCAAAAGGGTAGAGTTTATGATTTATAGTTCTTCCTCATAAATCACAAAATACTAACAATAGCCTAAATATTAGCCCAATTTTTAGCTCAAATATTTGTTAGTTAAAAATGGTAATTGTTTTACTAAAAGAAAAAAAGAGGGGAGAAAATAATAAATAAGAAATATCTAGAACTAACATAGATGGAATCAAAACCAAAAATTATAAAACAAAACTATCTCCCCCCTCCCCACCCCCGATAATCTCCGCCACGGTCCCCCGTTCCTTTCCTTTACCTAGTGACCCCCCTCTTCCCTTACAATTCATGCCCCCTGTTATTCACACTGCCTAGCTCCATACCGGCACCATGTGCCATCTTTAGGGCCAGCCATCCGCAGTTGTGCCATCCCAGCAATCGCCGCCAACATCTCTACCTCCAATGGATGCCACTCCTCCCTCCAACTCCTCTTTGACTTGTTTCAATGGTGGATTGGAAGGTGAACTCATGGTTATTATGTTGGATGAATTCATGGTGGATTGGAAGGGGAAACTTAGAGCAACGGTAAGGTTGTCTCCGTGTGACTAAAAGATCACGGGTTCGAGCCATAGAATCAGCCACTGACAAAGTCAGGTTAGGTTGCTTATAATTCACCCCATGGGGTGTGGCCCTTCCCTGGACATGTGAACATAGGATGTTTATGCACCAGGCTGTCCTTTTTATGCTGAATTTGAGAATTTAAGAAAGTTCAAGTTATAGGTGTTCATCGTGGAATTGAGGGCTGAGCATGAGTTGTGGAGTTATGCATATGTAATTCAGTTGAATTCAATTTTGAGTGTCTTCGATTATGTTTTGAATGAATTAGGTTTGAGTGGGTGATTGTCTGTGTATATGTGTGGGTTGGATGCCGTTATGGTGGAGGGAAGGAGTGAGTTTGAGGTTGAGGTTGAGGAAGAAAATTTTGGAGGAAAGTGAAAATTGGAGGATTTTGGGAATAATTTGCCACGGTAAACTTCGCAACTAAATTGATAAATTGGAAGGGACTTAAATGCATAAATTGAGTAGTAATATTAGTGAGAGGTATTTAGTGCTTGGTTCTTGTGGTATGATTGAAATGGTGCAAACAATAATCATAGATTAGTATTAATGATTGATTAAGTATTAAGTAACGGAAAAGATAAATACGGATTGATTCATGTTCAAGTGGGTTAAAGGTGATCCATTCTTTCCATTTTGCAACTCAAACAAAATAAAGGACAACCAAGTTTAGTGGAGATGTTATTTAACATGAAAATTGAGTGGATTAGATCAAGGCACTAGGAAGCTTGATGTTTAGCTCAATCAAAGTAGTGCTGATGATGGGTTTTGATTAGTGTTAAGAGCGCCTTTAAATGTAAAAACTACCCAAGGAGGCGATTAAAGGTGGAGTTATATTCACTTAGGTTAAAAGAGTGACATATCCCCTTGTAACATAATACAAATTACTAGGAATCAAAGTCTACTTAAGGCTTTCAATGTGAATATTTTTCGATTTAAGCCCGAAAGCATGTACTTGACAACGAAATGGGTTTAGCACCCCAAATAAAAACCGAATAACCCAAACCTCCACATGGATAAATCATTAAAACCAATAATAATATTCCCTTACATAATAATCATAATAATAATAAAATTTATAAAGGTAATCAGGATAACCACTAATATCACTAATAATGATCACTATGATAATTATAATGCAAATGACATTAATAACAGTAATAATAAAGGTAACTATATTAAGCCCTATAATAGCAATAATAACATCAGTACCATTGATGAAAATAATAACATTAATAACAAAAAGAAGGCCTGATATAATTAGAAACCGAAAATTGATTTGTGCACTTACTAAAATAATCACTATGCTTTGATAATTAAGAAAAGTGCCAAGGAGAACTATAAATTATTTACTAAAGTTGGCCTTGTTCAGCAAAATTAGTGATTCAACTAGCTGATAGCGGTTCAGGTAGCGGATAGCTGTTTAGGTAGCAGATAGCGTTTCTAATTTAGCTGTTAGCGGAAAGTTGTTTGGATGAGCAGTTGAAACAAAATTGTTCAGTAAATTTAGCTGTTGGGCTAGCTGATTAATATAAATTGACACAAAAGGATATAGATAATTTCCAAAGATAAAATTTCCAATGAATATTTTTTGGCTAAAAAAATATAAAACGCTACTTTTAAATACAAAACGTTAATACTATCAGCTTTTCAGAAACGCTGCTTAAAACGATAAACGCTGCTTGAAATGCTAGTCAAAATACTATGTTACCGAACATTCAAAATTACCAAATGAGTGTATTGACTTAGTCAAAACGCCAAACGCCCCCAAAACGCTATTGTCGAACACGCCCGTTGTCATTAATAAAAATTATTTGCAACTTCACTAACCATCAAAATATATATTTGGAACATAAACGAGACCATTTATGTCACCTTCAAGCCATAAAAAAGCATTTTATAAGGGGAAAGAGTTCTTAAAAATTTCAGGTGCGTTTATTGTTTGTACTCTTCTAAAATAGTTATCAAAATTATATGAATTTCATGCAATTTTCATGCAATGGATCTGTTTGAACAATGTTCTGTCACATAATTAAGTGGCCCCATTAGTTATCAAGCATGAGGGTTCACGTCCTTCAGTTCACCCACACAGCTTAAGCTTAGGCTTCAAAATCAGCATGGAGGTATATACACATCCCGATTATAGCGTCAAATATCAGTGGGGTTCCACTTTCATATAATAAACAACAAAGTCATTTTAATTACATTATATCACTCTCCTATTTTCAAACTAAAATGAATTGAAATGCGGACACCCAATTAAATTGCTCTAAAAGCTTATTTTACAGTATAAGGATAAATAGACTTGACTTCAGTTCACTTCTCGAAATATTTTTGTGTTTTCGGTTTTGGGTGAACAATCAGTGACGAGTCCACTTCCTAAATAGCATGACGGAAGCAAGGCTTCATGTCTTTTGCTACTTAACACAATTAGATGCTCACAGTGGACTTTGGCTTAGCATGAAGACTTAACAGAGCTTAAAGGTCCTGTTGGGTTATATTTTGAATAAGCATACCTAATGTACAATGCTCCTAATCGCTAATTACTTAATTAGCTTAATCTAATTTTTTAATATTATGGTTGCAGTGGAAGTCTGGACAAGGCTAAATAATAACTACACAACCTTAGCTGAAGCACTTTCACATTTACATGTCTTACTAAGCTTGAAGCATACAAAACAACTTTGGACTACAATTTAATTTTAACATAACTAGAATATAACCAGATTGAGTGTCTCCTGATACTCCATATTAGGCATAATGTATTCAAAAAAATAACCGGACATGCCCTTTAAGCTCCATCAAGTCTTCATGCTTTGCCAAAATCCACTGTGAGCATCTATGCGTCAAGCAGGAAGAGATATAGAGCCTTGCTTCCTTTGGCTCATTAGGGAGAGGATTGTTCATTGATTCCTAACCTAAAACAAGAAACACAAAAATATTTCCAAAAATAAGCTGATGCTAGTGCATTTATCCCATATTGTAAAGTAAGCTTTCAAAATAATTATTTTGGCATCTGCATCTCAATTCATTTTAGTTTGAAAATAGGAGAGGGAGAGAGTATGGATAAGACTGTTGTAACGGCTACTATCTAGAAGTGGAACCCCTATTGGCATCTGAGACGATCATTGAGATAGGTGTATACTTCTCACATTGATTGGGAAGTATGAGTTAAAGCATGTGAGCCTTGATGCTTGATAACTGATGGGACAACTTAATTATATGTGATAAAGCATTGTTCAAACTGATCAATTGCATAAGTATTACATAAAATTATATAATTTTGAGAAACATGTGAATTTTCGAAAAGTACAACAACAACAAACTCCTAGTGTAGGTCCTGCTTGTGAGGCGTTTGTGGAGATCCAAATGTGAGTGACCTTACCTTTTCAAGTACCACCACCGAAGTAGAGGACAATTCTAATAGACCAATAGAAAAGGTTTGAGAAAACGTTTTATAGTTGAAAATCCTTTAATACAAAAAATAGATACCTAAACACGTAGGTAATAAAAATAAAAGTTTTGAGCCACAAATAACAATAAACCATACATTAACCATACAAGCATACACAAAAAACTAAAAATGCACGATTAATGACAGCCAGATCTAAGCACCACCACTTTAAGTGCCCTCGCAAATTAAGGAAATGGCAATAACAAGTTACCTTCATTCTACCACCATAATCCTATTCACCTATAGCTTCTTATCCCTAACCATGTCCTCTGTTAATCATAGAGTCTTCAAATCTTGTCTAATCACTTCACTCCAACTCTTCCTCGATCTACCTTGACCCCTTCTATACCCCTAAAGATCAATCTTCTTAGACGTCCCTAGAGTTGCATCCATGCTCCTTCTCTTTATATGATTAAACCGAATTACATGAGCAAAACTCCACTACTCATATCCAACCCCCAATTCCTATGATCAATACCCATAATCTCAAATTTCTCGAATCTTAGATTCAACATAAAACCAGTTCACACAAATTACATTCATTCAAGCTAAAATAAATACAATATTTAATTAGATTAATGAATATAATGAGTGGAACTAAATGAGCGAGATTAGGGTTCACCTTCTAATCCACCATTCAAACAAATCAAAGAGGAGTTGGAAAGAGGAAATGGAGGCTACTTGAGGTGGCGGTGGATGGCGGTGATAGCTAGGATGGCACGGTGGTCGGTGGTGGCCCATAATGCTAGAAGGAGGGTTGGATGGTGTGATTAATAGGGGAGGGGTGTGAATTACAGGGTAAGAGAGGAGGGGTCGCTAGGTAAAAGAAAAGACGGGAGATTATGACTGGGAAAAATAAGGGGGGGGGGGGGAGAATTTTATTTTTTTTTTTTTTTTTTTTATTAAATATATCCCAAAAATATATATTTTTTTTTAAATTTTTTTCCCCCCCCCCCCCCCCGTAGTAAAACAATTACCTTTTTTACCTAACAAATATTTGAGCTAAAATTTTGGCTAATATTTAGCTTATTATTAGTATTTTATGATTTATGTGAAGAAATTATAAACTTTACCCATTTTTATTAACGTGTATTTTTGCATTTATCAATATTTCATTTATTCACATTATATTTACATAACATAGGTCAGTTAATTGTATGTATCCTTGAAAATTATAACTTTTACCCACATTTATTAATGGGATCATTTTTATTTATTTATTTAGAAGTGTTAACTAATTTTATAAATATCATGATTAAATCTTATTTTCGAGGCCACTTGGTCGTTTCAACATGCAATTGCACAAATATATCGAATGCTAAATTGAAATGCAGCTTCCAACTTAATTAATTTAAGTGGAGATTAACCAAAGTAATTGTTAAGTCGAAAATCATGCACCATTTTTGTAATTATTTTTAGTATATTATATATTTTATTTCGTTTAATTTGATTTATTTTATATATTTTTCAGGATCAGTGTTAAATTAATAAAGAGAAGGAGAAAGGATGTAGAAGCTCGATTTTATATTTGACCACAAGACGGTCCAAGAATAATTATGAAAATAATATTTTCTTCATAATTATTATTTTGGGCTAGGAGTCAAGAATTTTTGAAAAGCTAAGAGACTTGAAGAGGAAGAAAGCTAAGGAAAAAGAGGAGGAAACCTTAAACCCTAACCCATATTATTTTTAAACCCACAACCCTTCTCCTCTCACGCCTCCACGCACAGCAAACGCAGCCATCATCTTTCCTCTTCCTTCACGCAGCATCAACCCTAATCCTCTTCTCCTTCACATATAATCTCAACCCTCCTCTTCTCATCTTCACACATAAACAACATATCTCAGCCATCTCCTTTCTTCCTCCCCACGCATATACCAGCCCCTTCTCCTCCTCTTCACGCAGCAGCCATCATCTTCAGCTCACGCATAGCTTCCACACAGCCCATCTCATCTCCTCGCACAACAGCCACGCACAGCCCACACACCAAAAGTAGGATTTTTTATTTTATTTTATTATTATGATTATTATTAGTACTATTATTTCTACTTTGTTTATTTAATTTTGTGTTTAGTTTGTTGATTAGACATGAAATATTTGAGTTATTATTGTAATTTTAATTTTTATATGAGTGAGTAATTGTTTTTGCTTAGTATAATCTTCTTGAAGCCATGCTAAATTAATTATTTTGAAACAAGTTTTGTGCTTTAATGCCTAGTTGAATTATATTCATGATTCTTTAGCGATTAGCGTTTATCGTTTATGAAACTTGTGTTAAATCGATTAGAATGCATGCTAGTTGATTAAATACAACTTCGATTGATAGTTTATAAGATTATAATACGTAAAAGTTATAGTCTTTTAGACCTAGGTATCACCCTAATTAATCATGGATGGCTCAAACCCATCTCTTTTAATTAGGTAATCGCTTTAGATCTTTGTTAAATCGATTTGCTGGTAAATTGGTTACAAAGTGTTAAATGATATTTTTCTAATACGTAATGCTCTAATTTGGTTAAATTTTTGCGTTGGTGTAAAGATTATCAAATTAGTAGGGTTTATATTAGGGTTGGACCTAAGTAAACTAGAATCTAAGGAAAAACGGGGAAGAACCGCTGGTGGATCTCTTCTACAGTTTAACTCATGAATAAAATTAACTTGTGTGTTAATGATAAATATTAATTCGCATGGTGGATTGAGATTATACTAAGTATTCTTCATAAATTTGATAACTTTCGATTATTATTTGTTACTTAGAGTTAATTTGGTTAGTTGTTAATTTTTGTTCTATTTTCATTAGCTTCAAAATAATTTCAATCAACCCCCCCCCCAAAGTATAGTCTTTTAGGAGTGTCTAGGTATTTTTAGATAGCTTAGAGTTTGATTTTTTGGAGTGGTTATAATTTTAGATTGAGTCTTAGTAATTAATTACCGGTTTGTTTGAACTTAGACTAAAAATAGTTATTTTTGTTATTTTTGGATTTTTGTTAATTCCTAGGGTTTATAAAGTGTCATAGTCTGCTCATATTCAATTTCGTGATTTTTGGAATTTATTTGATAATATTTGAGAATTATTGTGTGAAATTGATATGTGCAGATTTTTAGGTAATTAACTCTGAAGATTTCGATTTTTAATTTTAATTTACGATTATTAAGTATTTTTAGGTTCAGAAATTTGTGTCCTAGAATTAGGGTCATTTTCTTTATTATTTTCGTATTTATATTTATGCAGAATAATTTATTTCCAATTTCAGATTTAATATCCTGTTTAAGTACTCTGCTGTAATTGGCTGATTTAATTTTTCTGAATTAAATCTGAAATTATTCTGAAGATATATGCTTATAAGGTTACAGAACATTAGTTTAGGATACTGTTTGTTATTTTTAATATTTATTTTTCTGATTATTATTCGCTGTTTTGATTTTTATCAATATTTCAGTTAATATTCTGATTTTATTTTTTCTGGATTATTTAGGAAATATTTTTACTGTTTTATTTCCAGAATATGATTCATAATATTTAGGAGAGTTATTAGGTCTTTTTCTAGATTTTTATTCATTAGATTTCAATTGTTTTAAGAATTATTAAAATTAGATTTAACAAGTTGATTAATAAAATTATTTAGAAGCAAACTAGCCATTCAAAGCAATCTTTCCTCGTGGATCGATCCCTACTTCCCTACGCTATAAAAATTATATAATAACCGAAGTAGTGGTTAAATTTGTAGCCCTCGACAGGCTTAACAGTAATTGGCATGGTTTAGGTTTGAGCTGTTATAGCCTTCCCCCCTTAGAATAAGTTTCCTCCTCAAAACTTGCAAATTTGAAGAAGATATATAATTTACCTCGAAATAAGGATATTTGTTTCTCATATCCTCTGCAATCTCTTATGTGGTTTCTGACAAGGTATGATTGGCCCACAAAACCTTGACTAGAGGAATGGTCTTCTTGCATAGCTATTTGGCTATATAATCTAGTATTTGCATAGAACATTCTTCATAAACTAAGCTTTCAACAACCTCTCTAGGCTCGGCTTTGATACGATGCCATGATTTAGGTCTAGAACATATTTTCTAAGCTGTGAAATATGGAAAATACTTTGGGCCATTAACTCAAGTTGTACAAATAAATATGTCTCAATTGAGGTAATAGTGTGTATTAAAGCTTTGAAAATGTGTAGAAAAAAAAAATCCTTTAGACATTCGAGATTGCATGATGTGGTTGAGCCTATAATGTCCACACTTTTTATAAAGCTAAAATAAACCTTAAAGGCACAAGGAAATTAATTCATAAAAGATTCCAAGGAAACAGTACCAATAATTCCTTATTAGATTTTGGCAGATTAAATTATGGGTGTTGTTGGGTCAAGCTATGCTCATTAAATTATGAAAAATAAATTTGATAAAGAAATTTAATTTTGTAGTATATGGAGTGATTAGATAAGAAGACTCTTTAGGGTTAACAAAGATCAAACAAAAAGTGGGGGGAAAAAAAGAAAGAGAATGAGTGAAAAAAGAAGATACTTCGACATTGGATTCATCAAAGAACCAAGAGTAGCGGTTAATAGCTTTGAATACTCATTTTGTGGGAAACAATTATTCGCATAGGTGGAACCATAGGAAAAGGGTTTGAGGATATGTTATATATGGTAGATTCCTTACTATTGTATACTTGAAATTCTAGAAGACATAATTTGTATTCCAAATAATGAGTGGGCAAGGTTTATGGATAAGATTTGAAGAATAAGTAATCTAGGGAGAAGTGTAATATAGTACAATAGTTCCATGGGTTGAACCCAGGGTAGTTGATTTTGAGGCATCACAACTCATGCTACTAAGGGGCTAGGAGTGGGGACCCGAGTATATACTGTATGGACTCTATAGGATTATTAGTGACTTTATAAGATTGAGATGTCAAATTCAAGAGGATATTGTGAAGACATAACTCCAGGTAGAACAAAAGATTATAGGGCAACAAGACATGGGAAGTATCTATATAAAGGTTCAAAACTAAGCGACTTTCTTTTGAACGTATCAAGTTATACAACTCTAGTTGCATGAATACCTCGATTGATCTAAAACAGTCTATAGTGATATTTGACCAATTGACAATAGACCTTCTTTGTGAGATACCACTACATAATTGTAAGTCCTAGTTGGGAATCTTTGGTCTCTTTGATTACATCTCAGAGCTAGCCAGCCACAATATGCAATAAAACAATCTAACATGTACTTCTTTATTGAGTCATCTCCCTCTTTGCTTTGCAAAAACTGCTTGGTTGCTTGAGCAATACTTCATTGCATATATTTTCCATTATTGAATTATCTCATGACATCAATCTATATATGGAATTTCCATCACTAAGATGAGTTATGCCCTTCTTGTTTTCATTAATTATCTCTTGCTCGGCTCGCTTCTTGCCATCATCATTTCAGTAATAACATGACCTCTCTTACTCATAGTCAACTTTGATTCTTGTTATTTTGTCTTTGCCGCTATTCATGGACCCATTGCATTAAAAGGATGTTCCCGTTTCATACAAGTGAGTTCAAATTAAGTATGCTAATGAACAAAGTTCATTCCTATTTATAATGCTTCAAACTCTTTTCTCAGGACATTTCTAGGGTTACTAACATGTCTTTGCCAGTGTAACTTGAGCTTTTATGTCAAGGCCTTGAATATCGGATCACCCGGTTGCTAACGTCAGTTGTCATCTTCCTATTTGTGCCCTTACAAACTCTCAATTCAACTTTATAACTTTGACCTTTATTTTACTGTTTTGATCATCTGAGATAAATAGGAAACCATTGTGACTTTTCTTTTTGTAATCACGCAAATGTACATGTGGATTCTTACATAACTAGTGATAGGTACCTTTGTTAAAATTATTTTTGAGTGTTTACAACCCGTTTTCTACTTTTGGTTTTCTCCTCAAGTGGGGGGGCCACATTGATATCGTCTTTACTTTAGTTTGCACCAACCAATAGTCCTTTGAAGGTTGCGACTTTAGGGGTCCCTAAAAAGAGAAACCTTATGTAGAAAAATAATTTCATAGTCTGATTTTGGGATCAATACGTTGTATGTACTATTCTTTGTAAATAATGATATTCAATATGCCCTTAAACATTTAATTGCCACATGAATTTTCGATTTTTATTGTTAGCTTGGCCTTTAAATTAATATCAAATGTTCTTGTTCTAGTGCAATTAATGTTTGGAACTATTTGACTCTTACTACCTTCCATTTTTTAATTGTTTACGCTTACAATTATTTTTCATTCTATCTGCCTTATAATACTATTTTTTACCCATCATTTCGAAATCTGCCACCTGTTCATTTTATTAAAATCCCACATCAGCAATATTCTCATTATTTTCAGTCACTGATTTACTTCTCCCTTAGTCATGTTGATTTGTTTATTGGCATTATCTCTTTGCTATTGCATCTCTTCATAATTCCCAACATTTGCTTAAAAAATCCTAATTGACGTTTGAACCTTGCCGATTAGTGTGTCATTTGTATAAATGCTATTTCCTCTAGCATTTCTCGTATTGTTTGATTTATCTTAACTTTAAAATTTGCGTATTTTCAATGTCATTTAATTTTCCCTTTTCATTCCAAACCTCTGGAGTTTTGAGGATTCTCAAGAGTGCTAATACCATCTTATTAGCATCACTCACCATGTGTTTGAAACTTATTGCTAAATATGGAATATGTTCCTATTCCAATCCTTTTGATTTTCGTCCTTTTCTTCTTCATTTCATTGAAAGCGTATTTATACGGATATCCTACATCCCATTTATTCATGGTCATAAGCTTGATAGCTTGTTTTGAATTAAAGATGTAGTTCACCTCTCACAAGTGGCGAACGTTGATTGTTGTAGCCACACCATTATTCTTCCTTCTAAATTTCACTCCTCATAAATGAACTCAACCCTTCGTTATCCAATCTTCTTGCATTACTTGAACTTGCTCCGCATTGGGTGTTCTACGAACTTGCTCCGCATTGGGTGTTCTACACTTTGCTTGTCTACTGCCTTTATTATGTTGATTGTGGGCAGATGGTCACTTTGTTAAAACTCAATTGTTACTATCTTGTTCGTAACTCAACCCCTAACCCCAACTGTAACTGGATCACCTTTCTCTTCTGAAATGGGTCAAATTCTTTCCTTGAAGACTCTCTTCGATCATTACCTATTTCCATATGTTAGACATCATGATTAACCTATTTCCTATGATACTAGTACTATATTTATTCTTTTGAAAGTTAACCACACCTTGGCGTGACAATTATAGGAAAGATCCACTCCCTTATTTCTAGTAGGGCTCTAATAACCCCAATTCATTTCCATTCATCCTATGGTCTAAACAGCTTGATTGAGTGATGAGAATTTTTATTGAAAGTATTTAAGTTAGCGAATAATCTTGTCCTCCTATTTTGGAAAATCTAATCTTATTTTAGATACTGTAATATTTTCTTATTTGATAAACGAGGCGATGTGATCTATGATTCAACTTTTTAACTACCCATCTCAATTGAGATGGCGTAGAATACTCATCTTTGTCATTGATATGACTCAAGAAGTGTTGAATATCTATTGGTTTATCTTATGATCCATACATGCAATACATGATTCTTGTAGTCCTCTATTTTGAATTTTGATACACTCATAGCTATCTTTATTCTAATCATCCCATGATAATCCCTCCTGTATCAGTCATTTCTGATTTTATTGTTTATTCCTATTTGTGAGTAATGACTCACTTGTTTACTATTGCTGCACTCTTATGCTTGCTCATGTTCGTCTTCAATGTCGAATTTAGATCTAGCAAGTCTTTCACTATTATGATGAAGGAAGATCTTGTAAATAAGCAAGATATTGTTGCACGATAAAATACAAATATCCCTCTAGTGCTCACCCAAAAGAGACTATAGACTCAAGTAATAGGATGACATCAAATCTCAGGACATAACCGATAATATGTTCCTCCATGGGCTCACAACACATTTCAGAACACAAAATGAGGACCTTTTATCAAGAGCAGAATGTCAACCAATGCCTAGTTGTATTCGAGCAGGTTAGATAAAACATTAATTATAGGATCGGAGCTAACCTAAGCAACCACTAAGAAGGTAGGAAATATTCAAAATACAATAAGGTTGCTCAGAGCCAACACAAGAGTTATGCCAATAAAAGGAGAAAACCATTACAGTTTCAAGTAGGAGATAAAGTATTCTTAAAATTTTCCCCAGTCAAGGGTGTTAGAAGATAAATAAATAATTATAAAGTCAAACAGCTCTACATGAAGATAATTCCTCCAATCAAAGTTATGTGGGTCAACTATACCTCGTCACAAACGCATAGGAGACTGAGGATATGAGAAACAAATATCCTTACTTATTTTAAGGTAGATCATATATCTTTTCAACTTTGCAGGTTTCAAGAATGAAACTTATTTTAAGGGGGGAAGATTGTAATAACACGAATCTAAACCATGCAAATTACTTTGTTTAATCTCCATTTAAATTAATTAAGTTAGGCACCGAATTTCAATTTAACATTCATTATATTTATGTAATTGTAGGTGAGACAATGAAGTGGCCTCGAAAATAAGATTTAATTGTGATATGTATTAAATCATTCAGAACTTATAAATAAATAAATAAATAAATATGAGCTCATTTATAAATGTGGGTAAAATTTACAATTTTCAAGGATACGTACAATTAACTCATATGTTACATAAATAAAACCATAATGCAAATAAATTGAATATTGATAAATAAAAATACATGTTGATCAAAATGGGTAGAGTTCATAATTTCCTCCACTTAAATTATAAAATACTAACAATAGCCTAAATATTGGCTCAAATTTTAGCTCAACTATTTGTCACTTAAAAAAAGGTAATTGTTTTACTACAAGGAAAAGGGGGGAAAATAATAAACAAGAAATATTTAGAAGCAATAGATGGAATCAACAAAAAAAATTATAAAACTAAACTATCTTCCTCACCCTCTTCATTTTCCCAGCCACGAACCCCCTTTCCTTATTCTTTTATCCTGGCAATTCACACCCCATTCGCCTGTTATTCGTGCTACCCAACCCCTACCGGCACCATGCACCGCTACTAAGGCTAGCCGCTAGCCACTGTGTCATCCCAGTTGTCACCGCCAGCTACCGTCACCTCTAGCGGCCACCATCTCCTCCCTCTAACTCCTCTTTGACTTGTTTCAATGGTGGATTGCAAGATGAACCTTAATCCCTTTCATTTAATTTCACTCACTATATTCATCAATTTAGTTAATTAGTTTATTTTTTTAGCTTGGATAAATGTAATTTGTATGAAATCATAGTTATTATGTTGAATTTGAGGATTTGAGAAAGTTGAGGCTATAGGTGTTCATGGTGGAATTGGGAGTTGAATATGAGTTGTGTACTTACACTCATGTAATTTGGTTATATTTAATTTTGAGTATCTTTGATTGTGATTTGAATGAATTATAGGTTGATTACGTGAATGTGTATGTGTGGGTTGGATGTAGCTATGGTGGGGGGAAGGAGTGAGTTTAAGCTTGAAGTTGAGGGAAAAAATTTTGGAGGAAAGAATAAATTGGAGGATTTTGGAATAATTTGCTCACAGTAAACTTTGTAATTAAATTGATATATTGGAAGGAACTTAAAAGTGTAAATTGAGTGGTAATATTAGTGAGAGATTATTCATAAGGCTTGGTTATTGTGTTTTGATTGAAATGGTGCAAACAATAAGCTTGGATTAGTGTTGATGATTGATTAAGGGCTAAGGTAACTGAAAAGATAAATAAGGATTGATTCATGTTCAAGTGGGTTGAAAGTGATGCATTCTTCTTGTTTTACAACTTAAACCAAATAAAGGAAAACCAAGTTTAGTGGAGATGTTATTCAATATGCAAATTGAGTGGATGAGCAATTTAAAGGCAATAGGAAGCTTTATGTCGTAGCTTAATCAAAGTAATGTTGATGATAGTTACTAATCAGTGTCAAGAGTGCCTTTAAATGTAAAAGTTACCTAAACAACTAAAGGTGTAGTTATGTTCACTTGGGTTAAAGGAGGGGTATATCCTCTTTTAACTTAAACCAAATGATTAGGCATCAAAGTCTACTTGAGGATTTCAATGTGAATACTTTTTGATTTAGGCCAAAGCATGTACTTAATAATGAAATAAGTTTAGCACCCAAACCAAACCCTGCTAACCCAAACTTCTTCATGGATAAATCACTAAAACCAATAATAATATTTGTTTTCGTGATAATCATAACAACAAAGAAATTTGTAATGCTAATGAGGATAACAACTAATATGAATAATAATGATGACTATACTATGTATAATGGTAATGACATTAATAATAGTAACAATGAAGGCAACTATATTAAGCCATATAATAGCAATAATAACATCAATGCCACTGATGAAAATAATAACATCAATAATAAAAGAAGGCTCAGTATAACTAGAAAACCAACATTTGTGTGCTTAAACAAATAATCGCGACACTTTGATTTGCCTTGGAGAACCGTGAATTATTTGCTAATGTTGTAAACAATCAAAAATATTTGAGACATTACTAACCATGAAAATATATATTTGGAGTAGAAACTATATCACTTCCATCGTCATCAAGCCATAAGCAAGCATTTTATAAGAGAGAAAGAGTTTTTAAAAATTCCAAGTACCTTTATCCCCTATACCCTTCCAAAATTCCCTTTGTTCTCAAAATTATATGAATTTCATGCAATATTCATGCAATAAATTAGTTTGAACAATGTTTTGCCACATAATTAAGGGGCCCTATAAGTTATCAAGCTTTGGAACTCACGTTCTTTAGTTCACCCTCGCAATCTCTACTCAAGATTCCTAATCGACTTAGGAGTTGTACTCGTACACCTATCTTAATGATTGCCTTAAACGTCAACAAGGGTTCTACTTTCGTATAATAACTGACAAGGTAGTTTTATTCATATTCTCTCCCTCTCCTGTTTTCGAAATAAAATGAATTGAGATGCAGACGCCCAACTAAATTGTTCTAAAAGCTTATTTTATAGTATGGGGATAAATGTATTGGGCTTCGACTCATTTCTTGAAATATTTTTGCATTTTCTATTTTAGGTTAGGAATCAGTGAACAGTCCTCTCCCTAACAAGTTGAAGGAAATAGGGCTCCATGTCTCTTGCAACTTGATACTATGCTTACAGTGGATTTTGGCATAGCATGAAGACTTGACAGAGCTTAAAAGTCATGTTGGATTTTATTTTTTTTTTCAATAAGCACATTAGGAGACACTCAATCTAGTTATATTCTAGTTATGTTACGGTTAAATTGCAATTTGAAGTTGTCTTGCATGCTTTCAGCTTAATTAGACTTGTAAATGTGAAAGGGCTTCAATTAAGGTTGTGTAGTTATTATTTAGCTTTGTCTAACTTAGGACGGTCTTTAGTCCTCTAGTCACTGAGGCTTTTGCTGCAATCATGATATTAAATAATCAGATTAAGTTAATTAAGTGATAAGGTATTGGGAGCATTATACTTATGAGAATTTATCAGTACGTTAGGAAGGTTGTTCAAAATTTCTTCATCATTATTGCTCCTTTACATGAGCTAATAAGGGCAAATCAACGCTTTGAGGGACCTAGAAACATGAGGACACATTTCGTCTCTTAAGGAGGAAGATATGCGAGGCGCCTATTTTAGCTTTGTTGAATTTACAAAAGCTTTTTGAACTGGAGGCTTATGCATTAGGATATGCAATTTGATGCAAGGAAGACCTATTGCTTACTACTCCGAATTGTTTCAAGGGTCTTAAAGAATTCCCCAACTCATGACAAAACACCGCTTACTCTACACTAAGCCATTAAGCATTGGCATGTGTGTCTACTAGGCAAAGAAACAGCAGTTTATACCAATCATCGACCCCTTTAATACCTTTAAATGCAATCTAAATTGCAACAAGCTCAACATATGAAATGGATGACCTATCTTCAACTATTTCACTTGATCAAAAAGTATAAAAAGGAGTATAGAGTAAAGTATTCGATATGCTTTCTCAACCACCTATAATTACACTTTGTTTGCCCAGTATCATGGAAGTTCAACCTAGAGTGTATTATGATTACATCAGTATGTACGATATTTTCATGATATAATGAATATGGCAAAACTTGAGAAACCATCAGAGTTCACTTTGCAAAATTTATTGATTTGCCAAGGGTCCCTACTATGTGTTCCAAGTCAAGCAAATCGTTCACAATGGATGTGGGAAGCTCATACTTAAAAGGTGGTAGGTCACTTTGACGTCAAATAAGACTATATAAAATCTTCAATGATACGTCTATTAGCCTCGGATGCAACAATATGTAACACGTTTTGTTAAAATATATGTATTATGTAGTACTTTGAAGCCATCATACCAGAAACTTAGACTTTACACACCATTGCTGACACACCATTGCCGGTTCCAAGTAGACCCTAGGAAAGGACCTCCATGGACTTATAGGAGGCCTACCAACTACTAAATGATGATATGATTACCTTTATGTTGTAATTGATAGACTTTCCAAGATGATTGTCTTGATGTCGTGTAAAAAGACCATCACAGGCGAAGAAATTGCAAAACTCTACTTGAAAAATGGGTGGGTACATTTTGGGTTGGCAAGCTCTATTGTTATAGATTGCAAAAGTTGTTTTCTTAGTATTTTTTGGAATTCATACTAGTCTATGATAGATACAAAGCTGAATCGAAGTATAGCTTACTATCCTCAAAGTGACAAACAAACTAAAGTTGTTAATAGGACCATCGTATATCTTTTGCGAGGTTATAATGTTAGACGCCCAAAGAATTGGGATTAGAGTTTGTCATTCTTATGCATTTCCTGTAACAGTGCTTTCCATAGCTCCACTACCCTTTGAGGTATCTCTTGGTTACCTACCACAAAGTCCATTTGACATTGAGTTTACACTTGAGTCAAACATCAAAGGAACAACAACATAAGAATGGTATGGAGAAGGCTCAAAATCTCTTGGAAATCATCTAAAGGGTACATGATGAAATGGAAAACCAGTTGCAAAAAAGCTCTGCAAGAACATAAAGTTAGACATGATAAACACCGAATAAAAGGAGATTCCCAAGCTGGTGATCTTTTATGGTTACAATCAAGAAAGGAAAGGTTAAAAAGAGAAGGTAAGAAGTTGAAGCCTGTTTGTTATTAACTATTTAAGATCGTTAAGATTGGGGATCGATAATGCTTGTCTGTTAGAGTTACCTAATTATATGGACATTTACTTTGTAGTTAATATTGAAACTTTAAAGCCCTTTGAACCATCCATGTTGGATGATGAATTGTGAGAAGTTATGCCCTTAATGGAAGACTTACACATCGATAATGAGACTCCATTACTAGAAGATACCATTTTTGAGAAATAGGAGAATCCATGTTTTTCCATCTCAAATTTTAAGATCCAACTGGAGCAGGATCCTCCTAAAGGGGAGTAATGATTTGGGACGATGAAACACTATTATTCTGATTAGTAATTATGTTGTATGGTTTATACTTCCTTCAATAATGCGAAGTTATTAGAAATTAGTTATTTCTATTTTTATTGTGGTTTACTATTATAGGATACTCATTTCAATTATAAAAAAGGAGTTCATTTGTACGATTGAGAGAAGGAGAAAAAGAAAGAAATAGAAATTAAAGCAGAATTTACATCTTTTTTTTTTGAAACCTCTTCTCTCAATATTTATTTAGTATCTACAGAGGTAATAATTTTATATTACTCTCCTACAGATCATAGGTTCATAATTGCCTTTGATTCTGAGAGTTCAGCTCAAAGAAACCTAAAGGATCACAAAAGAAACCATCTCAACTTAATTCACAAGTGTTAGAAATTGGAGTAGATTTAATGTTTGTCCATGTAGTGAAATTTGGATCAAAATAATTGGTATTCCACTTCATGTTTAAAGAAGATAATAATTTGAATAAAATTGCGAGTTTGTGCAAGGTATAATTTGCTTCATGAAGATACTTCAGATCACGCTTTCTTTTCAATAGTTTATGCATTGATTAATACTTTTTCATTTAGGTTTTTTTATTATGAGCTCATCCATGATCTAAGGGAAAATGTATAGGATGAAGATTTTAGGAAAATACTAGTCCAAACATGCACTTTCTGTTGAAACCTTCACAAGTAGTAACATGACAATAGCATCTCCAATGAAGAAGAAAGCTTATATATCTTATAGTCCTTGGGCCCCTTTACCAGAGACGCTAATGGGTTAGATCTAGATCGGACTCACTTAGATTCAAATCCATTCCAATTTTATGGGTCTGGGTCGAGACCCAATCTAGGCCCATTGAATCTTGAAAATTGAGATCCATTTCAAATCCATTGGGTGTATGGATCTTAAATAGATTCTAAATAGATCTAGAACCTTACAAAAGTACATTAGGAGTTTAAAACATACAGTAGATATTCAATAAACATATTATCATAATTTTTAACAAAGACAATGGTAAAAAATGGGATATAACATAATAAAAACTCTAATGTGCCCACCAGAAAATGGCAACTACAAGACAACCTCATATAATAAAGTCTCCTTAAAACCATATGTCACCTACCAAAACACCAAAAGAAGTTCCATATAACGAAGTCTTTTTCACTTGGTTAGCATTTATCTCCATTACGATGATTATCAGAGTGGAGATAAATGTAAAGTTACTTGTCATAGTAGAGATTGTTGTTAACCAAATGAAGACGTTTTGAGCTTAAAATGCATATTTGACCTTCTTTTAATATTTTCCGTCGGATAGTAAAGTTTCAATCCAAATTGTTGAAGTTGAATTTCGCTCCTCAATTCCGAACGAACTCATCTTTAAAGAATAGATTGAAAATGGCCCATTGTAATTGTACTTATTATACAATGGCATTATGTATCATTCTTTAATACTACTAATTAGTATATGAATATCGTCTATTTAACCATGGGTAGACATACACGTCATACCCATCACCCATTATAACTAGGTATTACCGACTAAAATTAAGTAGAAATGAGTAGGTATACATTTACTAGGCACACAAGTTAATCCCTAAAAATGGAGACTATTAGCTCATGATATGTTAAGGACGAAAAGACGGAAGAGAAGTCCAAACAAATTGTGTAGTTGGATTTACAGATTACAAGAGTACTAGGTCCACTGGTCGGATCCGGATTTAAGAAATGGATCCATATCCAGATCCTTTTAAGATCCATTGGATCCAAAAATAATGGGTCTAGATCTATCCAAATGGGAAGGATTTAGGTCGGATCCAAGATCCATTGTCACCCCTGCCTGTTACGGGTAATTTAGTTGTGGGTTCTAATAATGTGAAAGTTGTTGAGGATAGTTTCTAAAAACTTAAAGGGATTGAAAAGTTGCATTACTAGTCATCTTCAACAACAAACTAAAAGATAGAGTATGTATTATTACACATACAGGTATTTACTATAAAGAAAATACGATCTCAGAGCCCCTTTTTGATACTTCAATTAAGAAAGAAATGAAAGTTGGACGTCAACAAAAGAAATAAGAGAAGTAAAATTAAAGAAATTCTCAAAGAAGGTAGTCGAGGGAAGAACTATGAACTATGATAAAAGAGCAGTGACTAATGAGTAATATATTAATGGCTTCTACCATGAAACTAAGGCTCCGTTTGGTCCTAAGAAAATTTGGTGGAAAGAAAAGTTGAAGGAAAAAAATGTAAAGGAAAAAAAAGTAGGGAGAAAGTGAGTTTTTTTCTCTTGTTTGGATTGAGAAAAAAATACTAGAATTTGAATGAGAAGTTTAATTTATTTTTTTTTACAAAGGTAAGAGGTAAAAGTAACGATCAAATGCTTCTTCTCATAAGAGTACGTCCCATCAAATCATCACCCAAGATTTCTTTAAGCTCAGAAGAAGGAGGGAACTCCCAAATAGTAGCTGAATGAACTCCATGCCCCAGTTTTGCCAACCAATCTGCTGCCAAGTTAGCTTCCCAGTAAATATGTGATATAGATACATTAGATGCCTGGTTCATGTAATATAAGACGTCTTTGACAATGAGATTAATCTTCCATGGCATGAGAATTGGCCCTTTGATTGCCTGTATCACCATGATATTATCACCTTCAATCTCCAGACTCTAAAATCCTTGTGTAACCACCTCTTGTAGACCATCCTGTAGTGCAAGGTTGGAAGAGGTTAGGAATTCTATAATGAACTTTTCTCAAACTTTCGTCACTATTTTATGAGGAAAATTTTATCACTTGTTTCTACCAATTTTTCCACCTAATTTTCCTTCATATTTTTTTTTTCTTTGTGATTTTTTCTAAACCAAACACAAGAAAAAAAGTTACTTTCCTAAAAAAATTTCTTTTCACCCAATTTTCCAAGATTCAAAGCCTAAGTAAACTTGGAAGATTGGAAAGTGGTTAGATCAAGGGTGTGTTTGGTAGGGGAAAAAATTATTTTTTCGGAAAATAACTTTCCCATTTTACGTCGTTTGGTAAAACAAGGAGGGGAAAATCATTTTACCCCATTTGAAGGAAATTGTTTTCCCTTGAAAAAGTAGGAAAAATGATTTTCCAAGCCCAATTTTCGTTTTTCAATTTTGTCTCTCGTTTTATTTTCTTTTAATTGTGCCTAGAATCACTCTATTTTTATTCTCATTTTGTCTCTCATTCTTCCCCTCTTCTTCATGTTCATCGATGATTTCCATCATTAATCTCTGTAATTATTTCTTGAGTTCTCTGATCTTGTTACAGTTGCCCTTTTGAAGAACTTCACAATCTGGGACGCTCATCGTCTCCCCGTTCGTCATTTTCTTTAATCTGGATTTAATATCACTTAAAGTCAACTGAGTAATCCTTAAAAATAGTGAAAAAATTGAGATTCATTAATGTTGGCTCTCTCTTTTGCTGGGTTTGTTACTGGGTATATTTGTTACTGATGTTTTGAGTTTGATTTTGACGAGGAGAGAGAAACAGAATTCGTTGGTTGTGTCGGGTCAAAATAGTGAGCAGGGAAGGGAGTTGATGGTAAAAAAAAATAAAGTGAGGACGGAGGGTTCATTCTATCAAATAGCAAAACATGAAATGGAAAGAAAATGATTTTTCATTCTACCAAACAGCTAAAAATGTAAGTGAAAATAATTTTTCTTGGGAAAATTTTTTTTATGGAAAATGATTTTCTGAGAAAATGATTCCCCCCTACCAAACACACCCCAAATGTTTAATGTGATGAAAGTGGAATATTCAATTGATTACGAAGAACCTCACAACACATGCAAAAGCTTAGAAGTTACCTACAAAGAAGAGTGATGAATTTAAATGCTTGGATTATAAGGGGAAGGGGTTATACGGAGGTAGCCACTTCAAAATAGTATGCAAAGTCATGATTGCCTATGGCCGTGTTCAACAATAGCATTTTGTGTAGCGTTAAGTGTTTTAACCAGATCAATACACTAATTAGATAATTTTTAGTGTTCGGTACACTAGAATTTTGACAAACATTTCAAGCAGCGTTTAGCGTTTTAAGCAGTGTTTTTGAAAAGCTAATAGCATTAGCGTTTGACATTTAAAAGTAGCGTTTTATATTTTTTAGTCAAAAAATATACTTTAAAAATTTTATCTTTGGAAATTATCTATATCCTTTTATGTCAATTTACATTAATCAGCTAGCATAACAGTTAAATTTACCGAACACATTAGTTTCAACTACTAATATAAACAGCTATCCGCTAACAGTTAAATCAAAAACGATATTCGCTATCCGCTATGTGAACCACTATCCGCTACCTAAACAGCTAATTTTGCCGAACAGGGCCTATATCAATGAGCTCACAAAAGCTTGGAAGTCTTTCATGATTGCCATTGGATAGGTATTTTTTTTTTTTTAAAATGAGTCCGTTATATGGTGATGCATTTGCTATAATTATAGTAGGTGATGCTATAATTATAGTAGGTGATGTATTTGGCACATAACAATTAGTCCGTTATATGGTGATGTATTTGCCATCTCATAAGTCTTGATTGATGCTCTCATTTTCCGATTCCTTCTTTTGAAGCTTATCAATGTTTAAAAAAAAAAAAAGTTGCATGCAAGATATCCTGAATTGCTAATTGTAACAATCAAGAATGCAAATCTTAACGTATCTTAATATATCACAAACGTATTGTTATGATTTCATCTCATTTATTAGTTTCATATCAAAACTAATTAGTCCTTTATACACTTACTGTACAATTTATTTTATGGTTAGCATCTAGTTTGATTAAAATGTTTAAAAAAAATGAAAAGGTAATTTAAAATTCGATTTCTCTAAGAGTTCATATTTCGTTATGTAAATTTGGAAAAGTATGCGTTAATACTATTGCACATATATTGGATGATTCTACTGTTATAGTATGTAAGCTCATTTTTGTCAAATTTGTTTGGAATCACCAGAAACATTTTGATTTGAAATCTTTGATAGACCTAGAGGCTATAGACATAACTATAATTGATGACTTCCCAACACAAACGGGTATTAGCACTCAAGTGCACTAAAAAAACCATCTCACATAAGCAAAACTCATATCAAAGAACCGATTTAATTATCATGATTATTCATTACTTCATGTTCTCCCACCAACCAAGAACTCATTATCACCCCAAAAACTTCCATCTGATCAAGGTTGTGCAGCCAAAACCCTGGAAACCACTAATTTTTGAAAAATTACAAATCAGTGCCTGAGAATTTATATATATATACAAAATAAAGCCTTATAATTTGTTGACACATGTCATCCTTGCAAATTTTACTGATAAATAATAGCTTTACTTTTTTTCCTTTTTAGAAAATACAATTTTGTAATTAGTACCTTTGAAAAATAAGGATACAATATATTTGATTTCCGCTGTTAAATTTATGTAATCTAATATTATGATTTGGTAAATTGATCAAAATAAAAAAGAATCCTTTCATTTCAAGCCGGCACCTAAATGCGGTTACACACACACATACATACATATACATATATATATATATATATATAT
>JACYFF010003369.1:67760487-67783268 GCA_017589665.1 Selenicereus undatus
ATATACACACACACACTATTATGATAGCAATATTTGCAAAATCCTAGAATAGTGCAACGAGAGTAATTTGCGGAAATTAGCATGATCCATACCGTTAAATTAATTTACCTATTTAATCCAGACCGTTGAAATAACTATTTTGTTCGATTAAAATAATAACAAAACCTGAACGAAAAAATTACTTGCACTAGAAGGTCTCTTCAACGTCCCACATTTCTACCTTATCACGTCTATATCTTCCTTACCTCGAAAGGACTTCTCCGCCCCAACTCCTGTATTTTGACTTATCATGAAAATAATTTATAAGATTTTATTTTATCTTTTTTTTAATAATTTTTGCATAGGGCTTAATTTACCTAGAAAAAACCAAAATTTAAGAAAAAGGTTGGTGAAGACGGAAATTGTATATTAACATCTATTACGAACGTTCAAATACTTTGTTATAATCAGTTGTATTACTATATCTGCTAAAAGCAAGCATTATTAGTTAAGAGTCCAAATAAAATGAAAATGGTAGATTGTCAGACAGAGCATAATAATCTGGATCAATGTTATTTTTTTTTCATACTATGAAAAGAATTAAAGGGCTAAATCTATATATCTATCTATGTTATTATAATAGCAGTCTTTTCAAAACCCTATAATGGTTCACCGAGAGTGATTTGCATATATTAGCATGATCCACACCGTTAAATTAATTTACTAATTTAATCCAAGTTGTTGAAATAGCTATTTTGTTCGATTAAATTACTTACACTATATTTTGACTTTGAAAAAAAAAAAACAGTGATTCTTCTATAATTGAAAAAAAAAATCAACTATGGTAGTCAAAATCATTCTCACCACTTGATTTTCTTTCTTAAAATCTGAACCGTCAATTTTTCGAATTGATCTTACCTGATATTACTAGTTTAAAATTATCTACAGTTTTCCCCATGGCATCCTCTCTCTCTATCTCCCCACTCCCCTACATCCAAAAGTCGGTTTTGGTCCTCTGATTCGTCTTTTCTCTTTCATCTGTTCAATAATAAGTACATTTTCCCCTCTTCAATGATAGATGAAATATGGCCCATATCAATCTACTTGCAACGTCTTTCCCTTTTCTATTCCATTTGGATGAACTCAATCTAATGCTAGAAGTTGGACGGAGTTTCCCAATTAACACCAAAAAGAAGTGCTCAACTTCCATAATGGCTTTCACTGGAACCACCCTCATCTACTTGAAAATCAACATCAAAAAAAATTGCGTGAATTTGAGCTTGGCTACTATTTTAGATGATTTAATTTGTAAATTGAGATTATGGTTGTCAAGTATTGAAGAAGTAGTAGAAGATATCAATCAGTCGCCATTGTTAATGGTCTGAAATTATATTATTCCATAACTACTACTTGGAACAACAGTCAAGAACATTAATTTTTGCGGGCCAAGCTATCATCACGCACAGCTAGGCTCTGTAATTGAGAAAAGCAAGCAGAATTAATTAATTGCTCATCAATTGAAAATAGAAACTTTAAATCTTCAATAACAAGTTTTAATGCTTAATGTCAACAGTGTTGCCATGGAGAGAGTGGAAAACATGGCCATATCGTAGTGTGAAGGGCCCGAATTAATCGAGAATCAAACTCTCACATCAACATAACTTCAAGTTGACCAATCCTAGATGCCTACATTTCTCGCTATGATTAACTGCACTCTCACTCCCAAAAAATCATTTTGGTGACTTTTAATGTTGAGAGAGTGGATTGAAGAAGGAATAACATTGCAATAAGTCATGAAAAACGAATACTCTAAGATAAAGAGAATAATGTCTTTAACTCAATTAGCAGGTTGTTGGTAAAAGGTTTCAACAGTCGAAATTTATTTTTATAAGATCAACGGCTCAAATTTTGCAACTACTATAATTGAAAAAAAAATTATGGTAGAATTTATGGTGGAAAAAAAACTCCTGATCAATATGAGTAAGTAACGTGAAAGACTTCTCAACCCCAATTTCCCAATCCTCTCAATCTCCGATTCTGCTCAATAACTGAAATATCCTCTTATTAAATCTCTGCCATTGATATAGAAAAAGTATCTTATTTTTTATTATAGAAAATGCTAAAGATTCACCCAATAACTACTTCTTCTTCATGCATCCCATCTCTCTCTCTCTCGTCATCCAATCACAAGTCACCCTTCCTATCTCTTCACACTACTTTGAACTAAGGAGGTATTTGGTAAGCAACTTTTTGAAGAGCTTTTTGGACCAAAATTAGTTGTTTGATCGCGTCAAAAAGCTAATTTAAGTGTTTTGTAGAATAATTTTTTGGAAGAGCTTTTTGGGTCTAAAAAATTATTTTGAAAAAGCTAATTTGATTAACTTTTGGGAAGAGCTTTTTAGGGAATTAGTTTTTTGTCTCACAACTTTGTTAGAAACAGTTAATTTCATCAAACAGTTTTTTTACAAACAGCTAACTCAAACGGCTAACAGCTAACAGCTAATACAAATAGCTAACAGCTAACACCTAACAGTTGTTTGCCAAATAGGGCCTAAGACTTTTGTATGCTTGCATTTTGCAAGTGAACAGTCCCATTTCCCTTCCAATGCCATGGCATGCTTCAATTGCCTATAAATTGCTCCCACTACCACTCAATCATCTTCTATATCAGGATTCTGATTGATATTGGTATTGTTCCTTAGTGCGTGACTCTTTGCAAAACTAAAAGGATTTTCTCTAATGCGGATGCATGTTATCCCATGGATTGTAACTTCCAAGAGGATGCAATAATGTGTTGACAATTTATTTTACTTAATTCAAAATGTCATTGCACGATTGGGATGATTACTTTGATTAATTGTTGATTATGTTTCCTTGATTATTTTTATATGCCTTCAAGGTCAGATTGTGCAACGTGAGAAATGAACAACCATGAAATTTATAGTTGTTTTGGGGTCACATTTGAAGGCCTTACAACATTACCGCTCTTTGAAGATAATATAAATGAGGGTGCTAATTGACAAGAAGGGGAAGCAAATCACCTCATTAGAAGAAACAGATGGGTTGTTTAGTACAGTGGAGCGGAGCTTGAACCTTATATTGGAATTTATGTATAATTTTCTATGTTTATAACTAGATGGGGGTCTATTAACATGTGTCATATTTTTGGAAATTTTTTTAATGGGTTATAATAAGGAAAACATATGTTAGATATGTTATGGTGTAATATTTGTAAACCATAAAGGTTGATATATAATGCATAAATGTAGACTTTCAAAGGAATGAATGACTTTATTTTGAAAGAGATTTGGATGTCTCTAATTATTCTTGAAGATTATGTCGCCTACTGTAAAAGAATTGGTATTTTCCGCTTATAACTTAGCAAACCTATTTCATATTTTCATACGTGAGTGATACGTGATCCCAATTGTCTCATGCTATGTGATGATTATTTCATTAATTAAGACCTACTTTTAATACATTATTTTTTCCTTTCTCATATATAATCTACTTATAACAGAAATTAGTAAGATTTGAGACTACAAAGACTCCAGAGAGAGGGGAGAATGATTTAATTTTCAATTAAAGTTTTCATTGATTGAAAAAGCCAATTTTGCTACTAATATGATCAAGTAAATCGGATAATGTTATATCTAAATGTTCAGAAAATATTTATGCAACAAATGATTTTATAAAATGAATTCTCTATAGCTTAAATTAAAAATTTATTTAAAAGATATTCCGTGCATCGCACAGGTCTATACTAGTATGTATATATATATGTGTGTATATGTGTGTGTGTGTGTATAATTTTCTGTTTTCTTTGTCAATCTCTAAATTGCATTTATTATCCATTGAAAATTTAAAGTTTAAGAGTTGATGTATATGCATATGTCGAACACAAAGATTAGACGAGTGGCATCCATAACTCACAAAATCCATAACCATAACTCATATTAGATGACGCTTATCTCTTGATTTTGATGAGATCTATAGGTGGCTTTTTGTATGCTTTCGTGTGTGAATGTCTCCCCCATCAATTTTTCTATAATCATGAGTGTCACTGAATCAAGATTAAATTATACTATAGCAATCTATAAGAGCCTCAGTGTACAAAACTGCACAATAGCAATTACATGATTAATGTTGTTAGGGAAAGGGATTCAGATCAACTTTGGGGTACCGGATATACCAACGAGTCGTGAATGACATCACTTTCCGTAAGACTCCGGATATACCAACGAGTCGTGAACGACATCACTTTCCGTAAGACTTATTTGCTGTGTACCACAAATAGTCTTCAGGATAAAACGCTGATAGACAAGTGTATATGTTTATGTTTTCTCGAGTTTGAACCATGGGAAAGTGACTCATAGGAATTTATTTATTTTTTTGTACATCTTATTCCCATCTTATTATCATATCCTATTGTTATATTTCTCTTCTCCTTATCCATGACTTTTATAACATGCCAAAAGGCACCATGCCAAGAGGCTCCACCAAGGATAGGAAAAGGTACCATGCCAAAATGCACCATACCAAGAGGCACCACAAAGAATAGGATAGGAGTTAACACGGCACATTTATCCAACAAACCAGATAAGAACCATTGGAAAACCAACTCTTGAAATATCTAACAATCCCCCACCATTTCAAGAGTAAGAAAAAATCGTATCAATCCCCTACTGTACCAATAATGAGATAAGACAAACTTTTGAGAAAACAAGGAGATTTATGCGTCATGAAAGTATCTTGCAATTTGAACTTTCACTTAGTGGACATAATTTTAATTGGTTTGAATGTCATAGTGGATACGTCTTTGAACTATACATCCTTTTTGACGAATTGGATACATCTTACACATAAACCTCAAAATACACTTAGAATTTTGACACAATTTAGGGCCACGTGTCCATATCCTTAGTGAGTGTACCAAGCCATGCCCCATTTGGCTCTCGAAGCGGCCACACTTCACACTCACATAGGTAGACTCTTTATACTCTTTCAAGCACATGCCCCCGTATATTATGGCATACCAACTTTACCGTTGAAGAGTCTATTAAGAGCTTTCGCTCACCCTTTTCCTTACATACAGGTAATTTCAAGCACTTAAACTTTGGGATGGAAGATAAACATAATAGTGCTTGCAACCGTCCATATGACAAGCTCGACCACATTGAACTCAAGACTTGACATCTTACAAAGTGTGAGTTGGGTGCCTATCATTGGTGATTAGATAACGGGCACTTACCCATCCCTATTACTAAGGTCACTAGATAAAAATATATCATTGCATGACCTTAAATATATGATAGTCATGCTCAAGTCAGTCCGAACTAGTCAATGCTTATACAACATTCAAGGTAAATATATATATATACATATCATTCCATGACCTTGAATACATCATGATCATAATCAGATCTATCTAGACTAGTTAGTATTGTAGAATATTTTGAATTCTCAAGAAATTATACCCCCGCCATTAATACGACTAAACCATCGTATTATAAGCCATGGGTAAAATCACACCATATAGCATATAGACTTTTGAAATGAATCCATATAAATTTGAAATTTCATACAACGTCCCTTTGTAAATCTTAATATTTGAGCCCACAAGATTTACAAAGTTGCTAATGTTCATAACCATAACATCTATCCAATTCTTATGGATTATTCGTATGGTTTTAATTCACAAAAATAATGCTCATAAAACCAAAAAAATTACCTCGGTTTTCATGGAAATTATTTTCCAACTTATGCATACTTACAAAACCAAATATTTTGGTTTTCATGGAAATTACATTCAATTTCCAACTTATATATCATAAAAATATCATACCTATAACCATAATTTAATCCAATAAATTTGGATTCTTTACACGGTTACACTTACAAATCAAAAATTTGACTTTTCATGGAAATCCTATTCCTAAACAAATAATTTTATAATCATGCGCATATCCACATTGCACCTTTTAAATTGAAGATTTTCCTCCATAATCTATGCCTAACTCATAGATTATCTTACAAGCTCACATATGATTAAATTATCATATTAACTTTGGCATACACCATATAATCATGGTATCTAAAACACATACATATCCATGTACATTTCTTTATAACCAACAAATACCAAATCACACTTTTAAGTTTTAGCCATAACTTTGTGTGACTTAATTTACAAAGGCAAACTTTAAACCCAAGCTGAGGATAAAATAACATGCCTTAAATCAATTTGAAACATCACATAATAAGTGGCCACAAATACCCACATTGCCATCTTAAATAAACAGTTCCTGATAAGCATCAATCTTGCATAACAAAATACTCACTTTGATACTTATATTTAATTTATAATCGGCATGATCAAAATGACATTTCATCATACCATCACAAAATGTGATTCAAACTGAAATTATTCGCCCAAGCATAAGTCTATTGCACCTTATAATTCATCTCAATAACTTATACATGATCAAATAACCAAATTGATACTCACAATTTTGGACATAATCAAATTTGTGTATAAGACATATAACCAAAAGATATTGCAAATTTTGACTACCAACTTTCAACTTTCATTTGGCCTTTTAAGACCATGCATATGAATGCATGAGATCAACATTCTAAACATAATCAATCTTAACAACGGCAAGGGCATCAAAACTTTAGACACACTACATGACAAAATATTGATCAACATTCATGTAGAAGTCTGACTAAGCGAAGGTGGCGTATACCGGCATGCATGCATGTGCTATCCACTTTGCAAAATGCATTACAAAACATATTTGATTCAAATTTCTCATAATATTCCATGATAATATCTTACAAACTTAAATGCATGCCATTGTCAAAATTTTACAGAAACACAAATCAGACAATGAATACCGTTAAGCAACTGCATGCATATAAATGAATACTGCTACCCATAAATTATAAGAAAAATACTTATCTTAACTTCCACCATATGGACAACTTCAGATATGGCATGGCCTTTGCATTACTGCCCATAAATACTCGATCATCCAAGATGGAGACTATGATCTTTTCTAAATTCAACACTTACAAACTTATCCCACTTCTGAAAAGTTGGATGTCATCTCATGAATCGTTGCCATCAAAATAAGTCTTACGATTGTTGGGGAAAGGGATTCAGATCAACTTTGTGGTACCGAATATACCAACGAGTCATGAACAACATCACTATCCGTAAGACTTATTTGCTATGTACCACAAATAGTTTTCGGGATAAAACGCTGATAGACAAGTGTATATGTTCATGTTTTCTCGAGTTTGAACCATGGGAAAGTGACTCATAGGAATGTGTTTTTTTTTTTTTGTACATCTTATTCCCATCTTGTTATCATATCTTATTGTTATATTTCTCTTCTCCTTATCCGTGACTTTTATAACATGCCAAAAAGCACTATGCCAATAGGCCCCACAAAGGATAGGAAAAGGTACCATGCCAAAAGGCACCATGCCAAGATGCACCACAAAGGATAGGATAGGAGTTAACATAGCACATTTATCCAACAAACAGGATAAGAACCGTTGGAAAACCAACTCTTGAAATATCCAACAAATGTTACGTGTCTATATATATGAATAATCTGATCATATATATGTGTCGATTTATCCAAGCATGATAACTGCATGCAAGACTAAATTATATCATCAACTTTTGGTCTCCCAGGCACTTTCTTATCATATGCTTATACTCCATGTAGAACTAAATTTCCTACAAAAGGATATGACATTCTGTGTGTTAGAGTCTAATATGGGGACTAACCTCTTGGAAGCGTACAATTACCCAGTTGTCGTTGAACCACGAACAGTCGAAAAACCGGCGGCTACTAGAGTCCCGGCGAAAAACCACGTCACAAAACCCGAACACTCAGACGGTTATTAGCGTTTTTGGAGAGACAGAGAGGGTTGAGAATTTTCTAGCCTCAAAGAAAACTGATTAACACACCTCCCCTCGGTTAGCAGTTTTTAGGGCTATTATAATTCCCCCTCAACCCCACTAAACCCCTATTTTAAGGGTTATGTGGCCGTTTATAACCTATTACTAAAAATAGGCTTCAGCTCCCACTCGGCCACTCAAGCCATAACGACGTCTCTAAGACAATCGTTTCCTCTTTAAACGCATCATACCAGGAATGAGACGTGCGACCGCAAATAACAGGTAGCGCTTTGTTAAGACACCGCCAATCTAACAAAGGCACTTTCAATGCTTGCCATGTTACCCCGAATCATCCTCTCATTGCTAACGACATACAACGTCCCTTTATGTCTGATATATCATATGGTTATAACCTCAGTATAACCGCCCGGGCTGATATAGCAATGTTGGATCGATTCTTCCTTAGACACTTATAATGCTTCATTTTAGCATGATAGCTTTCCTAATGTGTTCCGCTGGACTATCTATTTTATAGCCCTTGGAGTTCACATCAAAGTAGCTACATCATACCTCAAATCCACATTACAGTTCTAGGTCAGAGGGTGTCATCTAAATAGACCACAAAGTCTATAGGGATCACATAGTGGCAAGGAAGGGATTCAATTGTCACTCCCCAGGTCGACTTAAGCACACACAGTATGAATGTGTGTCATGGTATAACTCCCACTGAGGTGAGTTGTCACTTTATATACCATACGAATTACAAGTCCAGTTTTCCCTAAAAAAACTGACCCGAGTTACTTGGTTACTGTACAAAACATAACCCAGATACTCAAAATTCGGCTTTAGGCTTCGATATAAGGTTGTATTATATCCGATTTACTTAAAATCTCATCTTAGACTAACTAAGGCGACTATTCATTATCCGCATCATTAAAATCGCGGTAATAATCAATATTGCACACCTAGTGCCAATATGATCAAATCTTATCCTACTCGCCACTTAGACGTCAGGATTGATCATCCATGTGATAAGATAATCAGAAGCCTAGTGACATTTAGATATGCCTAATCAAACAACCAAAAAAAACGTAATGAACATTTTAGGAAAAAGAAACATCAATCTTTATTCATAAGAAACATTCATTACATATGTCCAAAACAAAACATCCCCAATAACTAAAACCTATGAAGACCTAAACTCATCACATGAGTTTTGAACGTATCTCTAGGAGTAGGTTTAGTCAAGGGATCAGCAACCATCTTACTAGTAGGTAAATACTTTACAATGACTTCTTTTAACTTTATGGCGTTTCTTACAAAATGATAACGCCGTTTAATATGCTTAGCCTTCCTATGGAATTTAGGATCCTTAGCATATTGGATAGCGGCAGTATTGTCGCACCACATTTCCACAGGATCATCAACTCTCGGAGTGAGATTGAGATCCTGAAGAAAACTCCTGAGCCAAATCGCCTCCTGAGCGGCGAGGCAACAAGCGACATACTCTGCTTCCATAGTTGATAAAGCTATGCATTCCTGCTTCTTGCTGCACCAAGATATGGCTCCCCCACCAAGAGTGAAGACATATCCTGAGGTGGACTTAGACTCATCCAAGTCACCACCCCAGTCAGCATCAGAGTAACCTCTTAGTTTTAAGTCCACTCCTTGGTAGCAAAGTACCAAGTCAGTAGTCCCCCGAAGATAACGCATTATCCTCTTGACAGCTTGCCAATGAACGATTCCAGGGTTACTTTGGTAACGACTTACCAAACCAACCGCGAAGCAAATGTCAGGCCGTGTACATAACATGGCATACATTAGGCTTCCTATAGCACTAGCGTATGGGACATTGCTCATCTTCTGTTTTTCAACTTCTGTTTTAGGGCATTGCTCTAGACTCAAAATCAAACCCTTGTCTACTGGAGTATCAACGGGTTTGGAGTAATGCATCCGAAACCGTTCTAGGACTTTCTCGATATATGCCTTTTGGCTTAAACCAAGAAGTTTCTTCGAACGGTCTCGGAGAATCTCCACACCTAGGACATACCTAGCTTCACCCATGTCCTTCATCTCAAAGACGGAAGATAGCCACCTCTTGGTGGCATTGATCATCTCTAGATCACTTCCAGCTAGTAGGATGTCATCGACATACAAGGTAAGAAACATAATTCCTACACTTGTCCTTTTGACATATACACAGTGATCTTCTGAAACCATGGTAAAGCCAAAAACAGTGATGGCTTCATGGAATCTGAAGTACCATGCTCTAGAAGACTGTTTGAGGCCATATATGGATTTTTTAAGGTGACAAACCTTGTCTTCCTGGCCTTTTGATACAAAACCAATAGGCTGGACCATATATATCTCTTCCTCAAGATTTCCATTTAGGAAAGCAGTCTTCACATCCATTTGGAACAGTTCTAAATCCAAATGGGCTACTAGCGCCAGAAGTAAGCGAATCGAGGCTAATCTCACCACAGGAGAAAAAGTTTCCTCGTAGTCTACACCCTCAACTTGGGTGTAGCCTTTCGCTACTAAACGGGCTTTGAACTTATCAATTGATCCATCTGCCCGACGCTTGACCTTGAAAACCCATTTGTTTCCAATGGCTCTGCGTCCGGGAGGAAGGTCAACTAGATCCCAGACTTCATTCTTTGCCATCGAGTCCAACTCATCTCTCATGGCATCCATCCATTCCTTATCGTTTGGTGATTCCAAAGCCTCTACATAAGAGGTTGGCTCTTCTATTTCTAAAGGAGCACAAAAGAAAATTTCCTCTTCGATTTGAAAATACCGTCGAGGAACTCTTCCACGCTCACTTCATCGAAACACTTTAGGACTAGGCGGTCTAACCTGTTCAGACTCGGGATCAGGATTTCTCCCCCTTTTCTTTTGAGATACAGAATCTCGAGATACAGAACCTCGAATAGGAGAAGAACCACTCCCACTAACCCCTTGGGGTGTGGGTTCCGGAGAATGAGGACACTCAGTCTCTGGTTGAGTGTCCTGAACAGCCAGGTCTCCCTGCGTCTCAACAGTAGGGACACTCCCACTATCTCTAACGTCAGGGAGGTGCATATCCTCGGTGTCTTGGGCAGTATACAAATCCTCCCCCTCACCGAGAGATAGGTTCGTTTGTAACTCATACAATCGAAAGTCCTTGTTTATGTCACCAATACTAGGAAACTCATCCTCAAGGAAATCGACATTTCGGGAATCTAATTCCTTCATGCCTCCATTTGGATGTTCTCCATACATCACATAACCCTTTGAATGTTGCGGGTATCGAATAAAGATCATCTTGGTGGCCCTTGGACCAAGCTTACCATGTTTATGGGTTGGGTTATGCACATAGCCTGCCGAACCCCATGGTCGTAGATGGTCCAAGGAGGGATGTCTACCATTCCATAACTCATATTGAGTAGTAGGCATACTCTTGCTAGGTACTCGGTTTAAGATGTAAGTAGCCGTTAGCAAGGCATCACCCCAAAAACTAATCGGAAGATTAGCTTGGGCCATCATTGACCTGACCATATCAAGTAATGTGCGATTCCTACGCTCAGCTACACCATTTTGCTGCGGAGTGTATGGAATCGCTAGATGTCTCACGATACCCTTTTCCTCACAGAACGCCTTGAACAAATCAGAAAGGTATTCACGACCACGGTCGGTTCAAAGAGTTTTAACTTTTCGTTCCAACTTGGTCTCTACTTCTGCGACGAAGAGTTTGAACACATCTAGAGCCTCGTAGCGGTGTGATAATAGATATACATACCCATATCTAGAGTAATCATCTATTAAAGTGAGGAAGTATACAGCACCACTACGTGCTCGAACATTCATTGGTCCGCAAATGTCGGAGTGAATGAGTTCTAAGGGAGCAAGCGCTCTAGAAGCCTTACCAAAAGGTTTCTTAGTCGCTTTTCCTGCTAAACAAGGCTCACATATAGGTAGCTTAACCTTAGTAAGTTTGCCTAATAGACCTTCTTTAGCAAGTCTAGTCATTCTATCTTGACCTATGTGTCCAAGTCTAGCATGCCATGTTACAGAATCACTACTAGAATCAACAGATGACACAAAAACAGAAGGTGCTTTACTAGAATAATAATCATTATCTAAGTCAAGCGCAAAGAAATCGTCTACCAAAGATGCATGGCCAAACAAATTGCCACCATACTCAATGTTCAAACCATCAGTTTGCGAAACGAATTGAAAACCTAATTTCCAAAGAGAAACATAAGAAACAAGCGAACATCGCACCCCAGGTGCATAAAGGGCATCGTGGAGTAGCAACGAATTTCCTCCACGCAACTTGAGTTTGTACGTTCCGACACCCAGAACGTCCTCTGCAGTCCCATTACCAAGTGTCACAGTCTGTGTCCCCACCGGGTAAGGATAGAAAGACACAAACCCCTCCTGGTCTAGAACTACGTGCTTACTTGCTCCCGAATCTATAATCCAGTTAGGAAAAGATTTAGCAACAAATGCATGGGAACAAACAAAAAAATCACTAGTAGGGATTGAAGAAGGTACCTTGGCCTTAGGCTCGGGACAATCCCGAGCAAAGTGGCCCTTCTTCCTGCAGGCATAGCACGTCACACATGCCATGTTCTTCTCCACCTTACCCTTAGGTTTCGATTGCTTCTTAGCAATCCCACCTCTAGGGCCAAGTTTTTGTGAGGGACGAACATTTTTCTTCCCTCGCTTAAACCTGTTTACTTTCGGCCTGTCCACTCTGGCAACAAATGCTGAGGGAGGTGAAGCCATTGCCCTGAGGCGCTCATCCTCTAACTCTAGGTGCTTAGCAATCTCACCAAAAGTTTTGATGTGAGTACTATGCACCATTAGAGTGAGAAACGGTTTCCACTTAGGATCGCCTTGGTTTAGTGCACGCAGCAGATTGTTTCTTTGGTCTTTCTCAGAAAGGTCTATCCCGCCAGCTCTGAGGTCTCGAATCATGGACTGCATAGTCCTGATATGTTCAGCTACGCTTCGGGTAGAGTCTATCACATAAGACATCCACTTAAGATGCATTGCTTGTAGCCTCGTTTCCAAAGTCTGACCATATCGGATTCGAATGTTATCCCACATCTCTTTAGCTGTGGGAAAAACCTCGAACTCGCCGATTAGATCGTCGTGCATGCAATACAACATAGTATAGCGTGCCTTACGATCCTTTTTACACCACGCTTGGTACTCAACCAAGCGTGCCTTGTATTCCTCAGTGGCGGTGATATCTTTACCATCATTGTCTGTTGTCGCAGGGGGTGGCATAATGAACGTTATGTGCTCTAGCACATCACGTTCTTCCAGGAGAAACTCAATCTTCCTGTGCCACATATCATAGTTGGACCCATCCAACTTGTTACTGGTGGACAAGTTAAAAATCATAGAGGTGTTCAAAGCCATATCTACAAGTAAGAAGGGAAAAATGGACGTTTAGGCATATCATACATATAATCAAAAATAATCTCAAAAACTATCATTCATGTTTATATGTTCGAAAATTTCGCTAAGCTCATAATCATCACATACTATATGAATTAAGAATTTGAGAAAAACTTGATTATTATTAATCCACAATAAACATATTCTTATGGATACAACGTTAAACATATTAACATTCAAAAACTAAACATCACTAAGACGTCAAAAATAAGCATAATATAAAACACATTTAATTTAAGCTTAAAAATAAAGAAGAACCAATCTCTTATTGATCCAACACACACAGCGTATATTGTTGTTTCACATGCCAATTAATAAGCATAAAATTAAATGTGACATGAAACTCATTCATATATGTAAATTGATTTAATTGGCATGTCCGAAACCAAAAAAAATGAATAATTGCATGATACATAATCATAACAAACTGACTCACATATTACGTCAAACAAATTAACATAAATCATTTTAACATCACAAAAATGTCAAAACAACCTAAGTAAAACAAATTTACTTAATAATTTATAAAATGAATTTACAAGTTCATATCGCGTGTTATTAAACATATCTAAACACATGCTCATCACATAAACACATTCATGATAACTGTAAAACAAATTCACAGCCACCTAATTCTAAATACAAAACCGAAATGAATTAAACAAATTAATCACGGGCTACGAAAACAAATTTAAATTCGATACATAATCAAAGTACGAATTTAAATTCTGTACATAATCAACAATATGATACACAATCACCCAAAAAAAATAATCAAAATATGAATTTAAATTCAATAAATAATCAAAATATGAATTCAAATTCAATACATAATCAAAATATGAATTCAAATTCAATAAGTAATGAATTTAAAATCAAATACTTAATCAAAGTATGACACTCAACCATTTTCATTAATAAAACAAACCAGACATTAAACACCCCCCACCCCCTTTTATTTTGACTTCACGACACCCCCCATCCCCCTTTTTGTTCTCGACCCGTCTTCTTCACTGCTGGGTCTCTCTCTGCCGAGGCCCTCTGCCTCTCTCTCTTCTCAATTCTCTTTCTCTCTCTCCACTCAAGAGGCATGGCTTTCGGCTTCCATGGTTTCCGGCACCGAGCTCTCCATGGTTTCCGGCACTAAGCGTAGCCATCTACCCCCCCCCCCAACCAAAAACAACCACATGATGAACCGCCGCCCCCCCATGGCCTCTAAAACGCTTTCGAGCTCCTTTTCCGGCAACCTTTTGGAAGAACCACCGTCGCCATCACATAGATCGGGCGACGACGATCTCACCGGTACCACCCACTCTCGGAACGCGCCACCTAGGCGGCGGCGCGTGTGTCACACGCGCCGCCCTATGTTGGGTTTTTTGAGGGTTCGGTTGTGCAAGGTTGTAGATCGGGGCGTTTGGAGGTCAGATCGAGGAAGAAAAGAGGCAAAACGGCGACCTCTCGGCGGCGCATGGGATACACGCGCCACCCTTCCTGGGAGTGCCCTAGTCCACTCACCCCTCCAAGGTTCGAATACGGGGGGGGACGGGGGGGTCGAAGCCGAGGGGCTAGTCTGGACGCTTATATGAATTTCACATAGAAAACAAAAAAAGATGCATATTGTTTCCTATTTTTTTCATCAGCATGTCGGACAAAACAAACATATTTAAACATGCCTTTGATTCGGGAACAAAAACAACTAGGGTGGCTCTGATACCACTGTTAGAGTCTAATATGGGGACTAACCTCTTGGAAGCGTACAATTACCCATTTGTCGTTGAACCACGAACAGTCGAAAAACCGGCGGCTACTAGAGTCCCGGCGAAAAACCACGTCACAAAACCCGAACACTCAGACGGTTATTAGCGTTTTTGGAGAGACAGAGAGGGTTGAGAATTTTCTAGCCTCAGAGAAAACTGATTAACACACCTCCCCTCGGTTAGCAGTTTTTAGGGCTATTATAATTCCCCCTCAACCCCACTAAACCCCTATTTTAAGGGTTATGTGGCCGTTTATAACCTATTTACTAAAAATAGGCTTCACTGTGGAACACAACCAATGCAATGATCTTTATTAAAACTTCCTAAATTAGTCCACCGAGTAAAATAAAACAAAAATTTAGTGAAGGTCAATTTTTTATCAAGGTAAGTTTGATTGCATGATAAGTTATTCGGTTAAAAAGTATTCAGTCAATAGAAAACCTAACTTCAAACTACATAAATTATCATTTTTAAATAAAATAATAAAGAATAAAAGACTTCTACTACTATAAATATCAAATATTAGAGATATAGACATATCATTATGATAATTGCAAACTTATTTACTATAAATACACATCATTAAGAAATAATAAAAAATTTCCTACTACCACTACTACTACTACCACTACTACTACCACCACTACTACTACTACTAGTTAACAAATCAAAAGTCTCATCACAATAAATTAGAGATTGTATTCCTCCCCGGATATGGAAATGTGCTTTCCAAATGAGACACTTGTATGCATACACAATAATTTCGGTTAATTATATAAAAAGGATGGCGTTGTGATTTCAATATAGCCAATGAAAGAATAATCTCAATTTCCTTCATAAGAGGGCTGATTGTGCGGGCTCTTAATTATGCAAGACTCGGAACTTCATCAAGAACCTACTTTTAGGCTCTGTTTGGTCCTTAGAAAATTTGATGGAAAGAAAAGTCAAAGGAAAAAAAGCAGGAATAAAATGAGTTTTTTTCTCTTGTTTGAATTGAGGAAAAAATATAAGAATTTGGATGAAAAATTTGAATGTTAATGAACTATTAAATTATATTGATGTCATCTAAGCAATGTGAGGTTGGAGGAGGTTGGAAATTTTCTTCAAACTTTCCTCACAATTTTATGAGGAAAATTTTATCACTTGTTGTTAATAATTTTTCCACATAACTCTCCTCCATATTTTTTTTATTTGTGATTTTCTCTAAACCAAACACAAGAAAAAAAGTAACTTTTCCTATTTTTTTTCTTTCTATCAAATTTTTCAAGGTCCAAATGAAGCCCTTAGTTATTAAAAAAATAATAAAAAACCCTGGTAGTTAGGGAATATATAGCGAACAGAGAGGAACAATCTGTACTAGAAATTCAGTTAGTTTTCAAAATGATCTCTATTTGGCTCGAATAAAATGTGTAGAAGAAACTTGTGCCAGAACCACGCCCAACCTGTGGCTCTTAATTATCGGACAACCCCATTTTGACCCAGATATAAATTGGTAAGCCAAACTAAACTCTTGACCAATATCGCTTGTACTTTGAAGACAGAACACGTAGACTGACCAATAGCAACCCCAAAGAGCACCTAGATCCAAATGGCACAACTCAAACGACACTTGATATAAAATTCTGTCCAGCCAAACATAACCCCACCCAAATGAAATTGATTGGACCAAAAACGAATGCAGCTCCAGGCAAAGGTGGAGGATAGTAGCTCAAGCTGTGTAGGATGTACTAAACCTTGTGTTATTACTGAGGTCTTACTGTTCCCAAAAGGCAAAACTGGTATATGCAAAGAAAAAGAGGAAAAGAAAACATGCGTACTTTCTAGCAATTGAAAAAGTTTCTGTTGCCTAAAACATTCTGCAAGATTATAATGGAATGTTGGATTGAAACCAGTGGCGGATCTAGGCATGTAAATTAGGGGTGTCCATAAATTAATATCGTTAGTAATATACACTATTTATTTTTTTTGGCATCCAAAAATCAAAAATTATATTTTTTAATATAGAATTTTTTTATTTTTTTTTTGGGGTTAGGGTGTCCATGGACAACCCTACGCCCCACATAGCTCCGCCCCTTATTGAAACATAATGTTTAATAAAGCATATCCTAGTTCTGTTGTAGAATCTTGATAATTCAGTTGTAAGGGTAAGGATAATTCAGTTGTAAGGGTAAGGTTCAAGTCCAAGTAGGGTTAATTTCAACTGGGTGATGTTTGAGTCAAAGAAACCTCGGTTTGGTTCGGGTTTGAGTTACGTCATTTTTAGTTTTAGTAAATTCTAAAACCTATTGATGGTTGGTCCAATGAACTTGTCTACCAAGCAACATAACTTTGCAAGAAACTTTTGGTTAGGATAGGTTTGAGTTGCTTCAATTGTTGTTTAGGTTAAAACCAGCATAAGATCCTGGGCCGAGTATGAATCCAGGTCATTCAAATCGATTAGAATCAGCTTAACTCCATTTTGGATCGAAGGTTGAGGAGGTCATTCAGTCAGACAATTGGCTGTAGTTAGTTTTCCAAGTCAAGCCTACTCTCCCCTACACCCCTGCGGCCCTGCTTAACCAGACTTCAGGGAATTGCTTGACTATAAGAAGAAAAATAAAAGATTAGCCAATGCAAGGGAAAAAGGAGAATTCTCGAATGAGGTTGGCAGCCCCTTCGGATGACAAGCAAAGAAACCAGAAAACAGAGACACCACTTAATGTAACGCCGACGTATGACAAGAATGTATGCTTGTCTGTGAAGGCAACACACTGCAAAAGGGGGGGGGGGGTAACATTAAAATCATGGGATGCAATCACTTACTTGCGTGTGCCAGTGACAGCTTCATCCCAGGTACCGCAGCAAAACTCCATCATTTCCAAGCACAATCCCAGTTTTCTCATTAATAAACCTGAAAAATGCAGGTTGATTTTCCTCAGCCAGAATGAGGAAACATGTGGAGTAGATGAGGCAATTTGATAGTTTAAATGATTGAAATACCCACAAAGTCTACGCAAGTCAATCATACTGAGAATTCTAGAGGCTTTGGGAGAGAATTTTCTCTTGGTGCTTCCCTTCACCATGGTCCCTTTTATTAAGGTAAAACAGAAGATACATCCCAACTGTACAATATAATTGACCTAAAATAGATTCCTAGGATATACAAGTTTAATGAAAGCTAAATCAGAATAAAGCTACAATATACAATATATGTGCTACAATATAGTTGGAGAATATTATGTATCCAATACTCCCCCTCAAGTTGGAGTGTGTGGATGTGCAACACCCAACTTGCCAAGAAGATAGTGAAACTGCCGTTGACCAAGAGCTTTTGTGAATATGTCGGCAAGTTGTTCCTTGGTAGGAGTATAGCAGGTAACAATGACACCAGAAACCAACTTGTCCCGAACAAAGTGGCAATCTACTTCAATGTGTTTGGTCTGCTCATGAAAGACAGGATTAGCGGCAATATGTAAAGCTGCTTGGTTATCACAATGCAAGATAGCAGGAGGAATAGAAAATCCAAGGGACTTCATCAAATTACGCAACCAAACAACTTCACTGGCAGCATCAGCCATGGCGCGATATTCCGCTTTGGCAGAAGCACGAGAGACTGTGTCCTGTTTCTTGGTTTTCCACGAAATGGGTGATGTGCCAAGTTGAATAAAATATCCAGTGATAGACCGTCGCGACATGGGACAACTTCCCCAATCGGAGTCACAATAAACTTGAAGACTGAACGTAGAAGTCGGAGCTAACAAGATGCCTTGACCTGGATTAGACTTCAAATATCTCAATATACGAAATGCTGCTTCCCAATGGTTCCCAATGGTCTTGACGTGGGTCTTGCATAAATTGACTGAGTACATGGATAGAGTAAGTGATGTCAGGATGAGTAATAGTGAGATAAAGGAGCCGCCCAACAAGACGTCAATATTGTGAGGGATCAGATAGAGGAGCACCTGAAGTGTTTGATAGCCAAAGTTTTTACTCCGTAGGGAACGAAGCTGGTTTGGCCCTGAGTAAACTTGTTTCAGTGAGGATATCCAAAGTGTATTTCCGCTGACATAAGAACAAGCCCTTGGGGGATCGAGTAACTTCAATGCCGAGAAAGTACTTCAAAGACCCGAGGTCTTTGAGCTTGAAGCGATCATTCAAGTAGACCTTGAATGCTGCACAGTGAGCGGAACTATTTCCGATCAAAACCAAATCATCCACATAGACAAGAAGAACTAGAAAGACTCTGCCATGCCTGTAGGTGAATAAGGAGTGATCAAGTGGGGACTGCTTGAAACCATAATCATGTAAAGCCGAGGAAAGCTTAAAATACCACTGTCGCGGTGCTTGTCGAAGACCATAAAGAGACTTATTCGGTTTACACACCAAATGAGGAAAGGGTGTGGCGAACTCAGGTGGAGGCTTCATATAGATATCCTCATCGAGGTCGCCATCAAGGAAAGCATTGTGCACGTCCATTTGATGTAATCCCCAGCCTTTAGAAATGGCTATAGTGAGGATGTAACGGACGGTGACCATGCGAGCCACTGGTGCAAAGGTTTCATTATAGTCTACACCTTCAACCTGGTGATTTCCCAACTGGGGAAACCGAAGGGGTGCACGGATGAGTCAAGGAAGAGGACGAGCTGTGCAGTTGTGGAGTAGTGAGGGTGGAGGCTGAGAGGTTGCTGAAGCAAATGGAGGTCGTGGCGTGAACAACAAGAGGACTGGTGAGGCGCTTCTAGCAACAGGAAATGAAGACAAAAACAAGGCTGAAGGAAACGGGCTTCAGGCTCGGTTTGGTGGGCTTCCGATAGCCCAACTTGAAGAGGTGTATGCTTATTTTAAAGACAAAGAGGTTTGGTGATGCTCCCATTTACGAACCCGAGTTTGTTTTTTGATTTTAATGCGTTGACAGTCAGTCGGCTCCAATTGGCATAATTATTGCCATTAAGGTTTACGGGGCTGATAATATTGCTAGGACTATCCGAACTGCAGAGGTAGTATGGGGATTGTGGGTTTGTTGGATCAACACTAATGTGGTGTTTCTTGTCATTGATCTCCTTTTGCTATTCTTGGTTGTCCTTGCCGTCCATGGCTTTGGGTTTTGACGTTGCAAAGAATTTATGGCCTATTCGTTGCAAAGCTATGATACCATGAGAATTTTAGAGGCTTTGGGAGAGAATTTTCTCTTGGTGCTTCCCTTCACCATGGTCCCTTTTATTAAGGTAAAACGGAATATACATCCCAACTGTACAATATAATTGACCTAAAATAGATTCCTAGAATATACAAGTTTAAGGAAAGCTAAATCAGAATAAAGCTACAATATACAATATACAATATATGTGCTACAATATAGTTGGAGAATATTATGTATCCAATACATACATTTTGGCCCCATCCAACCCGGGGGGGGGGGGGGTGCACAAACTTCCTTCTCTAGTTTGATATAAACAATCTTCTTGTTTTTAACTTCCTTCTCTAGTTTGACATAAACAATCTACTTGTTTTTTTTTCTATGTATTCTTTCAGTGCAGGGGGGAGGGAAAAGTGACTCATAAATTCAGTACTTGCCTTTGAGGAGAACACCAGCTTTGATTCCAACACTTCCCTCACCCCTTACTCAACAAGGTAAAGAATGGTGGGAAAGTGCAGAATTTGAAAAGCAAAGCTTTATTTCACATTCCATGGCTTCATTAATGCCAATTGCATAAAGGCCATATTCGCTAAATGCATATTTCATACTTCTCTAAGGATATTCTGAACTTATAATTTTCTTTCCCTTTCCTCTCACTTATCCCTGCCTTAGACTAGATCTTAATAAAAAAATAACCATCGTGATCCATGGTCTCTGGCCCATTTGAATGATGAATAGCAGTATTAGATTATAGAGGAATTGGACTTACTTCACAGAATAAAGATTTGCTGCTATATTATCAGCTGCTTTGCCCCCATTTGTGGTTTTCAACAGTATCCCGCTGCCTCCAGCTGCCCAAGCTTCATCCTATATTAGGTTAATTCAGAACATTAGTGAATGACAAAGAGACGAGGTGAGTTTGTTGCCGATGGCAGGTAGAAGGCTAAGTGGAAACAGCCTTTTCCTCAGGGAAGCAGCAGCCCTGGCTTTTGCATAGTCACCAGGAGTGCAGAATGATATATGCAAGTATAGAAGACTACTATTGGCCATTTTGCTTACAGCATAAGTCTAACGCTTCACTACCTACATAAAACCTACTATAGCAAACATTAATATACAAAACTCATATACCATCAAGGGAAAGCTATTCAGTAGAACTCGAATTTACTTAACTGTCATTTTCAGCAGAACCAAAATCGAAATTCAGCTTTGGTGCGTCAGCAAAAGCAAATATCTCACTTTAACTGCTTTCCAGTTCCTTTCTTTCTGATCTACATGCACCATGTCCCCATCTTCAAACTCAGGATTGCAAGGGTATGGTCGTCGAGTGTGTAAATGAACCTGCCTTGCGAGGGTTATTATTTCTATTATGCAGGAGTTGAAGCCTCCTTTTGTTTTCCCTTTTTGGGGGGAGGGGGGTACAGGAAAAATCATAGGATGTAGGATTCACGCTAAACGGTCATTTGATGAAAAAAATGAAATGGCAACTAGTTTATTAACAGGGTACTTCATATAAATCTCCTAGTTCCTACATATATACATTGGGGATTCATACTCTGTTCTGGGGTTTGATTTCCAGTTGTGGGGCATTCTGTTCTGTCTCTTTCAAAAGGATACTTGAGAACCTAAAGGTGATACAACTTAATGCGGTTTTTTTTTTTTTTTTTGTACTAATCGTCTGTCTGTTCAAAAGGAAGGGGTCAGTCTACAGAATTGTGATTGCGGACAACACTTGCAGATATTTATGTTTCAAGATTAATTTCATTACTGTACTAACATGAATTCAAAACGCAGTCAGCTTCAACTTCATGGCTTTGCGGACACCCCAATCTCAATCAACACAGTTTTCAAGTTGAAACCGCCCCGATGGGAGGGAAAGAGATCCATGACATAAAAAATGGAAAAATAAATAAATAAATAAAATGAACTTCTTCTTACCACATTCCAGGGCCAACTTAAAAAGGAAAAAAGATAATTGAATTCGTAATCACACATTATCTTCTATGTGCCATACAGAGGAAACTTATTGGAGCAGCACCTGTGAGCGATATCCTACATCAACGCATCAAGGATGCCAAAACCACGACTTTGAACTGGCACTTCTTCAAACTCCCCTGTTATCTGAGTCACACAAGGTCATTGGCATTAAGGTCTGAACAAAAACAAAGATTTCACTGTACAGACTATGTCACAACCCGAGGCTGAACAACAGAAGTTGAAATCCAAATAAACTATTAGACTATAAGACCAAGATAAAAAATGGTCCAGTAACAAATGTTGCGTAGTTACCGAAATACAAAACCTTATGCACTGATTAAACATCAGAACATCCACATTGATCAAATCTCTCATTCAACATAATGCAACCCAATCAAGCTTTCCATGCACTCAAGTTTAAGCATCCGAGGAAACCAACAGATAAAAGAGGACATCATGAAAGATCCAAATACATACCACATCAATATAACCAATGAATGCTCGGGTCACTGATGTATAAATATATGTACACACACAGACATATATATATATATATATATATATATATATATATATATATATA
>JACYFF010003369.1:67798268-67809528 GCA_017589665.1 Selenicereus undatus
ATATATATATATATATATATATATATATACACACACACACACACACACACACACACACACACATTCTATCTAATCTACTCATTCTATCTTGTCTATTGATTCAAATTAGTGTAACTCAAAACAATCATATAAAAGTTTTGAGCATTCATTTAGAAATTAAATTTAAATATAATTTTTGCCATATATCATTCTAACAATGTAGCAATTAGGCTCAAAACAAAATAGGAAATTTCAGAATTACTATTTTGATAAGAATTAATTAATATTGTCAACTCCCTTTATTGATAAAAACAAAAGAAGGCATGCCATAAACAAAGATTTATCCCACTTCTTATTGCAAAATTTGTCTAGACTATTAAGTTCAACCTAAGCAATGAAAGTCTTATTCAAATTGAGTAAGATTTTATAATTTGGACAATCTTTTGGCTAAATGTCATTTTGATCTTATTTATTTGTCTATCATAAACTAAACTATGGGTATGTTTTGATTCGATGGTTAATCATTTTATTTGAAAATAGTTTTGCCAATTGTAATGGATGATGAAAGACTATATTTCTTATATAGTCAATTTCACCTTAATGTGAAAAACAAAGTTCTAATGAGATAATAGTCTAGTCATTCGGTTCTGAAATATCATATTTTATACCCTCATTAAGTCGATTTTTGCTCGCAATTAATTATACTTTCTAGGATTTTTATTTGGTTGTTGTCTATTTTGTAGGAAATAATGTCTATTAAGGGCCAAGCCCCCACCCGGCCAACCCTGCAGCCATCCCAGGCCAAGAAGCCAGTTGGCCCCATGGCCTGTGGCCAACCATCTAGCTTCCCCTAGCTCGTTTTCGTCACCTGCCCCTGTTCCCACCGCAACCCTCTTGCCTTCATTGTTGGTTCGACTATTGTTTAAGAGGAGTCTTGAGGTGGTTTTTAGAGAGAGCTTTTTGGAGATTCTAGAGTTAGGCTTGGCTTAGGGTTAGCCGGTAAAATCCCATTAGGAGATAATAAGTAGATTGGGATTTATTTTAGCTAATTTGATTGAAGCTTGTAGATTTTAAATTTCATTCAAACAATTATGACCAAGTTTTCTCTTCCATTTCTCTCTATATTTCATATTTTCATGCCTGCTTAGATTATGTTAGTCTAGTTCTTGTGTTTGATTTTGTTTAGTTAAATGTTTAGTTTTTATTGTTAATCCATGCTTAATTAGCTTGTTAGATTAGGTTAGGTTCATGTTCTCTCCTCCATAGTTCATGTTTTTTTTTATTTGTTTGCTAGTTTGGGTGTAGTTAGATTTTATCGTGTTCTTGTGACGATTAGTAGCTAGTTATTATAGGCATGAATTGTGATTAGCCCTTTGATGGCTAATTAGTCTTGGATTAGGCCCAATCACACCTAATTTATGTTTTCAATTTAAATTTTTCTCTCATGTCTGCCAAGTGTTCGATGGAATGCTTAAAAGAGCTTTGATCTATATTTTTGGGCGATTGATTTATGCCGAAGGTGAGACCAATTAACTAGTATGGGAGGAAGAATAGACGAGATTGCACACGAAAGCAGTCAAAGTTGCTAATCTAGTAGTCTAATTGGACTAACCACATTAAAATAGGTCGTTAGGCTAATTACATTGGCCCATGACCCCTGAAGGTTGGCTTGGGTGGTCATTGATGGTGCAATCGGCCATTTCTAATTCTCAATATAGGTTTGGTAGGTTAGGACTTGCCTTGACTATTTGGTTTGTTCATCGATCAAATCACAATCCCCAGCCCCTCTTTTGTGTTTATTGGCTTCACTTAGCCTATTTTTCATTGTTTTTTCACCTAGTTTAGCTTGAACCACTTAAGTTGATTTCAGTTCTTGAAACTCAACTCACTGTGGATGATACTCCAACCAATAAGCAATAAACCTTGTGCTTCAGGTTACAAATTTAAAACTTAAACTATTTTTATCATGTTCATTTTTTTATGTAGAAATATTAACCGCAAGCATACGACTCACATCATAATACTAAAGGGTCGTCTTCTCAGGGAAATAGACTTAGAATTACCAAGTCAGTTAAAAGATTTAATCTAGATAACGATAGGTTGATTATAAAGGAAACAACCAAATTAAGCGAGTGAATTCGTTCTTGTTAATAGGAAAGGACTTTGATTAGCGATTAAGGTCACTAATATGCCTACTTTACAGGAGCCCCAATTTTCCTAGCCAAATCATAACTTAAAAGGCGTCGGTTATCTCATTTAGGAACTCCCAATCTTCTCTTGAAGAGCAAGGATAGCCTCCAACCAGTAAATCCTCCTATTCTCATGGGGATTTGTTGGTTGGGCACAAGATAGATAACCCCTCCACCTAGCCAACCCTTAGGCTATTCTCATCAAAGTCAACAATCCTACCCCTAACCACATGAATTAATGGCTCATCTTTCAATGTAGCCATTAGCCTCAAATGTCAGGTAAAATTTTCTTTTTGTCATTACATTGAACACTTGGTTGGAAAGGGGAGATCCCTCTAGAAGTGAGCAATTTAAGGCAAAAGAAAGCATTGCCCATCTTTATTTAAGCCTATGAGATCCTAAACCCCTAACCCAAGCAAGAAAGATGACTCAGTAATAATCATCATCATACACAAACAATCACAAATCAACATGATTAATAATGACAAATGAAAGTGATAAAGTAAAAGAAAGAGAAAGAGAGCAAACTTTAGATTTGAATAACAAAATGATGATCAAATTTCAAATTCTTCACAAGGAGTCACCAAATTGAGTCTCTAAACTTAATCACTAATTTAGCCTAACCCTAGAAATTTAGGAGACAGTATTTTTCTTATGAAAGGAGATATCCCCATAATTGGGCAAGTTCACCATTATATAATGGTTAAATTGACAAAATAAACTGGGGGGATGAAAACAGCCCCTCTTGCCCAAAGTGGCCAAGGGATGCTGGGTGGCCACAGTAATCTCCATACTTTTTGGCCCATTTTTTCTAGTTGCTGCATGCTTTGGCGACGAGTAGGGTGTTGACCATGGCTAGCCGTGATGACCTCCTCCCCTTTGCACTTTTCAATTCTTATTTTGTTCCTCACTCCTCTTTGTGCACTCAGGCCCCATTCTAGCATTGTCCCCTTTCTAACAGTGAGTGTCTTTCTCTCAGCTATCAAGTGGAACATCTATATATTGAGATAAAATAATTAAAAGAGACATTGTTCCTTAAAAGGGCCAAAGTTGGTCAAATCCCACTAAATCAAGAGAAGAAAAAAGGGAGAGATGAACTGAAAAGGAGTAGAAAAGTTACCCAAAATCGAGGCTTATCACTAGTGATTAGTTGTGACTAGCCTGGAATCGCACACAATGGTTTAGAGCGGTTAAATGACTTAATATTACAATTAAAATATATAAAAGAAAATCTAGAATATAAGAAAACGATTATATAAATATAAGCAAAAAACCCAAGAAAACTAATCAATTACTTATGATTCAAAAATTAAAATTACTGCATGTAGTATAACAAATAAATTAAAGAAATCATTATAACATAACTGTAAGTCAATTTTAAAACATTGCATGGTTTATCACTTCTAAGGTTATGCATTTGGTTTAGGTCGAAGATAGTTAAAATATGAATATGCTACATTTGAAGTTCAATTATATTCAGAGATAAGCATATATAAAATGGGATCAATCAATGAAATAGATAAAGTGAGAGAAACAAAAAAAATTAAATAAAAAATTGAGACAATTATTAGGTAAAAAAACATCTAAATGTGTCACTAAAAGACTTAAATTAGAAAATATCAAGAATATAGTCTTACATGAATTTTTTAGTTTGTAACTAATTAGATCAATTATACCTCTTAAATACATGATATTTAAAAGTTGTTTATTGAATACAAAGGAATAGGGATAGAGGGCTCGAAAATTAAACCAACCAAATTAGGAAAGATAAATGAGGAACCATGCCCTAGCCAAAAACTCAACAAAATAGAAGTCTTAGCACAAACTTCTTTGATATCTATACATTGCACTTACTCTATTGGTGAAGAAATTGATATGAGTAATAAGAAGAAATTGTAGATAGGGATTAGTAACTCAATCCAGTACAAACATGTATAACAATACAAATGATACTTCAATATATGCTAAAACACCTTAAAATTACATTGCGCAAAAAACTAAATCCATCTAGAATAAAACAATACAATACAAAACAAAAAAAGAACATTCAACCAAAAGGAATTGGACTAAATGCAATAGCATTTGATTGAGTTACAAATAGCATAAGGTGAGTGAATAAGCAATTGAAGTAGATCTATCTACTGATCCTTAGGAGGCAATAAAAATCAAATAGCAGGCAATCAGATAGCTTAAACAATAGAAAAATTATTTGAATACATCAATCCATAAAAAAATATTTGGTAAAGTATCACAATTTAGAAGCACAATATCTTTATAGGATTTAATATTGCAATAATCTTGTTGATTATTGTAGAGATTAATATGACTAAAATCTAAATAATAATAATGTTTACATTAAAGAGATGCTATATGATCTTATCATATAACAATATATGCTTTTATTTTCTAGTTCAAGATCACAAAAAAATTTAGGATTACTATTTTTACGCCAATCAAAATTTCCTAAGATAGCATTACTTATTTCAATCAAAGAAACCCAAATCAAGCATCAGAAATCAAAAATAAAACATGGAACATGAAGGTTCAAATTATCTAAAATAATACATTATACTTTTTTTTCACATTAATACATTATGCTTCCTACTTGAAAACACCAGCACTCACACTATGCTAAAGCTAAGTGAATAAACGAAAGTTAATGAGAGAATAAACAACTAAAAGAGAAGAAATGAATTAAATGGAACATAGAAACAAAATAGGGAAAGAAATGATAGAATTTTTCTGCCTTGTATCAAACTTCACACTTTTATGCGATGTCCTTCCCTTTGATTGGATCTTGTTGTTTCTACAAATAAAACTCACTTCTGCCATTGGCCTACAAATAAAAATGCAAAATTTAGATAGAAAAAGAAAGATGGAACACAGAGAATAAAAAAAAAAGGAAATTACCAATGAAATCATTTCAAAATTCAACTAAGTAATGCATTTCTATCAAATTATTGTCTGTAATTTATAGGAACGTTGACAAAGTTGAAAATTAAAAATGAACGTAATCATATTAGAACTTTCACCATTAAAAACAACAAGAAAAAATGTATATGTAATCAAAAATCAAATTATTTTCATGCTAATAAATGAGGATTACAACACCCATGATAATATATACTGTCAATCCACCAGAGTAAAAAGTCCACTTGTACTCCCAGCCCAAAACCAAAAGCCGCCCTCTGCATGCGACTGGTCCATCATGTGTGCATCATTATGCGTGTGATATTGCATACCAAATATATAACTGTTACACACCAAACGTATTACTAATACACTCCAAATATAAAACTGATGTGCACCATATATTTCGTGAATACACTATAAGTATTTTTTTTTTTCTTTCTTTACCTTCTTTCTTTTATTTTTTCACATTTGTTTATAATATTGTTTACACTATTATCAATATGTATAGAATAAATGTTCAACATATGTATTGCAAGTTATTGTTTTTATGGGTTTTAGTTCATCTAGCTATTAATTTTATTCTATTATGGTAATGCCCACCAAGTGTTCACTAGACATTATACTAATGTCCACCAAATATTATATTAGTCACTGTGTGCGAGATATTGTGCACAAAGTAAATAACCAATACACACGAAACCTATTAATGATGTACACCAAACATAAGTAAATGTACACTCCTGGCCCAAGATACTACATAATATAAATAGGGATTTTTGAAATCTAATAATCCGAACTTAGGGGGTGGGGGAAGATAATAATCTAAACTTAAGAAATCCTTACCAATGAGCTGAACTTTGATTAGAATTATTTTGAGTATACCGCCACCGAGTTGGACTCGGTGAAGAAGTGATGTGGCAGTGGTGAAGTCCTACGTGTATTAGTTGAGCAAATTTTTTTTTTCAAAAAAACTAGTCTTGACTTTTAATTTTACAAATCAGCTTTGTTCACGCTTTTGTATACATTATGTTTTTCCTTCTCTCCATTTCTCTCTCCTCTAAACAATCCCTCCACTTCTCAGAGAAAGAATAGAACAAAACTCCATATTTATCAACCAAAATAATAATAATAATAATAATAATAATAATAATAATAACAACAATAACAATAATAATAATAATAATAATAATAATAATAATAATTTAATAAAAAAACACCCTCCCGTTTTCCCTTTCACAGCTACAACTCATCAAACCTGCAAATGCAATAGGGAATGCAATCTATATTGAAAATCTATGAAGTTCATATGCTTCACAGTTCAATTTGAAAAAGAAACCGTCCCTCTCAACAAAAAAAAATTCAGAGATTCAAATCATGCATATTCTTAGTTGAATCATACAAACACCAAATATGTTCTTCTCTTTTTCTCCATATATTAACAGCATCCTGGGCATCAAATTCTTTGAGAAAACCCAAATTCAATGCAAACCCATGAAGACCAAACAAAAGCACACAAACAGAGGTACTACACAATTAGAATATAAGCAAAGTGAAGGATCCAACACAAATCCAGTAAGCACGGTTAAATTGCTTCTAATTTGCAAATTGACATAATTGTGAAAAGTAAAGATTAATAGCATGTAGAAGGTTAAGAGCCCTTATGACATAATACTAATACCTGAACATCTAAACACCAACTAGTAAAGAATAAACAGAAAACAACTAAGATCTATGAACAAGGGAACGAAAAAGAGCCTAAAACAGGATCTTGGCATCCTATGGGTTTTCCTTAAAGTCTTAAGTTTCATGAAATTGGAGGGGTAAATTCTAGCAAGCAAATTGGTAGCCGAACCATCAAGAAATTGCTCTGTAATCACTGAAAATTCTTCTAAAATAGACCTATTTTATAACTTCATTTCGTTTGTGAAGTAATATGTCCAATGAAATTGGGACTTACTCTGGTGCGTATGGTGGTCCTTCGAGCTAAACAATGGAGCTATGGGCTCGCTGGAGGATAGCATTCGGCTGCAGCGGCAAAAGTGCAGCAAGTATGGAAAGATGGAGAAGCAAGATCAAGAAGGGTGGAAATGGTGGGTCTTGGTTGGTGGCAATAATGGTGTGAAATTGGGGCTGGGAAGGGGAAAGGAAGAGGGTTTTTTTCTTTACTTATCATTGTTATTTACAACCATTTTTATTTTTATTTTTATTTTTATTATGGTTAAAGATGGGATATGTCCTTTCTCTTAGGAAGTGGTCAAGCTGGGTGGGGGTGCTGTATGCTCTAGCAGAGAAGAGAGAAATAGGAGTGAAGGAAATAGTTGATGTGTATGAGTCAAAAAGCTGATTTGTAAAATTAAAAGTCAAGAATAGTTTTTCCGTACAAAAAATTGCTCCACTAATACACGAAGGACTCCACCACCACCACATCACTTCTTTACCGGGTCCAACTCAGTAGTGGTATACTCAAAATGATTCCCTTCAAAGTTCACCTCACTGGTAAGGATTTCTTAAATTTATATTATTATCTTCCACCACTCTCGAAGTTCAGATTATTAGATTTCAAAATCCCTATAAATAATTGTTTCTTGAAATAAGACACATAAACTATAACGGAGTGCACTGGGTGGGGATTCCTTCTTTAAAATATTAGATTGGCGACTCAAGTTTAGAAAGCTATAAAATTGAACCCAAAATATATCATGCATAAGCAAAATAAATGGTGTGAATCAAAATTATGTTTGGTACACATCATTATCTTGTTTCGTGAGCATGACATATTTGGTGAAAATTAACAATATGTTGTATGCATCAATGACATACTTGATGTACATCTACCCCATATATTTGATAATAATTTAAAAAATTTAAAAAATTATTTAAAAAAAGAAGCTAAAGAAACAAATCAAACACTCTCAATAGATAATGTTTGAGAAACATATTCGGTGTGCATAAGTGTTTTGTTGATGTGCATCAGTATCAACTTTTGTGCACAACAGTTACATATTTGGTGTGCGTTATAAGTGACGTACACATATAGAGGGCAAGTTCTTATGCTTGTGCTATGAGTATAATTTACTTGTACTTTCGCGAGAGTACCGCATAATTTTCCCTTGAAACTTGTAGATTAAAAATTCATCTTCCTCCAGAAAACAATTAAATGAAAACTTATTTTTTAAACATTGTAACCTGTAACCTACAAATTCATCTTTCTCAAAAAATGATTTAACTAGAAAGTTTTTGCTTTCACTAAAATGAAAAGTATCTTTGTCTTTTTTAGCGGCATACGAGATTGTGAAAGTGTCTTTTGAAAACTAGCATGAATACTCCTTTTTTCAGTACTGTCATTATTCGAAGTTTTTGTTTTTGGCAATAAAGAAGTGGATTTTATTACCCTAACACAAGCACCTCACGAAGCATGGGGTATCCAACATGCAAAACTACTTATCAACAAATTTAAACAATTTGAGAAAATACACTTGCACAAGTGGTGGAATACTCACCTTCTAAACAGGGGATTAGGGGTTCATCCCCCACCACTTGCAGGGATTTGCTTACCCCTCCCCCTCTCCTTTTTGCGAGTGGAAGAAAACTTACCTTTTATAAAAAAAAAAATTATACAATATTTAGCTACAGATCATATCTTTCCAAGATCTTGAATCTGCAACTAATTTTTGCCAAAAAAAAAAATCAAATCATATAATAACCTCCTATACAATCTCCTCAAAAATGCATTCCCCGAATTTCTCATATCCCTTGAAGAACGATGAGTTTTGTTCTGATCAAATATGGTAATGATATGATGAATATGTAGCATAAAGGATTTGCTTTTACAACTAACTCCATTTGCATGCCTGTGAACAATGACATGTGCAACTAATCAAAACTAGATCAATTATATGTGCATCCTAGCCACCGGAACAACTTCTGATCTCCTAGGTGCATGAGCAATGCAACAAGATATGTTCAACATTGTCTTCCTCACCTTCCTTATAGGATAACTTGCAATGAACATCAATCCTATCCCGAAACTTGGCAAGCCATGTAGCAGTTGGAGTCCTCTTATGTAGTAGGATCTAAAGTTAAAAGAAAAGGTGTCTAGGGATGTTATCTCTATTCCAAATCAATGTATTGATTTACAGTGTAGGACTCCTTGAATTTCTCTTTCACTCTCCATAGTTTCTTTCAACACCAGCACATATGTGGGGCAGGGATATAAACCCACCAGTTGACCAATTTAAGATAGTGTCCACAAACCCACTTTACCCAAAGATTATCCTCCTTTTGAGCAACATCCCAAACATACTCACCTATAATTGCCTCGTTCCAATTCCTGATATTTCTCAAACCCAATCCTCCCTATTTCTTAGTCCTACAAACCATATCTCAGGCAATAAGTGGAATTCAGTGATTATTATCATTACCATCCATAAGAAGTTCCTGCAAATATCCTCAACATCTTTGAGTACTTTCTAAGGAAGCACAAAAACGCTCAACCGCAACCAAAGAAACTCCCATAAGCGCACACTTGGCTGGAACAACTATTTCTACACATGAGATATTTTTACTACCCCATGATTCTGAACTTAGGTGTAACGTTGTAAACAAGCCCTGCGAAATCACTCTTTGTAAGTCAGACAATAGTAATAGGTACGCCAAGGTACCTAAAAAGGAAGCCTCCATTCATAAAATTCACTTTTCATTGTCAAATCCCTCTTGATATCTTCTTCAATCGCTCCAATGACAATTTGAGATTTGTCTTCATTTACTTACATCCCTAAGATCTTTTCAAACTCCTTCAACATGTTAACCAAAGCCATAGTATAAAATCCATCAACCTTAAGAAAAAATACCAAGTCATTACCAAACATTAAATGGTTCAATTTCATGCTTTTTCACTTAGGATGAAGCTTAAAATCAGGTGTGTTAGAAAGTAAAACTAACATCCTATACAATTATTCCATGGCTATCACAAAAAGCATAGGAGACATAGGGTCTCCCTGTCTCACCCCTCAAGCTCCTTAGACAGCTGACAACACCTCCCCATTAAAATTCAAAAAGTAACACATAGATTTAACACAAATCGTGATCTAATTCACCACCTGTTAGGGAAAATGATATCCACAAAAAATCTCTTCTCAAAAGTCCTAATGTAAAGAATCATAAGCTTTCTTTATGTCAATCTTCATAATGGACCTTAGGAAAATAGACTTCCTGTAATAAGACTCTTGGAAAACCACCACATTGTGAACAAGTTGCCTACCCTTAATAAATGCACACTAGTTTGGGGATACGAGAACATGTAAGACCTCTGTAAGCCTCTAACACATGAGCTTAGTAATACATTTATATACAATATTACAATATACGATGGGTTTGAATTCATTAGATTTTCAATAGCCTTGGGAATAAGGACCACTCTTATAGCATTCACTTGATAGAGTAACTTACCATGTTGAAAAAAGTCATGAATTGTTGAGCATGTAAATAGGACCAACTAGTTATGAAAAATCTAGTAGAATAACCATCCAAGCCTACTGACTTGTTGTTTGGAATTAAGAACATGACCTTTTTGAAATCTTCATCTGAAAATGGTCGACACAAGTTAAGTTTATAATAAACATTAAGTAGTGATCTAGCTAGCTTTGAGTACATTTTTATCAAATTTTCCCCTAATAGTTTTTAGTCCAACAGGTTGATATAAAAATTTTGCATAATTTCAACCATCTAACCTCTGTCTTCTGTGGTGCTTCTATCATCACATTGCAGCTGATAAATAAAACTAGATAACTTCCTTCGGTTAACCACAACAAAAAATTACTTAGTGCAGTGGTTCCCCATGTCAGTCCAACCTAACCTGCTTTGCTATTTTTGAGGCTAAGAGATGCACTAACCAATTTAATATACTTATCCCTAACCTGTTTCTCCTGATTTTGATAATGCTTGTTAAGTGGGTCAGAGTAAAATTAAAGCTAAGCAGCTTGCATCTTGGCTCTAGCAAGGTCTTTCTTGTTGTGCATATCCCCTTGCTTGTTTCTATTAAGCTCTCTCAAAGCCTTTTTCAAATCTCTATGAAAGGAAAGTATACTCAACCTTGACCTATTTCTCTTGATCTTGATAACGTATTGTGCACGAGCACACACACACAAAGATATATATATATATATATATATATATATATA
>JACYFF010003369.1:67818587-67863285 GCA_017589665.1 Selenicereus undatus
TTTTTTTTTTGGTCGAGAATCTCAACCTTAAACTAACCCATTTAGTTAAACGAACTAAACGTGTCAACTCATTTAATTAAACAAGTTGAAAATCTTTATCCAAATTCGCTTAACTTTGTGTTGATTTCGGGTCAGTTTTGTCTAACTTAGGCCCTGTTCTTTTCGTTGCTAAATCCCAATTTACCAACTTCAGTTCACTTCACGAACTTCAATAAAAAAACACCAACTTCAACTCACTTCAATCCACTATTTTAACCAACTTCTACTCATTATATAAAAAATATACTAACCTACGTAAAAAAATACTCATTTCAACACATTTCACTCATTTGTCAACTCTTATTTCCTAACGAAAAAAATAGACCCTTTTATTATAATATTTTGAAGGCTTTGGAATGAAATATGTCTCACCTTTATCCCCCCCCCCCCCCAAAATAAAATTTTTCCAATTTTTTTCCCACAATTCTCAAGCAGAGAAAATATAAACAATCACAAAAAAAAAAAAGACCCTATCCAACTTCAGTACAGTCCACCCCAATTCATCGTTGGAAATGTACTAGATTAAATCAATCCTTTATTCCTTGGTCACTAAATCCTTTTCCCCTGTAGTAGCTTATAATTATATCCTTCAACAACATTATTGTAATTATCATTGATTAAAAAAAAGGCCAAAGCTAGAAGTATAGGTATACGAATAGGCAGTAGCAGGAAGTAACAATGCTTTCCATTCCGGCTGGATTAAAGTAAGAGAGTAACAAAGAGAAGAAACTATACTTCAAAAAAAAAGAAAAAGGAAGAGGGGGGGGGGGGTAGTCCCAAAAATCTCATTAAAATAAAATAAAATAAAATAAAAAGCGAGACGATCTGTATTTATTTTTATTCAATTTGTTTCTTTTCAGACTGTCTTTCTTTTGGGGGCGGAATTCCGCCGGTACACAAACACTGTAAGACGAGTGTAGTTGGCGAACAAATCAGAAGCGTGAGACTGCCCCGTGTTTTGCTCTCTCTTTCTCTCTCTCTCGTGTTTCTCTCTCTATACCTTCTCTTTCCAACCGCAGAAAAATATATTTCCTCCATTTCTTCTTCAATTATTGTTGCTTTTGCTTTGCTTTTCCCTTTCCGCAATTCTCGGTTGATTTCAGTTTGCGTTTGCATTTCTGCCCAGAATTCAATTAGGGTTTCCTTTTTCTCTGCCTGATCGGAAATTTGGATCGATTCATCATCCACTAGCATTGGGACGAATTCGTGCTGATTTGTGCGACGAAGATTTTCTGCAACGATGTGAATTTTGCGGAGTTAGGTTTTGTATCGGAAGATTTGGGAATCGAGATCAGATGCTTGTTTTGCGGTGAGATTGGGTAGGAGGTGCTTCGGATTTGGATCCGGCCTTGCTGCGGGACGGAGCGATGGGATTTGAGAGAACGAACGGTAATGGAAATGGAAGTGGATTGATTTACGATCATGAGGAGAGAGAAAATGGCGGTGAGAATAGTCCGAGAGTGGCGTCGTTGAAGGTGTTTCCGGTTTCATCATCGTCGACATCGGCATCTTCATCTTCATCTTCAAGCTCTTCTCCACGCCGATACATCGAGCATCATGTTACCAAGTACGATACCCTTGCTGGTATCGCCATTAGATACGGTGTTGAGGTAATCGAATATTCCTTTTTTTGTTATTTTAATAAATTGTGGAACCTCACAGTTGTTTTGATGCGCTGAACGTGTCTTCTGAAGACTTTGCCGATTATGACCGTTTGGTATTGTTGGATATCTCCGTGCCGCATCCAGATTCATGCCGACAGATTTTGGCGCTGCAAATGTGTGCTTTCATTTATCTAACCCCCCCCCCCCCCCAAATAAAAATAAAAAAGAAGAAAAATAAAATGGAAAAGGATTGGGGGCACGCGAATTTCATGTTGGGTGACCGAGGATAACTTTGGTTTGATGAACGTGAAGTGGTGATAAGAGATCATGTAAGTCATGCTCGGAGTTGGAATACTGAGTTGCTATGTTTTTTTTTTATCAACATGGATCTTTGAGTACAGTTCCCCTTGCTTAGCACAATAATCTAGGTATTTGCCAGCCTGATGAGACATGATGTAACAACTTTCTGTTGAATTTGGATTTGATTTGTTTCATAATATTGTTTATATCTAAGAATGTTGGCTAGTGTATTGTGCTCCAATCTTGCTGGGGGTTTTCCTTTGCTGATAATATGAGAGTTTGGCATTCTTCTAGGTAGCTGACATCAAGAAGATGAACGGCTTAGTCACGGATCTTCAAATGTTTGGCCTCAAGACACTTCAAATTCCACTGCCCGGGAGGCATCCTCCATCTCCTTGCTTAACAAATGGTCACGGCACTTCTGGGTATGTTACCTGGATTCCCTTGCCCCCTCCCTCCTTTGAATTTGACCCATGTGTGATTTTCTATTCCTGGCCAATCTCTGAATATGCCACTTACATCATGTTGTGTGTACTCTGACTGAAGTATGGTCAACATCAGTGCACTTCAATTCTCTAATTCTCTTTGCCATTATTTCAGATTCATGGTGTGTGCGTTGATTTGTTTCTAACAGATGTTATCTTCCATAGTTCCATGTTAAGGGAATGGGCATCATTATTATGTGGACTCATGATTTGGAATTGGTTTGGATGTTTTTTATATATAAAAAAAATAGAATGGGTGCGGTGGATACCCCCATTGGAACACTCCTGGCCCGATTGATTGTACTGAACTCTGATTCTGTGATCTCGGTGGCTCATGTTGCACAACTGGAGTTTATTAATTCTGACCTGTGGTTATAGTGCTCAGAAGCTACATGCAACTGTGTAATCCTTCGGAAGCAAATATGTCATGCGATACAAGAGTGACATAGTATGTGACTCTGTGGACAATGATGAACTGCAGTCTGCTTGAAGAATGATTAGCAAGAGAACATAGATTGGCATGTGAAGGGAATGGGCAATTTAGGCTTTAACAGGATATTTGCGGGTGGATCATGCAGTTTAGTTGTAGTAGTCTTCCTAGTGGTTCATGCACTCATGATTCTCTGTCCACATAATCGCTGCCAAATTATGGGACTTGAGATAGGCCGAGCGTAGTTTTTCATGCTCTCCTAATACTGCTCTGTTGAATAGTGAGTCCTCTCTGATCTTTTGTGGAGCCTGTGTCATAGAGTTTTTCATAACATTGTTTTTTGAGCACGGCAGGGGCAATTGGGGGGGGGGGGGAATGGTTTTAATTTATTGAACAGAGCCAACTAATTGCCCAAGCAGATGTTACAGGGTCCTCAAGGGCTCACTTCCGAGTTGAACGTGCTTATAACGTGTTAAAGGAAAATAACTAACTGGCTTTACTTTCATTATCTTTTTTTCTCTTTTTCTCTCTGCTACCTTTAAGCATTGTCTAACTTAGGCTCCAACTCAAGATAGTTGTGTGAATGATAGAAGAAGAGTCGAGAACTTATGCCTTTTGCAAGTTCAGGCCAGTGGTTTAGGTTGCATGTGGAAGTAGAAAGATGAACGCTAACTGCTCAGGGTCAAAGCTCTATCTACAGTGTTAGCAACGCTCTCAATTGTTGGCAGGAGGCTATAGCTGCATACTGCATTTATTGTCCTGTTTAGGGGTGGGCAACAGACCGGATCAGGTCGGGTTAGGGTCGGCCCATTTATAAAGTGGGTTGGGTCGGGTCATGACCATCCCATTAACAATGTACGCCAGATAAATTTTGTGGCAGAGCCCTAACATACTAGAGTTTCTTTATTGTATTTCATGAAACATATCGTACTGTAATATGAGGTCAGGGTCCTCAGGGCTTCTTCAGCTGACCCTTGCTCGTGTAATGTTTACTGAAGACTTGTATGAAAAATGTTGTGCTATCGTAATTGACTTGAATTCTTGAGTTTTTTGACACTCGCAATTCTTGAGTTAATAAATCCAGTGCATTCCATGTCCTTATGAGTTTCTCAGCTGATCCATTGTGGTGGAATGTTTATTGATGACTTGCATGAACAATGCTGTGATGTTGTAATTGACTTGTGTTCTTTGGGTTCTCTGACACTCTCAAATCTTGAGTAAATAATTCTAGTGCGTGTTACAGTCATTTCCCTCACAAGGAATATTGTGACTAGTTGGCTTGATGTGTACTAGTTCTTTGGCATTTTCAATCCACCAAAAGAAGTAGATGATTTGATTTGATTTGATTTGTTGATATTCTTGGCATTAGCAAATTCTTGGCAGAGTAAGATGTGATAGAAGCAAGTGACTCTTCAAGAAACGATATTTGCTTGGCAAAATGTATGTGACTTCATGTCACATTAAAGCCATTGCTCTTTGACTGGGCCCTTAGCCACCTGAAAATTAAAGATGACCCAGAACTTAAGACGTGGAGTGTTGGACTTGTAGGACACAATGCTGCTAGGGAAAAATGCATACTCCCATGTAATGTTTGTTGGGGGGGGGGGGATACTCATATGTTGTTGGATGGCTGTATACTTTTGCCATATAAGAGTTCATATAATATGTAAAAGAACTGAAGTCTGTTGGAAGTCTGTATTTCTTTTGCTGCCATGGTACAGATCGCTCTGTAAATACATTTACAATTTGGCAGCTTATTGCAATGTGGCTAATGTAAAGAAAAATTCTACTAGACAATCCAGGTCTGAGCAGACTCCACGTCGTACGCGCACTGATCTCCTCGAGTCATTCCATTCTTTGAGAGTTACACCAGAACGTAACGTTTCACCTGCCATGAGCACGCTACAGGGCTACTATGGGCTGACTGCCAAGAGAAGCACGTCCGAAGGGTGTGAAATGGCTGTTTACAGCAAAGGAAACGGCATTTACCAGGAAGATGAAGGCTTTACAACACCATCCCTGATTAACCCCCCTCTCAGTCATGGAAGGAGATCCAGAAGCATGGCTAATGGTTTCAAGACCAAAGAATGCTATCCAGCGAATGATGCGGGTACAGACATCAGTAAATGGATTGACAAACTAAGCAGGCAGCGTCAAAAATCAGAAGCTGACTTCACTCGTGCTCCGGAGAAAGTGTTAAAGGAAGAAAGCAGCAGTGGTGGTTGGTTTTCTGCAATCACAGGGAAAGGCTTGGCTCTTAGGTCAAAAGCAGCAAGCCGAACTAATCTAGCCTCTGATGCCGAGGTTGGTGGAACAAATGGATTACCACCACTTTCAGGGGATACTGCTGTGGCTGATAGTTCATCAGCAGTAAGAAAGTCCTCCAGCACATCAAGTTTACAAGAGCAGGACAATAACAGTGCTTCATCTATATGGTCCTCGTTAAAGCCAGACATACAGGCAGCCCTAGGGAAACCCCTCTTTGATGGCCTGTCAAAACCCATCACTGGTCGAAGAGCAAAAGCTGCTCTTGACTAGCAGCACAGTTTTTCCCAGTGCAATTTTATACGCTTTTAAGTCCTTTTGACCCTGTGCCACATGAAGAAAGAAAGGAATTGATTGTTGCGGAGTTGTGCAGAAGTCTACATGGATAGTTCATTGTTCCGTTGGCAGAATTGCTGCAAACCAAGGTAAGAGGAAGTGTTTTATAGTGGCACCATTTCATTGATGATTACTATATGATACAAATGTGTGAGATTTTACTCCTTCCGTTCTTTTGCCCCTGATTTTTTGATCTAAAGCTGTAACGCTATCAAAAGAGAGATTGTATATTGGATTAGTAGGAGTCATTAGAAATAAACAGGTTGGTAGCAGCATATGTATTTTTACATTTTATTAAGATTATGATTCGTTATAACGATGATGTTCCATTGTTGGTCCATGCGATTACACAGCAACCATAATTTGCAGCGATTGTAATTTGTTTGCAACTGTTCCCGTGAGCTTTAGAATGCCAATCTGATTAGGGCCCGAGATGGCTTGGGTTTGATGGGTGTCCGACTTCATAGGGGCTTTTCCACACTTCCTTTCTCCTACACCCAAAAAAAAGAGAGAGAAGAATACGAGCATAGCAGAGAGGGAAGAATAAACTCCATCCAGCGAACTCGTTGGTCTGAATTTTCACCCAGCTAACTTGCATATCCGTCATTTATTTGTTTATTACGTGGAGGGAGGCTGTCAAAGGCTGGCTTTTCCTTTTTTAGAGACTGGCCATACCAATGGGATATGCTGTTGTAATTTATTAATGTATGAACGCTATAATCTTTTAATATATGGTGGGGTTTATTCTATCTATTCCTTTAAACTTCTTTGTCATGGACAATCCATCGCATGTTCATCATATTGTGACTTCGATTCTTCATTCTTCCTTCATGTAATTATAAGTGAATCCAAAATAACAATTAGAAATAACAATTAGAAATGAAGATTACATCGAAGAATTAAACATCTAGCAAAAATAAAGTTCAGCATTTAATAAACATCTCACATAACTTCATTGATATTCTTTTTAAACTATATATCAATGTAAATGTAAACAACCTTCAATAACTTCACAACTCTCTTGTCCTTCGTAAACCTCATCAACATCTAGGTCCTGATAGCATCCGATAAAATTGTTGGACGGCCCCATTCAACCATGACTCGTACACAAAAGAGACACGAATATGCATCAAACGAACATGTAGAAACTCTTGGGACAAAGAATTTAGACTTCATCAGAACATAACTAGTATAAAATTCAACCCCGGGGGCCAAGAAAAAGGGAATAGATGTGGTATAACTTCAAAAATCGATGCGAGTGGCAGAGCATTTCAAGAGTAGGAAACCACTTTTTGACATTCCCACCAACTACTCTTACCCTTCGTCAATTGTCCTCAATTATTATTACAGACGTCGGCTTCTTCTTGGTGCAACGTGGAAGTGGAAGTGGAAACATTATTACCACGTGTAATCAAATATCCCTATTAATTAAGATTAAAAGCTAATATTGTCAGTACCAGAAAGAGGAAGATTAACAAATTTATGCTTCTTTTTTAAATTACCATAATTTGAAAAGCATGAAGTTGATTATTAACATTCACAATGACTACGTTTGAGAATCCAGTGAAATTAACTATCTTAGCTCATCTTAAAACGAGATCTTTCCACGTAATCTATCTAATCTACGTGCTTCTATATACAGGTATAACCCATGGAAGAACCGACTGGAACAGTCCCCAAGAATTAACACCGTACGCATAAGGATAATCCCTAACCGCACACCACCCAAAAACAAAAAGAAAGGAAAAAAACCCAAAAGAATAATTAATGGACAGTAAAAGAAACGACAAACGAAAGGGACGAAGCAGCTTCGGAAGTGCGTAGGACGTACGAAGAGACCTTTTGAAAGACCGAAATGAGACAGCGACAACCGTGGCACACATTTCTGTTTTAAAAATAGAGAATAAATTATTGACATTATTTAGTCTTTCCGCTTAATATGGTTTAGGTTCTTTTATTTTGTGAGAGAAAGAGGTGGATGTGCTATCTATCGACTCAGCAGAAATCATATAATGAAATGGGCCGTGACCGCTACTCAAATAATACTTAGAAGGGACACCAATTAATCAACCAACTAAATACATGGTAAAAAGACGAAATTAACATCTCAAACTCACTTGCCAGAGACGATCCCAGGACATGAGGCATATTCGGGTCAGGCCATTTTGACTCGGGTCAGTTGCCTTATATTGGGTCCATAATTAATAATTCCATGTCAGGCTCCAAGTTACTTATTTACCAGCCTCATACTGGGTCACATGATGATAAAATGAAAAAAATAAAACGAAATAAAGTCTCAATTGTCCATCTCAACCAGCTTAGCGACGAGTCATCTAAAGATTCTACTGACAATGATTTTGTCAGCTCCTTCGGACCATCACAATTGCTAGACTCAGGCAGAACGGCATTACCAAATGATCCTCCTACATTCAATGACTGCTCTTCCTCGTAATCAAGGACTAAAAAGTTCGAGTTTACTGATCCTGAAAGATTCTATAATCACCAACCCCCCCCCCCCCCCCAAAAAAAAGAAAAGAAAACACACACAATGTGCAATAGTAGTTCCATCCTCAGCAAAGGCTTCAGTTAACTCCCAAGGCTCCACGCTACGCAGACATTCTAACCACACTAATGAACTAATATTTGGCGATCATTTTGAATGCACTCTTCTTTGGAGGTTTAGAAACCTCATGAAGTAGCATCACAACCAATACATTCCAGACTTGCACCTACCTATACTAAAACACCAGAGAGCAAGGAACTAACTAATCTTGGCCAGAAACCAAGTAGAACACTATCAGATCACAACTAACTAAGCTCGTTCATTGGAACTGCATTAGATGAGGGCAATCCAGGTTCAGAAACCCAGATTAGATTACATCAATGCAACTCACTAGCAAATCACATTCTTCAGAGGCAGTCCAACTGGGAAGTCAATGATCATAGGAGTTCATCTAGCCAACACAACACCGAGACATGATACAGTAGAGCCCTTCAAAAAAGCACGCTATGAAACAAAAAAATTGTACATGGCAACACATTTAACATCGAAATCCTGAAAAACGGCAGATCATGGGAGCAATCACAATCACCAGATGATCATAAATTATGAACCCTCAGGTTATAGATCCAGTTTTAATGGTTGATGTAGCACTTCAAGTACATAGCAGCATTTTAATAGAAACAGAATGCATCTCAAGGAGGACTTAAAGTAAAACAATAGACAAAATGGAACCCTAAAAAATAAATACCAGCATGCAATGTGGACAAGACATCAGAGTATTGACTTGAAGGATTATTCTTCGATGTACCCACAATGGACAGTATAATTGGAAGTATTTACATATGAACTCTAAGAATGCGCAGAGCATTCTTAGTGACAAGATATACAGCAAGCAAAATTCTTCCCAACATAAAAGGACTATCTGTATTAACTACAAATATATCGGGGGGAAAAAAAAGCCTTTGCATAAGTGCTCACAATAGTATCAGTAACAACATTGGTCAAGCTTCTAAGTAAGTGTTTACCTCCACAGATGCCAGAATTTAGCTACCAAAAAGTTGATACTCCATGAAGAGTTACAATGAGACATAACGCTGAAACTGGAAATACAGTACATCCAAAACCTGCAAAACAGCCACTTCTTATTAAGCTACAGAATGATGCATCATTACGCAACAAGGCACATCTACATTAGCAGTTTTTGTCCTCAAACATCATCCATTTGGCACCACATCATAATACAAAGAAACCAACATGGGATAGGATCCGAAGAGGTCCAATGGACACCACATCCACATAAGCATCATAACTAAACAGTCTATGAGAGCCCGACTTCTCAATTTCACTGATCTCATACATGTACGCTGCCCACAAACTCATGCCACTGAAAACGAAACAAGACATGGCAATAACGGGAACTGCCTCTTTCTGAGAACTGAGGGAGTTAAGAGGAAAGCAGCAGCACAAACAAAGCTCAACCCATAAAGAAAGAAAACCAAACATATGCACAAGGAGGTGAAGTGGCTAAAGAAGCCAGAGGTGTTTAAGACCACAACGAGCCATACACGGAGAGATTATGCTAGGAACAATTTTGTGGAAGGACGGAAAAAAAGTTCACAATGGGGCAAACCAGAAATAAAAAAGAACTAAAGGAACTAAAGCCAAGAGAGAGAACAGCTAAAAGCAACAAGCAATAGTTTATATAACATTGGGGGTTAAAAGAGAATATTCAAAACCAGAAAGCTGGTTCCAAATTGGCACAAATCAGAGATAATCCAATCCAAATCCAAGCCAACTGCTCGTTAATGAGAGAAGGATGACTTTATCCAACATCAACAGAATGTCTGAAAGGTAGTCATCTCTTTATGCAGAATAATCATTGGGAGAAATGACGGGGGACATTAGCAACAAGGAATCTCAATACAGTGAATATTTGGAACTACACATAAATAAAGTGCATATTATTTCCACAATATTTAAAAAATTTTGCACCCTTGTTAAATACAGAAATAACGAGAGCTCAAGGAAATAGAAACTGGAAAATTAACAAGGAAAAAGCAAGAAACAACTGGAGTAATTAGATAAATCAGCATTGGAAAGGAAAGAAATAAATCAGAGCACAGAAACGGTAAAAAATGACATGGAGAAATATGGACAGAAATCTAGGACCTAACAAGGAATGAAATAAGAAGGGATCACAGAGCATCTCGAAATCATTGGGGTTAATTGAATCAAACAAAGAAATCAAATTAGAAAAGAATCCTTGCGAAATTAGAATAAGACAACAGGGAATCAGACCATGAACTAAGAAGCAAAGACCAATATATAAGAAGACAAGAACAGGCAAATCCAGACAGAAACTTGAACCTACAAAATATGCCCTTGGTTACTAAAGCCACTGGCAACATGACAGCAATCAGCAATTTAGACAACATCTAACAGCCAAAGATGTCTGTGGGCTGAGTTTTTCTTTTTTCTTTTTTTTTTTGGGTAAGTAATCAAGAGGTATATTAAATGGACACCAAGGGGATGTCACCCATGTACAAAAGGGGCAAATACAAAAACATTATGCTCTTAAGCTCTCATCCATAATGCAATTGACAAAAGCCAAAAACTTTAAATTTTTGTTACCACTGAGCCCGACACTCCAACTATACAACAACCTCAAAAATTAGAGCTTAAAATCTTAAAACGACAAGACTTAGTCCTCAAAAATACACCATACACCAATTCAAATGTGTGCTCAAAAACAGAAGCCTGATCTGTTGGCTGAGTTACTAATTCAAGTGCGTGCTCACTGGCAGTACACCATACACCAATAACAGAAGCCTTAAATACAGCCATACACAGCGTTCCCAGACTATTACAACTGCTATTTTTCCATCAACTCGGAAAATATACAAGCCTCTTTAGAGCCCAACCTACTAAGACTAGGATCATAAACGAAGAAAGAGTCTCCGTAGACAAATCACAATAAGGATTTATTCAAAAAGAAATCCTCAACTAATTGTCAGCGTAACCAAAAAGGGGGAAAAATCAGTGTGCGGGGTATTTTTTAATACTTTTCTTGGGGGGGGGGGGGGGTTGGGGTGGTGAATGCTATCAGAAATCCAAAAACACAGGCGCTTCTCAACCAGCCTCATTTCACTTAATAACCAAAAAAGAGCTATATCCTATAATCGACTTGTATCTAAGAGATGAAAGTCCTACTAATGTGTACAGAAGCATTATAAAGCTCAAAATCCATATCCAAATCCAAAGCATTCCAAAGCTCAAACTCATATTTTACATAAGAAATATAATGTGACAAAGTTTCATGACATTTTCTCTGCCAGGAATGTCAAATATAATAACTGCTTGATTGGCATATGTACACGCATCAATCACAGAGGCCTGCCACTATATACAATTACAATAGCATTCTAAGACTACCATGCCAATCTTATTAGCCCAATTTGACAATCTACCTTCAGGGAAAGACTCTTTACCTCAAACAGAACAGAAGGAAAATGCCGGGGGGGGGGGGGGGGGAAGATCCAAGAGTTTAATTCAAGGCACAAAATCCAAGAAACAATTGAAATTTGAACAGCACCGAGTAGATCATAAGTTTGATAGTTTCATGTCCACACAAAAGTAGTCCTCTACCCAGTCACCATAAAAGAATCTTCTTCCACATACTAGCTGCTTCAGCTTGAGACATGTATACTGGTATATGCATGAAAATTTTCTTAACAAGGACATGTAACTTGTAACTCTGAACATGATTCTCATTTAAAAATAAAACTCACCACAATGGATTGGTTTCCATATCTAGTATCGAGTCTGTACTTGGTAGACGAAAGACAAGACCAACCCCTTCCTTTGATCAACCATTTCACCAAAATGTGCAACACTATTTTCACTAAACACTGATCATCTTTCAGTAGTCCAATGAAAGAATGTGATGTGGCATAAATCATCAAAAATGTCAACAAACCCCATGCACTCATCAACCAGCTCAAAGTTCAGATGGCTGTGTGTTTTCACAGATCATAATGACCACTGGATGCACTCAATATACAAATAAGAAATGTGCTTTCCAAATATCATGGATTACGGTCAGCAAAGCATTATTATCGACTGCAGGAGGCTTTTCTAATAAGCCTTATCATTCTACAGGTTATCTTTTTCTCGTTTAAGAAAGATCCCTGCATCATAATATTTTTGAGAAACAGAACACAGAGTATTTGCTTTGCTTTATTTATTTTTGGCATGGGAAAATAATTTTACATACGAAGTGTAGGAGAAAAATGACATAACTAGCAGAATCAATGTCCAAAAGAAAGAAGGGGAGCCTACCGAGGAAAGCTTTACTGCCTAACAAGTTGTACTAGAAAATAATAGCCACATTAGATGCACCAATCTTAGTTTAAAAAAGCCCACTTGAGGTACGCCTAGGCGTCCCTAGGTGTGGAGCTACCACGTCAGCACCTCAGAGGGTATGAGGCGCGCCACAAGGATGCAAGGATATATCTTCTCCCTTTTCTTCTTTTTCATAGCCTTGCCTTTACCTTTCTTCTTTTCCTTCCTTGGGAGCCAATAGGTGAGCGATGCTTGTACGGTGAGTGTGTGCATTGGGAACTACGATGACAACATATCTTAAGATTATTTGCGGTGTTAGTAGTTGTATTGATGTCTAATAACTTTTTCAATGGATTTATCTAACCTGTTCCTGCAAAATATGTTTTGTGAAATGTGAAAGACTTTTAAAAATTTTTGCATAGAAGTGCGCCTCACATCCATGATGTGTGCGCCTTCGTCTCACACCTTGGGGCCCTATGCGCCTCGGTGTCTCTCGCACCTTTTAAAACTAAGGCACAAATCCAAACAATGTCAAACCATGGTAAAAACTACAAGAACCAAACCCAACCCCCTCCCCCCCCCAACCCCCCCCCCCCCACACACAAAGGAAATACTATTATGGGAATAGTGTCAAAACATTATGCAGCTGTACTGCATGCCTGGCAACAACCTCCATGTGAAAGAAAGACACTTAACAAAATTTCCTCCATGGTATTCATGCACAAAAGGCGATATTTTAAGACATATACACACCCAAACCAAAAAAGACCCCCCCGGGGGGGGGGGGGGGTTCTCATGCATATGAGAATCTACATAAGTGTTCAGTAATGTCTCTGGACAAAATGAATTTTGTTACTTTGTACTAATCCAAAAAGTCAAGAATTCTACAAGCAAACCACAGAGAGGATAGTGAGACAAGATTATCAATACGGTTGAATAGCAAATTTTTTGCAGTTGAATGTTGCAGCAATTTCGATCACTTGATAAATAAAAAAATTTTAGAAACTTAATCTCTCTAATTTTCACATGTACACAGCAGAAAAATACACTGTAACAAGACCTATATCCGCGCTTGGAATATGAAATCCACCTAAATGATGGTAATAATACCATCCTAGAATAAAATTACCCTTTATAATACTCCCTTGGTCTCATGAAGTAGCATTTCAGAAGAGAAAGACATCAGATATGAAATCAATTTTCTTTTACCAAATCCAAGTCTTACTGAGACCTTGATAACGATTGAGAACTAGCCAATCATGAACACTCATGCTTCAGAACTCTTAAAAAAATGGGATTTCAAGAGCAAAAGGAAATAAGCATCTAATCAAAAATGTTCGAAAGAACCGCTTTTACTGAATAAGATAAGAGGTTTTAATTTACATGAGATAATAAACAAAGTTAGCGGCTGAGCAACAAGCAGCGGCTTACATTGGGAGGTAAAGGTCAGCAGGAGATGATTTCTCAGGACAAATATAATGTACAGAGTCCATCAGGTATCCACACAATCATTGTGACACCATATACCAACAGTTTGGTTTCCCCAAACGCCAAGACCTCTCAAAGACGCAAATAAATTATTCTCTCTGGCAACTTCAGCACAGCTGCAGAAACTAAAACAAGCAAACAAAGATAGTGAGAGGGAGAGAAAATCCAGGAAAGCACTACAAAATACGACAAGTAAAAGATGAATCATTTTTCATGTCTTCAGAGCACCACTAACATATCTATCAGAAGAACATAACATAAGACAGTGGTATCAGAACACAACTAATCAGAAGCTCGTCACTACTGGCAAATACCCAAAATTTATCAGAAAACCATCAGTCAATGTAAAATTCCTTTTGAAATTGAATGAACTAAACAGCACATAAACTTTGATGGCATCACTGTTACTCCTAAATCAATGATACTAAAGTCCATTTTCCAGGTATATCCTGCGCAATATATTACTTATGGAAAGGAGAAAATTAACATCAACAGAATTTCCTGCTGCCCCTATAATTAGGCCATGACAAGCCATTCAGCACTAGAAATGATAAAGATACATGAACTGAGCTGTAAATCAGAGTCCCAAATATGAAATTATAAGTGATGACACTATATGTACCAAAAATCAAAGAAAGTACATTTACTATGGTAAGAAACTTTCAATTGTAACACAAGAGGCAGTGCAAAGATACCATCCTCTACAAGAGACGGTACTTCCTATATAATGAACCAAGCCCCTTCCTTTCCCTCCCCTCAAACAAATAATCACTCAGGAATGAAATCAATAGATAAGATACATGCATGGATTCAAAATGTGGCCGATCCGCGACGAAACAGCCGTATCAGAAACGTTTTTAAGCTGGTCGAACCGCGTTTTCGCCGCAATACAGAATGTGATTCCCGCATTAGAGCGTTTTTTCCATATCGCGACCGAAACCGCAATTTCAATCGTTGGATACATGAACTAAGCAGTACACCAAACTTTAATGCATATATATACATACAGCATGTACAAGTGAGTATGAAATCATTCTATCGCATATGCTGGTTACAATATATGTCGGTGTTTCTACATGAATGATTAGTGGTTCATAGCAACCATGGGTATGAGAGTACGATGCTCACCAGAATTTACGAGTTGAGACATAGGACTTCAATATATCCCCTACACAGGCCTCCAACTATTAAGAGCAGACATGTCTGGCCTAGAGGGCAGCATTTGGTTGATACCATGGCCTGGCAAAACACAATATAAGTCATTTAACCATGTGCATGCCCAACAAAAGCATGCATATAGCATGGGATCCTGTAATTGTTGTCACCTGTGGTTGACGGACCCGCCAGAGCAGGATTTGGACCAGAGATCTGATATCCCATGTTACTTGGTGGCGGCCTCTCAGAAAGTCGAAAATAAGCTGCCACGATAATAAAAGTTAGAACTGCGGCTAGTCACAAGTTGCCACTGAAAACAATTTAACATGATGGAATGATTGATGAAAATATAAACAGGAATAGACCAGCAGTTATCAGACCTAGTAACTGCATATCTGATAAAAGCCCCCCCCCCCCCAATTCTTTAGGTTTTCTTTTGATTTTTTGGTCTTCCTGTTTTCCCTTTTGTGGAAGAGGGGTCATCTACTGTTGATGAGTGTGTAAAAGACCACAAGGCAACAGATAACATCAAACCTAGCAGCTTTCTGAACACTATATACCTAAATATGGAGCCCAAATGTCACAAATCCTCTTCCAACCATGCTACCAAAACTTTCATAAAAAAAGCAACAGACGCAAGGCCAGGTGTCTACCAAGTATGCCCAGGTGAGCTTACCACTGTCTTTTGGTTCAGATGCCAGGTTGCTTGGTGCAAGCGCCCAACAGATCAATACACTTCTAACACATATCAAAAGCTGCAAAAGATCACAGCAGAACCCACCAATAGCTCTTGAAACACGAAAGCAGTCAAGTCCCACAGATAAAACTCTCGTACAAGGTGAACTTTGAACAACAATCTTTAAGTCCCACATATACTCTACACCATATAGCAACTATTCATAAAAGTTGAACATCAGAACCTAAAGGTTTTTAGGTATTGAATTGTAAAGAAAGCACTCGAATATAGCAAGAATTATCCTGTCAGATAAACAAAGAACAAACTAACAGTAGATGGTGACAACCCCACGCGAAAAAAAAAAAACAGCTAAAATGCATCTAGGAGAACACACAAAGTCTAGCCGTAGGTAATACTATTAACAAAGGTAACATCATCCTCATTAAACATGCACGTAGGAAGGCAACCAATGGTTTTCAAGTAGTCGTCTTCGATAATAAGCTTCACATTGGCAGAACTTGTGCACTTGGTCATGCTGCCATGCCATACTAAGTTTCCAGCTGGTGATCACTAGTTGTTTCTCCCTCACGCAAAGCAACAAATTAAAAATAAAGGCAAAAGAAAAACCCACCTTCTCCGACAAAAGTTGTACTCGGGCATGCAGGCGCTCGGCCTCCATTTATCCATGTATTATGCTGACTTTCAACTTTGAATTCAGCAGAACCAGACCTCCACTGTACTTGAGAAGCGGATGGGTATATATGAGAAGGGGGAGGCGGAGGTGGGGGAGGATGCGGAGGATGGGAATGTGGCAAATGTTGCTGAACAGTTGGCTTGCTATATGGAAAATTATTTGCAGGGTGTTGAGGTGCCGGAACTGGTGGGAAAGGTCTCTGTCCGAATGCTGTCTGACATGGCTGAAACTGCTGGTTATGTTGAAACTGCTTGTTGGGCTGTACAGCTTGTGGTCCCGGATACATGTCACTTTGTCCATATTCTAATGGCCGAGAAGTGTATCCAGATGGGTCACGAGAAACAGATGCTCCAGATGGTGTGAAGCAAGGCACCTGCTGCGAAGTGTTTCCAGCCATCTGAACAGGTTGGCTCCCCTGTGCACAAGAACTAAAAATCAAAGCATGCAAAAATATTAAATACTAACAATACAGCAAGTGAATAGAAGCATGATCGTTACTGTTGGTATGCTGTAATCAGGAGGTAAAGGCGCCTGAATTGGAGGATGTACAGATGGAGGTTGTGGTAGTACTTGAGGGGACGGTTGTGGGGGAAGCAGAGGTTGAAAATTACCATGTTGGGGTGGACCTGATGGTAGCAAAGGAGGAGGAACCGGCTGTGACACTGCCAAGGGTGGAGGAGGAGGTGGCTGTGATGACAAGGGCAGAGGTGGAGGTGGCTGTGACGTTAAGGATGGAGGTGGAGGCGGATGTGACGTTAAGGACAAAGGAGGAGGTGGGGGCGGTGGAGGCGAAGGTGATAATGACGGTGGGGGTGGTGGAGGAGGTGAAGACGGTAAAGGGGGGAGAGGAGGAGGAGGTTCGAGAGGCAGTGGTGGAGACCCCTCAGGTGATAGGGGGTCAACTACGCTATTTGTAGGGAAATCCAATTCAGTATCCAAGTGTGTCTCTTGTTTTTCTTTCTCTGGTGAACAACTGGGAGATAAAGCTCCATCCTTTAGGTTCCCAGAAACGTCTTCCATTTCAAGTTCACCATCCACATCCTCCAAAATGTGGTGCGGTCTATCAGATGGAGTTTTATCTACTTCTGGCCCTGCTGAAGCATCTACGAGCTCCAGCAGTGATGCATCAGACTCCTTGCAAGTAGTAGCTGGAACATCATCTTCATCTTCCTCATCAACAAATCCACGAGATTGCAAAAAGCCCGGCAAGTTAAACGTAGCATTGCTGTATCAGAGTCAGGCAATGTCACATTCATGAGAATGGGCTCTCATAATATACAATCAGATAAAATAAATAAATAAATAACTCTTCAAGATTTGGACATCACCAAAATGATAACATAAATGGCGAAGATATATGCCTTAGTTGAGTAGAATACTCAACTAACCAAAAAATAAAAACCAAAAAGAAAACAAAAAAGAACTAAAGAGCAGAAGCATCCATCACAACACATGGCTCCACCAAAAATGCAGGTAGGATCAAAGTGCAGCATAATTGGCGATAACTGATGCTTTTGACCCCTGTAGCAACCTCCACAAGGTCAGATGCAGCCAATTCCATGTGGCCCTATACACTACCACTCTCGAGTCTCGCCAACATTCGGTTTCAGCCACTGTGTAAAGTGTCAAACACTAAAGCCTCCCGGCAGCTTGGTCGTAACTAAGAGAGTATGACCAGTTTCGACCATTACATTTGCATCAAAAGTTTGGCAAGGGGAACTTTCATATAGCCCTATACTCTCTCCCACAGCAACCCTCCCTTTTCTTTTTGAGGTGGGGGTCAGATAGGTCATTCTTATCTCCCTAGAGTGCATGCTAAAGTACACATTATGAATAGATTGATTACCCAACAAGAAACTGAGGTGATCTCCGCAAAAATCAGACATTTCTACTTAAATAGGAAAAATGAAAAGGGAAAAAGATTTAAAAGAACTATCATTTTAAGTCAACGCAAAGGCCAACACATCTTTATGTTCATGAAGCAATGGGGAGGAAATACTGCAACCAGCAGTTACCTAACAAGGCAAGATGGGCGGGCACTAACCTTCCATATTCATCAACTAGCATGCCTTCCATTTCTCTTATAGGGTCATCTACAGAACGCTCAGCTCGCGATGGTCGTCTAAGGGACAATGCACCACCCAGATCATCATTAGAGCCTCCTATCTCATCCATGTAACGTCGAAGAACTGACTCAGGGAAAATCTTTCTCTCAAGCCATAGCCGCAGCACCTGAGTTATGACTTAGAAGCAATTAGGTCACCTGAAAAGAATGCTGGAAACAGGGAAGAGTCTGAACATAACATATCCTTACCTTCAAGCACTGCCTGCGATTTTCCCGAGCACTAGCTCCAGGTGGAGCCGCTGCACCTAAAAGCCGGGGCAATGCTGCTTGGACAGTAGGAATATATGATGCCCCAGCAATGCCTGAGACACAAAGCAATGAAAATATGAGAAGCTACTCCTACTACATCAAGACTGACATTCTTTCTCTGCAACTAAGCTTCGATGATCTGTTTCGACATTTGAAGATCAACAAATATGACGATGATGTTCTAATACTCCAACAAAAACATCAGACTAGAGAAAGCCAAGTCCTCGGAATTTCTATCCCAATGTGCCACGCTGCCAAGATATTACTCACCTTTTTGACTATGCGAACATTGGGTGATGGAATCCACCAGAAAAAATAGATCCACTTTCCGATGAAAGCTTGGCTCATTTTCTAACTTACGGATGAGCAGATCCACAACCTAACGCATTGAGAAACACAGAATTTAAATGTCACAATGACAGTCATATACATTAGAGAAATTTTAAAAATATAAAAAAGTAATGTGGAGAATCAATCTCAGTTACCACTACAAAGTAAGATGCAAAATTCATTTCACGGACAGACATGCAGATAGAAGTCATAATAGCTCAAGCATCATATGCAACCAACTCACTGTGTCCCCCACCAAAGCCAGGTCTAGGCAGATCTAGATACATGTGGCATTAACTCTAGCAAGCACAGAATTTTTTTGACAAGGAAAAGGTAATATATTAATATAGAAATATCAGAAGCTCAGTTGCACAGTGAGCATTATACAAAAGGCTATTTACAACCTAAGTACAAACTATCCACACAATCTGCCAAATCAATAAAGGAAGAGCTAAACTTCCCATTCCTCCAAAAGAAGAGAATTTTGATGAAATTCCCTTTCAAACGCTGAAGAGGGGTTTCTATGTTATCAAAAACCCTTCTATTTCTCTCTCTCCAAATACACTAAAAGATGACATGAGGTAGAACCATGACTTCCTCCTTCTTCTTCTTCTTAACTTTCCCACCAAAGGAACCTTCCCAAGCCAAAAGATGGTTCCTAATAGAATCAGGAGCAACACAGGACATTCCCAAGCAACTGAAAGCTAGACCCCTAAGAATGCTTGCAACCTGACAATGGAGCAATAAATGATCCGTAGATTCACAGCCTCTTTTACACATGACGCATCTATTCACCAAAACTTTCCCCCTTTTTTGTAAGTTGTCACACATTAGCATGTTCTCATGTGTAACTTCCCATACAAAGAACGAAACCTTCAAGGGGGCTAAGGACTTCCAAATAAGATTGCAAGGGAAGCCTTTTTCAGAATGAATCTCCTGTGGTGGAAACTTCCCATCAAGAAGCTTCAAATAAAAAGATCTAACAGTGAAGCGCCCCTAAGTGGTTAGATCCCACCGCACCCTATCAACTGAAGACTCTCCTACTTTGGCCTCATTAAGCTTATTGAAAAAGCTGACCAAGGACTCATCATCAACGAATCCATCTCGAACAAAAACAGGTGCCCACACACTGTTACCATGAGCCTACTCCCGATACTCAGCAACAGAGGCATTTTTGTCCATTGCCAAAACATAAAGCCTAGGGAACAAGTCTTTTAAAGGAAACTCGTCGAACCAGTGATCATGCCAAAAAAAGATTGAAGAGCCATCTCCTACCTCAAAGGAACAGTGTGGAAAGAATCTCCCCCAACCTTTGGAGATATATCTCCAAAGACCATACCCATAAGAGCCCCTCGCGACAGAGGGAAACCAACCAAATCCATCGTCCCCATATTTGATGGTAACTACCTTCCTCCATAGATTGCCCTTTTTATTCATAAATCTCCACAGCCACTTACCAAGAAGGGCATCGTTAAAGAGACGCAAGTCCTTTATACCTAACCCTCCTAAAAGCAGTGGTTGCTTCACAATGTTCCATCTTACAAGATGAAACTTGAAGTCACTCCCAAAAGAACCCCAAAGGAAATTCCTCTGGATTGCTTCTAATTTAATGGCCACTGAAGAAGGTAAGGGAAAAAGAGAGAGGAAGTAAGTGGGGATACTTGAGAGAACACTCTTGATGAGAGTTAATCTCCCCCCTTTTGAAAGGCACATAGACTTCCATCCAGAAAGTCTTTTCTCAAACTTTTCGATAATTGGGTCCCATATGACTTTCTCCTTAAATTTAGCACCGAGAGGGAGACCTAGATAGGTAGTCGGAAAGGCATCAACTTTGCAACCTAAAACACCTGCAGGCATTTGAATATTGTCCATGTGCCCAATAGGCAGGATAGAGTTCTTTGCCAAGTTTACCCTAAGACCCGAGACCGCCTGAAACCAAGTGAGCACACACCAAAGATTCATCATATGCTCACAATCATTTTCACAAAAAATAATAGTGTCGTCCGCAAAAAGAAGATGAGAGACCCTCATAGTTGTCATACTCGAGCAGCCCACTTTAAACCCAGAAATAAGCCCAGAAATAAGCCCTGCACGAGATGCCGCATCAATCATCAAATACTTCCATGACCAACAGAAACAAAAGGGGGATAAAGGGTCTCTCTGACGAAGACCTCTAGAAGCCGAAAAGAATTCCGTAGGAGAACCGTTGACAAGAACTGCAAAGGATGTAGAGGATACGCAGTGTCGGATCCATCCAATCCACTTTTCCCCAAAGCCCATTCTCTTCATGACATATAACAAAAAATCCCAATTCACATGATTATATGCTTTCCCAATGTTCAACTTACAGACCACACCTGATTTTCGCAACTTAACCCTAGAATCAATAAACTCATTTGCTATAAGCACCGCATCAATGATCTGATGGCCTCCAACAAAGGCATTTTGGTTCTCTGAAATAAGATTTCCAATAATGCTTCTTAACCTTCGGGATAAAACCTTTGAAAGCAATTTATAAATGCAACCAACCAGGCTGATTGGCCGAAAGGCCGAAAGTCTCTAATATTTTCAGCATTTGCTTTCTTAGGAATAAGGCAAATCAAAGTGGCATTAAGGCTAGCCGCGAATCTTCCTGAAGAGAAGAACTCGGCAAACATTCTCATCACATCTCCACTAACAGTGTCCCAATTGCCTTGAAGGAATGCCATAGTCATACCGTCAAGTCCGAGGGCCTTATCCCCACAGCAATCTAGAAGAGCTTTAGTGACTTCTTCTTCACTGAAAGGCATCTCAATAAACACTTTTTTTGAGTCTCGTAACAAGGGCAAAGGCAAAGTATCAACTTTTGATCTCCACAGTACTGACTCGGAAAAAAGAGATCTGTAAAAGTAGTAGATTGCAGACTTCATATTTGGGAGAGCATCATATTGAACCCCATCCACCACCACAAAAGAAAGAGTTAAACTTCCTACGCATATTAGCTACCCTATGGAAGAATTTGGTGTTACGATCGCCGGCCTTAAGCCATAAAGCCGTTGACTTTTGCCTTCAAGAGATTTCCTCCATCAAAATAATTTTAGCTCAATCCTCTTTTGCATCCCTTCTTTGCTGAATTTCAATACTGGTAAGGCCAGAAGTCTCTTCTTTTACATCGAGGGAATTTATAATTCCCAAAAGATTATACTTTTGAGTCTTGATGTCTCCAAACACATCCCTGTTCCACTTCTTACGTTTCTCTTTGATAAACTTAAGCTTGGTTGCAACAATATAACTAGCAAACCCGTCAACTTGAGCCTCCCCCCACCACTCTTTGATAAGATCCGAGAATCCCTCAAAACCCAACCACATTCTCAAACTTGAAGGGGGTCCTACCCCTTTCTAGCCTTGTCGTCTCAAGACAAATAGGGAAGTGATCCGAAATTGGCCTTGGCAACCTCTTTTGAAACATGTTTGGAAAGAGCTCCTCCCAATCTACCGACACAAGAAAACGGTCTAACCTTGAACATACCGATTCATCTCCACTCCTGGACCAAGTAAAATCTCCCCCCTTCAAGGGTAGGTCCAGCAAGCACAGAATTAATTCATCTTCGTAGAATGTAACAACAAATAGAGAACCAAAGCCTTATGTTATTCACTTCCCCTGGGGAGCGGCTATCCATTGATAGAAAATTTTCATAGGGGATGCACCTATGTACAAGGGGAAAGCAAAGCAAAAAATCAACATGCCGTCAAGCTAACATGAATGCATCCAAAACACCTATGCACAAAACACAATCCTACAGAGATTTCCTTGATTCCCTGAAAGGACAAATTTTGCTTTTTTAAGTCATATGAGTCAATTTTTCCCATTCCCTACTATGGAATGAGAACCTTGCCCTTTGCCCATCTTGAAAAGAATTCTAAGAGCCAATAGCCAGCAATTCTAAGAGGATGGACGCAAAAAAGATGTCCAAATGAAAAGTCTACTAATTAGAATCGCAGCGAAGGCAATGGACAAAAGCTATAGAATTTTATTTTTTTTATTTTTTTTTTTGGTAAGTAACAAAAGCTATAGAATTAAACCATGAAAAGCATACATCCTCACATTCCCAAAAATACATCTAACCTAGGTGTAAACTCTTCCCTAATCTCACGTGCAAAAGTACAAATATTTGATATTTTGACAGGCCAAAATCCTCCCACTCCAATAGGAATGAGCTTGAAAGACGTGCTTAGTTGACGGTAAGGTCCAGTACCCTACAATATCGTATTTGGTCACAATTAAAACGTGAAATGACACATTTCCACTAATCATACCTGAACTTACAATGTTGCACAAGAAAATCAGATCATATGCCTAAACAAGTTAGGCACTTGAACATCCCAATCATTTGTTCAAAATCGCTAATTTAAAAAAAGAAAGGTATAATCGAAAGAAAAACAATTAGTACACTTACACAGATAATGACTTTCGAGAGTTGAAAGAATCAAAGAGAAAATAATTCTACGATCACTTTATGCATCCAATTATAAGATAAGAGTCCATAGTGAGACAAGTGCAATTGATGACTGAAAATGCACCAATACTCCCATGACTTCCTATTTTCCCAAAAATTCACCAACGTGCCCAAGAAAGTGATAATAGTAATCTTTTGATAAGGAAAGAGTCAAAATTAGATACATAACCGCAGAAATTCCAGTAAATTTCTTTGCATGAAAATCTCCATGCTCCCTCTTTCAAAGAAATCACAAATGCATAGTAAAAGAAAAACAGTATGACTAACCTCATTAGCAATTCCATACTTGGCACAATCAATTGCGAGGCGTGTAGCACGTCCAATGCTATCCTTGGTCCTTGACAATGTCTCTATCATACCCTCAAAAGCATCACGGGCAACAGCTGCCTCTGTGCCTCCACTGAGAGTACTTCCTGCAGGTTGATGTGTTGAGCTAACTCCTTTGTCTTCCAGTTCTTCAGACTCTGGCTCATTTTGAGATACAATATGATGAATGTGACCAAGTGGAGAAGGATATCCACGAGAATGAACCCCAAGAGGATCAAGTTGTGTCACATTTTCCACACCCAATTTCAGAAAGACCTGGTCTGCAGAAGGACTAGGGCTCCTCCCTCGAATAACGTTAGTCGGTGCTGAAGCAGAATTCCCATTACCATGAGGAACATTTTGCACTTGAGCTTCGCGTCTTTTAGCTTGAGCAACAGCAATTAGGTGTTTCATAGAAATGGAAGACTCTCCCGGCTTTGGATCCATTAGAGAACCAGATGCTTCCAATCTGTTAACACTCAAAGCAAAGCAAAAAATGCTGAGAATGAGAAAATGCTGCAAACTGACAACATAAAATCATAAATGATGCTCACCTTCCCCCTTCCATGGAATATTGATCCCTCTGGCTATCAAGAGCAGCTGGCTCATTCCTCGTACCAATTTTTGGAGTAACTTTCAGTCTCTCCCCTGACAAAGATTGCTTACTTTTGCGCCCAGAAACCTGACTCTGGGAAGAGTTTGAAGCACCAGAAGCCGGATTTGGACCCTTAGAAGAGCCATTATGAGCTTTACTGGGAGTATTTGTACTAGAAGCCTTTACGGGAGGCCGACTACCTTTTTCTTGATCAAGCGATTTGTTAACAGAAGCCACTGCGGGAGACTTTGAAGGGGAAATCAAATCCCCAGTAGCATCCTTCAATGATTTATTGTCTAAGTCTACTATCCTAGGACTATGAGATGCCTGAGCTTTCATAGAACCGTCTATCTTGGCCTGCGAACTGGCAGCTAGAGAGGACTCACTAGCCAACACAGCAGATGAAGGATAATCTCTCCTAGAGCCACTTACATTCCTACTTGAACCTTTCAAATTCTTCTCTGCATGACTGTTGGAAATATCATGACTCTCGTCAGTACTCTTTGTAGAGTCCGGAATCACTGTAGAGCAAACCTTAGAAGCAGACACAGACCTTCCATGAACTGGAGTTTTCGGCTCTTCATCTTCATCATCACACAAGCGAACAGCTCTTCTTTTCTTTTGTACATCATTTTTATAACTTGAAGGGACAGCCACTTTCTTATCCTCAGATGGCTCACTTCCATCAGACATGGCTTCGAGTCCCCTAAGACGACGCTTTGCAAGGGGTAGAACAGTTTCATCACCAACAGTCCCACATTCCAACTCGTTCTTTCCATTCTTAATGATTGACGTTTTGGTAGTATCATTTACCATGTCTATATGCTTCGCCTTTTTAGCTAAATGAGATTGCTCTTGGCCAATTGTTCCACTCTTCTGTTTAGAATGATCGCCATCTCCACCATCTTTAGAATAAGCAGCAGCATCTTTTGGCGAATTTTTGCCAATATCCAAATTCTTTTCGCCTTTCATCTGCTTTTTCATGGCTTTTACACTAGAATTTGCTTCTGATCTGTTTGTACTGGGAGATAACTGTTTACCATTTGCACCAACCTTCCCAAGTACTCGATCTGTCACATGCCAGGATTTACCATCATCAAGTTTTCTCTTTGATCCAACATTTACATCCTTTGACTTCTGTCCATTTGTTGCCTTCTTATCCCCAGCAGCAGGAACCTTAAGATGACCTGAAGCTTCCAATGTGCTTGAGCTATCCTTTTTATCAGCCTTACAATGGCTAACATCCAACCCCACATCAACACGGCAACCGTAAGGACTGGAACATGAGGCCCTTGATGACTGTACACATTCCATTTTGTTTTCAGTAGAATTTTTCTCTTCCTTGAATAAGGAAGGAACTGGACTATGAACTGAGGCAACACTCTCTTTGTGTGCACCGTCTTTGATAGATTTTTTGAATACCTGACAATCAGGATCACTAGATTCTTCAGGAATGGTAGCCTGCTTATCACGCTTGCGACGCTGCATATCTCCCATCCCAGAACAATCCCCCAATGATGGAGTAGGATCACATCTGTTATCGCTCCAGTTTACTCCTTCAGTTTCATACTCCTTGTTCACGTCAGCATGGGATCCTTTGACTTCTCTTTCAACATCAGAACCAAAACCATTTTGTTGGTGTTGTTCAAAGACCACACATATTTCCTTTACAGCTTGGGCAAAGTATTTGACTGTTTTTCCTTTGCACCTAGCTAACAGTTTACTCTTGGATTCAGTTGTGAATGCTTGGACATCAGCTGGAGCTACAAAAGCTCTGCATGTTTAGAAGAAAACACAGAGAGACATTAAGAGGTATGCATGCTTAACCTTACCAGCCTCAGGCAGTAGGAGATAGAGACACATGACTCTATCTACTACTAACCAAGTCCTAAATGGAAAAATATATTCCCATTGTAACTTTGATAAACAATCAAGAGCAGAGAAATTTGTGAATATCTGTGATATCAAAGGTGGAACCTATGTGCGATGTGACATTAGCCAGATTTATAAAGACAATCTGGATTCATTTATTACAGAGAAAATTTCCACAAGTCAGAGCACGAAAAAATTAGACACCTCATGACTCACTCAAGAACAACTAAAGAATGTTTGGTGCAACAGTCGTCAACACAATTACATCAGAAGGGGAAGTGCAATCAAAATTTTCTATTATCTTTCATCAGGTCAAATCCAGGCAGACTGCGACCAAAAAGCTAAGTTCATAGCCACATAAGAGAAATATTGTCAACTTATTGGTACAAAGGAACGCCGCCGATGGGAAGAATCAATGCACTCAAGACACTGAACAAACAAAAAAAAGCTCCATCGTTTTAATAAATTCTTCAAAAATTGAAGGGAACGCAAATTCTGACCAATAGCCTTAAACTGAAATAAAGATTTGGTTCCCCCCCCCCCAAAAGGCCCAAAACAAAAAAGAAACATTAGGGAAGAATTTTAAAACTCCCAAAGTGAGCAAAGAAGATTCCATGCTCTCAAAAGAGAACTTAAATTCATGGCAAGGTCCACAATTTCTCCCATGAATCTTTCGGCTTATATGATGCAATTGAACTAACTTAACATTGAATCACTACAAACAATAGCACAAAGAAGAGTTTTACAAACAATACCCCACGTCACAAAAACCAAACATTTCAAATATAATAAATACCATAATTGTACAAATCAAAGACAACTCCAGCGAGGCTATACAACATAACAAATTTGATTGGAAACCGTTCTATCTGTCACAGACTGACCAATCATACCAGGGTATCTCGTAATTATTGCATGCAAAGTTCAGGCAGACAATGCAGCACCCTACAGCAAAACATAAATGGGCAGCAAACAGTCAAAGGCAGCAGCCCTCCAGCACTCCACATGGCCACTCTTTCCAGGATCCTACATGAACTCCACAAGTAATAGACACAAGCCACTTGTACAAAGGGAAGCTCTGTCCTATGCCATGAATCACAGAATCATCACTTAAAATCGTATTCAACCCCCATGCTAAAAAAAAGACAATCCTTTATGTGGTCAAAGACTTGAAATCTGAAACTACTATATATAATGTGTGATACTATGAATTAGAATCTGCTGCCGGGAGTTATAAACCTTGTCCGCAGCTTCAGCAAAGATCATCACCATCACCAGAAAGGATAAAAAAACCAAAATGTCTGCTTTCCGAAAAAAGTCATGGACCAAAAGGCCATCTGCTATATACTCGCAAAATAAAAATATCTACAATTATCAAACAAGCAATCTGATAATAACCTAGTTTGCAAGTTTAAAAGACTACTCTCATCCAGCGAGAAGTTTTCATCACCCAGGATTCACAATATTTGATATGTGTGCGTAAAGAATAAACTCTTGATTACGAAGTCTCCAAACATGAATAAACCATAGAATACAAGGAACATACAATGAAACGGAAAAACTAAGACAACACAAAAGTAATTTAAAAGCCCACTTTTGGAGAGAGAGAAATAGAAGAGTTTTTGATAACGTAGAAACCCCTCTTCAGCGTTTGAAAGAGAATTTCATCAAAATTCTCTACTTTTGGAAGAATGGGAAGTTTAGCTCTTCCTTTATTGATTTGGCAGATCGTGTGGATAGTTTATACTTAGGTTGTAAATAGCCCTTTGTACACTGCTAACTGTGCAGCTGAGCTTCTGATATTTCTATATTAATATATTACCTTTTCCTCATCAAAAAAAATTTAAAAGCCCACTTTTTTTTCAGTCGATCTGTAACTATCCACTTCTCAAACCTGCACAGGCCACTAGTGACCAGGATCAACTGCAAGGCAAAAAAAAATTTGCCACAAACGTGGAATGCTGCAACTCAAAATCTGAGACTCAACAAAGTAACAAGGATTACTCAAATCTAAATTGTCCTGTCATATGATGTATCTTTGCTATTTTCCCTCCTGATTCTTACTTACATGAGATGCATCTTCGCTATTTTCCCTCCAATTCTTACTTACATGCTCCCAAATGTTAATGATGGCTAGCGACAGAAAGCAATTCAAGCATTAAAAACTCATCATTCACTTGAAGAGTTTGAAGAGGAATAGCGAACCCTGAAGAAGAAATATTGATTTTTCTAAGCATACTGATATAGTATTAATAGTCCCAAGATTAGCCATAAGTGGAAAGACGGATATATCATAAAAACAAGTAATCGCATGGAAATTACCTTCTTCTATTTTTTTAATATGTACATAACATTAAATTTCTATGTAGCACAAAGATAAATTTCTGCCAAATATTACAATCAATAACACACGGTCACCGCGATGGTTTCCAAACTAAATAAGAAAGTAATTTCATGGCAACAACAATCTTAGGAACATTCATTGTCACAGAAAGTCCACTATAAAAAGCCACTGTTAAAGAAGGCAACATCTAAAACAAAAGACATAGTACATGAATGTGAGGCATACATTATAAAGACCTCCCCCATCTCCCCCCCCCCCAAAAAAAACAACTGTGTACTTATGGACAGCAGCATTGCCCGCCAAAGCAATTGAATGATAATAGCAATGTAACAATCAGATGGTTTTGGAAATTAAAAACAAAAATTCCATATGAATATTTAGACAAACATGTGAAGGAAATGCCATTTCTGTAAGGTCAGATGTTTTCCCCAAAACTTGAGTTATATCAGCGAAGACAATTTTCAGATGTTTTACTCAGCTGCTAACCTAAATTCATATAGGCTCTCTAATCAGAACAAATAGGCATTTCACACACAGGAGGTCAGACACCTTTGTCTTCAGTTCCACAGCTAGACAACCATACTATGATGGTCTCCATTCATCTCGCATATGCAGTCATCCTTGAGTGTTACTCCAAATCATAACTAGGTGTTCACTTTCAAGGGAATTAAAATAGGCAATATCTTGATCTCAATATGGATAAAATGAATTATTGCTGCATGGGTAGCTGAATGCCTGAATGGATATTCAATGCATAAAAGAGCAGCACCCAACACCATAACAGAGAGAGGGCAAGCAAATATGAATCAACTCATTTATGAACATAGGCAACTTTTGCTAGAATGGCTTTGTTTCATAACCCGGCACATCTCATTTCTTAATTTCTAAAGCATAATTTAGAATTCAAAATACTGTATCTAGTTTCTGTTTCTCTTTACCCAAAAAGAAAAGAAAGAAAGAAAGCAGAACCTTCAAACCTAATACTTCCTATTTTCATCAGCTGCTTATTTGTGATGCCTATCTTTTCACTAGTATGCTCCAAATCACAGTGGCAGGCATTTCCTATACTTCGCCCAGGATGATGATGCATTGTTTTGCCTCAAGCATTTTGGATACCAAATGGCGTTATTCTGAAGAGTGGTCCCAAGAGAAACCCAATTGAACAGTTACATATGCCTCACCCAGACAACATGGTGTAAAAGTGTAAAACACATACAAAGAAGGATCATGGCCGCATAGAAACCCACCAAAAGAAAGTTAGGACCTGTTGACTATGAAGTACCCCAAATATACAAAGCATTAAAATGAAAACTTGCATTCCTTAGAAGACAAGGTATTCTCATCAAGAATTCATGGTTAATACTCCCTCCAGATGCAACATAAAATTTCCAAGTAAGCCTACTACTTCATTTTGGTAAGAAGATAGTTGACATTCACACTGCACCCATCCTCACAATCGCACCGTAGCCACTCTTATCCTCAAAGCATTCACCCACCCCAAAATAAGGCACAACAAAAGATGTATGCGCATGCTTTTGCAAATCCAACAGCACCTCCATTCTACCCGCACAAAAGAGAGCCTTCAAGGAAGATTCTGTGGAGAACTCAATGACAATCATTATCATGCATAGAACAAAAAGGTGTCTCCTAAAGTAGTAGAGTTTGATTAAAGACAACATAAGACAACACCATAAGAAACTCTAATGTTGTGAAAAGTCAACAAAAGGGCGCTCAAAGAAGGGTAATCAGGATAACATCGATTAAAATGGCAAACAGAAGATTGAAATCCATAATAGAGCACTCAGTCTGCAGAAATAAAAGAGATATAACTCCACAGTTCCACCACTATGGACCAATTGAAAGAAATAAACAAATGTAAGATAACAGAAAGATCAAGCCTGCAGTTTCGCCCCTTCCCGGAATTTGAAGTAGAATATAATTAACAAATATGGATAAGCAAACAAGATATCCACAAACGGACAAACCAAGAACGACAGTATCATTAGGCCATGGGTATTGGAAAAAAGGAACACTACTATACGATGTTACCTTGCATCCCTTTACCCACTTACTCTACTTACCAAACAACAACCTGCGTGACACCAACCTGTACTCCCTTCTACTTATCAATCTATTACCAACTACTCCTTGTTTGGAGCAGAGCAAAGATGATAACTCGAAAACAGATTGATTATTCAGGAATCATTATCTAAACAAAATATGTGCCAACTGCCAAGTATCTTACTATTTGTGTCCACAATTATGAGGCCTAAAAGATTTTTTTTGGGGGGGTTCGAGGTTCATTGTTCCAGTTGACCTATCACATAAAACAAAAAAAGATACAGAGGAAGCAGTTCAGGTGGCAAATGCTACCAAAGTTGATGCACTGAGACATCCCTTTTTTAATAACAATGTGATAATATCATAACAGGATTAAACATAGACAAGAATCATTCCCATATGCACCACATAAGCCATTTAGTTCTCCTTATCATGTTTACAACACACGTAGCTCATGTCCACCAAGGTTGCGTTCAACTGCAATCCACCTCGTATTCTTAACTTCAACAGAACCGCCACCATCAAGACAAAACAAGTCTGACACTCCGACACAGCTTAATGCCACTTGATACTTCGTTTTAGACCAAGACATCAAACATTTATCAAAAATCTGTCAGAGCAAACATCAACACAACTATTTGTGTCATACTGTATAGGATATGGCTAAACCTATATTGATAGAAATAGTCAACTTCTTCCAATAGATACAAATAGTCAGAAACTACCAAGACCTAGTTAGGCCCCACTTAGGAATAGAATCCAATAGATGAACATAGACCTAGCAAGGTGAGAGCTTGTAACCCAAAAACTCCAAGACAATTATCTAATGAAAGAAGCTCTCAGCCCATTCGTACAGGAAATCAGCCAAAACCAAATGACAGTGCATTTTAGCATTACAAATTACCATCTTTGGGACATATTTTCCGAAAAAATAAATCATAGTATCAAAGAATTCCCATCTAGCTGCAATTAGCATTGCGAATTACCACCTTTTGGACATATTCCCAAAAAAAATAAATCACTGTATCAAAGAATCCCCATAGCAGCAATTAGCGACTAGCAACATCACATTCAAAAGAAACCAATAAACCACAGTTACCATAAACACAGCCAACATTCCCCCCTATGCGAGTGCACGACTTCATGTTCCTTGCAAATCTTATGAATTTTGATTCAGCAGCGTAAACTAAACTAAATTAGTGTGATTACCATCCACATTCCACACCTCAGAAATCCATGGTCCTACTAGTTATGAATTAGAATTGGCAAGAACAAAATAGAGAACACAATCAAGTTCATTCAATAGCCATTTGTTTATGTCGTCAACAAAAAGGTAAAAAAGCACTCCTAACCTCATCCATTTAAGGAATGCATAATCATTCACATTTACAAAATTTAGAACTTCAGCTAATCCGCAAGAATGAACCTCAAATCATACTTAGCAGAATTCTCTTGTTCTCCCCCAGCTATCCTTCTGATACCAATCAAGGTAAGAACTTTTGTGCAAGACAAAGGTCTGCAAGTTGCAAATCATGGGTCAATCTCCAAGGAGAGGCAAATGATTTTTTTTTCGGAGTGTAAAAACAATAACAGTTCAGCGAAGCCTGTCTGCTGAGGAATCAGGATCTTCTAGTAGGCTGCAACTTTGGATAATCATTAACAGAGAGCTGTAATACTTTGTTGGCTTTCTAAAAGTCTCATGCTTTTACAAGTACCAACCTGTTTTTCACATAGCTCCCTAGGGGTACATTCTGCGCATCAAGTTTGGAAAATAAGATTAGGAAACAGTTTCAACTCAGTAATGTTAATTTGATGCCCAAAGAATTAAAAAGAAATTTAAAATCCATTTACTATCAGCCTTTATACAATGATCTAGTTAAATGCCCTCCTTATGTCATCAAACAAATACATTTAGAGCACCTACAGCAAAACAATTGCATGAAAACAGTATTGTAAATGCTCATTACTTTTTTATAAATTTGAAGTAGCTTCTAGAAAGCCATCTCTGCTCATGGTCATATCTCCATCATTTGGTTCCATAACTGGATAAGGAATGCACACCGTAATCAACAATTGTTGGATTACAGGAATGTGCATCGCATGTACCCCAAGCCCCAACACTTCTATAGAACTCCTAAAGCACACAAACATTCAGAGTAACTGCAGATTCCTTCTCACTCAACTACAGCTTCAACTTGGATAAACAAAGACACCATAGTGATTTACTGAAATAGTAAGGCTGGTAAAAAATACATTTGTTTTGGAGGGGGTAAAGGGGCATTAACATAAAAATAATAATAGTGAAGTAGAACATTAAAGAAATTTCTAGTAATCAATCCAATAGTGTTCCATAAATATGGCTGGCTGATGACGTGACTTACATTTCTTGAGTTCCAAAAAATTGCACGAAATACTTTCTGGGATCAGGAGTTCGGTCCCAATCTTCGGGTCTGCTAACCTGAAACAAACAATAAAGTATGACTGAAAATGCAAACAGCTACAAGAAATGTAAAGCTATATGCTACAAGAGGCTGCCAGATAAGGAAACATAACTGCTATGATATCGCACACACAGAGGGAGGAAGTGAGACCACTGACACAATTACAACATCATGTGAAACCAACTATTACAAGATTTCATAAAGTCTCTGATAACTGAGACAGCACGTTATGAACAGGATGAAAATCAGTCAAGATCGGGGTGCTCACAGAATTGCACAGAAACAAGAACTTATATTCTAACCTAATAGCAGCAAAGATGCTAGGTGAACCAATCATAGAGACACCTCAGAAGAGCGGACACCAGTACAGGACACAGACATGAGACAAAACTCACACGCCAACTTGTAATTTTTCAAAAAGTCAGGGCACGAACATATAATGGACATGTACTGGTGAAATAAATGTTTATTCAATTATTTGTGCATTTAAACTTTGCTTTACGTTCTTAACTTGAAGAGAGTCATTTTCGGATGGGAAATTTAAAATAATATGTAAAAAGAAAGACCACAGCGTGCGTGCCTTACAATTGACAAGACCAAAATCTAATTGCTTTGGGGCATCCATGTATTTGGCATGTGCCCAAAAGTGGGCCAGGAGTGCACAAGAGTGTCGGTATCCACAACTGCCACGACACACATTGGAAATTGTGGGGAGTCCATGCTTATTAGGAGAACAACGACTAAGTGCATGCATAAGGGAGAGGGTTTTAATGGACACCACATTTCATAAGCCAGACAGGGCCCACCGGGCCAGAGCAACCTTCCAGCAGAGAAAACATGAATCATATCACATGAGGATCTTGACCATAGTTTCCAAGAACACTTCCCAAATCGCTTAGTACAGAACATGGATCACTACTTATCGCACAAATATAGTTTAATTTACACTTCAGACCACTATTTCTCAAGACATGGATCGGGGGGTATGGAGTTTTCACGGTAGCTACGATACTGATCTAAATCCTGCTGACAACCTTCCAAGTTCTGCTCACGAGTATGCACAAGTGAGTTGATTGAAGCTTTTGTCAGTTAGAATGGAACAACACAAAAGTATTAAAACGAAAATGTACATGGCTAATGAAAATCGCTACATCTATTCTAATAAGAAAACAAGAGGCCTTTTGTTCAAACATAGTGTCAGAGATCTCTGCATTTCTGCACAGTTTCACATAGAATGCAAGCAAATATGGAACTTTGGAGAATTACAACATGATAAACACAAGTTAATCCCAATAAGAGGTCAGCACCAGAAGAACAAATAAGCACCCGAATTCGAACCTCGAGGAAATCACCCACTAGGCAAGCTTCACAAACATTTGACTCAAACTAAGTAAACCCTAATTCCCTAAAGCAAAAACACCACATCAAATAGCACTGGCAATAGCACAACACACAGCATTACTCAAAAACAGCAAAATGGCATCCAAAAAGGCGATGAGATAGAAAAACGAACCTTCGCAGGCCAAGCAGGGAAGCCCTTAACCTTGGCAAGAACAAGATCGCCCAAACCCAACTCGGAAGTAGTTTTGGTTTTGTTGGCTCCTCTTTTACGCCCAGGAGCCATGGCGGTAGATATACGAAACCCTCCAAAACCCTAAACCAACTTCAAATTCCTCAATTCCACACACCCCCAAAAAATCCCAACAAAAACGAAAACCCTAGATTAAACCTCCGATAAGGGATTGAGTCGAATTTAACAGACAAACAAAGGCATCAGAAAGAGAGACAGTTGGTGATGATTGCATTCGGGATTCAGGGGATAGAGTGAAAGAGGAGGGGTAGAGAGATTGAGGCGGTGGAAGGGGAGGAGGGGAAGGGGAGCATAGAGAGAAGATCAGAGGAGACAGAAAGTGAGAAATTTTCTGGGCGAAGGCAGGGCAAATTTTGGTAACTTTATTTTATTTGGGTTTTGCTTCTGATTGATAATACGTGATTGTGTAACAGGGTGATGCCTTCTGACGCCAGTGTATGCATTATGCAATGCAACCTTCGCCCAAAGGCTTCTTTTTTTTTTTTAATTTCTTAGGCTTTTTCTTTGCTTTTTGTGAAGGTTGTAGCCTCCCTCTTTTGATCTTGGAAATTTTTCCCAAAATTTGCTTCTATTCAATTTTCCCCTGTTAGCACTGATTGCTCACATCGATTGTATACTTTGAAAACATTGTTCAATAAGCTTATGTTTTTTTAGAGTCATGCTATATTACATACCATGTGTAGATTTAGGTGGTTTGTACTCTTAATAAGTCCAAAACACATGACAATAAGATTTTTATTTACTCATCATAAATTAATTAGATTGTTTCCATGTTCATTTTCTATGACCAACCCTTCATCTTCTACTTTGATCCATCACATTATCATAGACTATAATTTCTCACTGTTTTCGTTATTAGCACAAGTGGCCGTCAGTGACCAGTCATCGAGACCAGGCAACAAAGGTCAGGCAACTACGGTTGATAACTAGCACCGTCATCGTCTCTAGCATATGATTGACATGTACATATTGTTAGTAAAACCAACTTCAAATTTCTTATTACTGGCATTGATGGCAGACATTGAGTGTGCATCCTAAAAACATTCTTTAAAAAGCTAAGGATTTTCTAGTCTCTTGATTAGGAATGTTAGTTGTCGTCCATAATTAATAAATATTTAGTTTATAATGTAAAGAATAAATAATTCTAATTTTTTATGGGATTGCATGAATGTCATAATTTTATTGTCGTTTAAGCAGTACTAGCCTTTCATTCTTGTCTTAGTGTTAGTATAAATACAACGACATGTGCATGTGATCACTACCTTCAAGGATACTTGAGTTTACGGCATGTTTTACATGTTATTCCAACTTTCCTTATCGAGGTATTCAATATGTGGTTTATGTATTAGCAAGCAATTAATAATTAAGTGCATTTTTAACTGCCGAAGTACATGTTTTTAATATGTAATAAGTGATTATATTTTAATAGCTAAAGAATCACAAGAAAAAGACAAAACCCTCCGAATTAGCTATAGGATAATGCGATCAGCAGTCAAGAGGAAATAGCGCATAACGCAAAAGGAAAAGTTGGAGAGGTCAACCATATAGTTGCATGCTCCATATGATAATGACAAGTGTTGCTCACCATCCATGCTCCATGTGAATTGAGAGGTTGCAACAATGTTAAAAACAAATTATTAATTGTAAATGCATTATCATCAGTATATCACAAGCTTGTGGGCCTTTTGGAATCAGCCTATCTACGGGTAGGAATGCCAGGAGAGGTAAGGTTGCTTACAGCTGGATCTCCCCATACCTTGCGGAAGCGGGACCCACACTGGGAGGTGTTGTTGTATCAGTATATCACAAGCCATCTCTTCATATATTTATATCTCATATAACCCAAATTTTCTTCTTAAAAGAAGTTTCCCGATTAGCTAGAGTATTAAAAGGGCATTCCTTAGAAACTTCCGCAAGGCAATTTGCGAGTTGCATGAATTCACTTTTTGAATATTTCATCTGTATGTAAAAGCTTTGAGAAGAATTCCAGTGCGTGGATATAGTGGAATGATTGATCAAGGATTATTTTTACTTCTAATAATTAACTTAATTTTTAGGGTTAGTGTAGTCCTGATGAAATTATAAGTAACAATTGTTTCACTCTTAAAGTTGACTTAAAACACAATTACTATTTATTTTATGTAATATGCTAAATTTTCATTTTTTATTGTTACGGATGTTTCGAGTTAGGATCCTTGTAACAACCCAAGTATGGGTAGAAGTGAGACCTAAAAGATTTGATATCAATACTTATATCAAAAAAAAGGTGCATCATTCTTTTCAAAATCTCACCCCTACTTACTGTGGAGAAGTCTTGGGTGACTTCTTGGGATGTTTTTCCAGCTAGCATATGCGTGTGCACGGATGAGGCTTGCTAGCAACACTTGTACTTATTTGTAGCGCCAGTCATCAACTCTTAAAGTCGCTATTGGTAACTATCTGTGCCCAAGAGGGATTGAGGCATTACAACCCTACTTATCTTACTTAACGAGAATCAGTGGTAGTACTTCTTATGATAAGAAGAGGTTAAAGATGAAAAAACAATCTAACTTATTAAGGTCCTCTCTTGCATTACCTGGACATAATTTCTGCTTATGGATGGCTATTGAACATAGGCTACTTACTAAGGAAATGTTGGCTAAAATGGAGATAACTTATGATACAAGATGTGTGTTTGCATTACTCATGCTAAATCACATGCTCATCTACCTTTTCAAATGCTCCATTTGTATGAAATTTGGACTGATTTGTGAAGATCGATGCAACTTCAAGGTCATTATGAATAGGACCAAATTGGTCTATAGTTTAATAACAAACATAACAGTGTTCTAAACATATTTTAAAGGGATTTTCTACTACTATTATTTATTTACTCCCTTTAGGCAGACTGGAATCTTGAAGAATACACAATAGAGTTCAAGATTGTTGTGCAGGCAAATTATACAAGCTTTACATGTGAGAGTTGGGGAAAAAGCATGTCTAAAATCTACTATCATCAACATTTAAATTTCTTTATGACTTCCTTCTCAACCTTAGTGGCAATAGATTAGCATATGGCTTGTGGGTTATCTATGAGAAGTTACTGTTAATGTCTCTCCTTGTACTCCATGATCACTTCTGAAAGTAATTTAAATTTACTAATAATTTAAATTTTCTTTCCAAAAATTGAATGGAGTTATTTCTATTTAAACTTAATATTTAGAAATTTAGGGTGTTAAAACTTGCATTCATAAATGTCAATTCTCTTGCTCTCTGTATAATGCTAAAGAAGACATTTATGGACATTTTTTCAGTGAATGTCAGTCTACACAAATTATTTGAAACAAATGGTTAACTTGAACTAGATGGGAAAAAAAAAATGTGAATTTGACATAATGGCAAAGATGGCTCCTACAAGGAACGAAAATGAAGATATACAAATGCCTATTGATTTGGCTCACTAGTGCCATACATTATCAAATATGGAGGTGAAGTTCTACTATAAAAAAAATGTCATTTAGCTAATTCTAGTAAAGCTCGCCTCAAAAAAAAAAAAGAGACAGAAAGAGAGATCCTTGTAGAGCTCTCATAGAAATAGTTAACGAAAAGTATATTTTTTTTTGCATGAGTAGCAAACAAGAGAGAGAGAGAGAGACACACACACACACAGAGAAAGAGAAAGCGGGAGGGGAGGGAGGGAGGGAAAGAGAGAGAGAAAGAGTACTCACAATATAACTAAGGCTCGAGGAAAAGGGAACCTTATATAGAAAACTGCTACTAATTTGATGGTTCATAGGATGTATGTATGCCCATGAATAGTGCAATAATCTTTTACCTTATTTGGGGGTGGGCAAGCCAAGCTGCTTCATTAAGCTCAACTATCAAACCTATGCACTTCTTTCAAATATCAGGCTTCTCCTATCTACTTTTAATTATAAAACTACAGGTGCATGTTTCTCTCCTTGTCTTTGGCCCTATACAGGGTTTGAGATTTGATAAAAAAATAATCTCTTTTCTTACCATTTGTACATTTTTCTACCTTCCTTCATGAAATGCAGTATTCCTTTCAATCCACACCAGATAAATCAAAGTAGTGATGAAGAGACGAGACATTTTTTGTATTACAATCTCTTCCCTTGGACTTCTTACCGCTCATTCCCAAGCCATATGTTCTAATATCTACAACTTTATTTAGCTTGAAAAATCTTCAACAAACTACTATTGAAATTACACTTGAAAAACAATAATCTCTTGTTTCCACTTCACTATCACATATAGAACACTTCCTGTCCTGTATTACATTCCAATTCAACAATATCTCCTTGGTTTTTTATCCATTCGAGATAGTTAGCTAACAAAGCTAACTTTTGGTATGTTCCATTTTGCCTAAATAACCTTAGTCTGATGTATGCTGCTAGTTGGTTCTTGTCTAAGCCATTTGTAGGTTCCTCCAACTATGTATCTGCCACTTGAATCATCAATGCACTTATTTGTTTATCTATCAAAAACCCCTTTCACAATGTTCTTAACTTTCTACTTCTAAGACAAGCTGACACCTATGGGGACATTATATTCCTACCAGGCAGCATATGTAGCATAGATATCATGAACTATCGCAACCATTGAACATCTGCCTTAGCTATCACATCATACATATTTTTCAATCAAAGTAATGTTCTGGAGTTCAACATCTTGCATGCCTAAAACACCATTTGCTTCTACAAATCAAGTCCTATGCCTTTAAAGGTGTCTTCTCAATTTGAGCTTATCCATTTTAGAAAAAGCTTTTATAGATTTAGATTACCTGCATTACTGTGAAAGAATAACAATGGAATCCAACTATAAGTTTATATTTATCAAACGAAAATTAATAAGTTGCACTCTTCCTGCATAGGTTAACCTCCTCCTTACCTAACTCTTTTTACTCTTGCCACAATTTTCTCAACAAGGATATGACAATCATTTCGAGAAAGGTTTGTGGATAATAAAGGCATTCCCAAGCATGCTTACAATAGAGTAACTAGTTATCTAAATGATCTATTGCTGGACACTCTAATCCATATTCACAAATACCATTTTCATTTTTTTCTTTTTTAATCACCAAATCTAAGCTTTTTGAAAATCTTTGAAAATATTCTAATAGGTTTTGCACTAATTTCATAATTCTTCCAACCATCATAATTACATTATAAGCAAAGCGTAAGTGGCTTATCTACATCTCCTTATAATAGGACGAAAGATGAACTCCTCATACACCAACAATTTTTAAATATCTAGATAAATATTCCATCTATATGGTAGAGATTATAGGGAAATTGGCGGTCCCTTTGTCCCCACTTCTACCTTTTTTTTTTTTGCTGAAAGGCTAGATAATTTTATTTCAAGCAAACACCAAACATTACAAATCTCACTCAAGCATCTCTGACGTGGTGAACATGCTTATAAGCTAATCCTTTAACCCTCTAATCCAATTTAAATATAATGTACCACAATTAGTTTTTAGCATCATCCAATCCATAACATTATGCGAAAAGTTCCTCCTATTGCATTCTTGCTAACACATATATATAATAATAAAGAAAAGAAGGTAAATATTCTACTCATATTTGTTGTTGCCCTACAATGAAGTAGCTACTTTTGCCATGTTTCCATCTCTTATCCATGCTAATTCCATATCTAAGCTCAAAAAGATGTTCATAGCATATTGTTTTTGTGAAATGTTTAACTGTCACTTCCTCAACTTTACAAAGTTCACTCTCAATATCAATTACAATGCCAAACTGTAGTGGTCTTCTCTTGGTGAGTAATTTCTATCACCAGCCAAAAGATGAATGCACATCTACGCATTCTCTGCTTATGCTATACCAACTTGAACTCTTCAATAGGTTGTCCTTTCTTCGTGAGCCAATTATAGCCTAAATCAACATTGTAGCATTCATTAGGAGTTTGAGGTTGTGTCCCTGCTTTTGTACGAAACTCTTCAGCCATCATATCCCGAACCTGTAATTTTTTTTGCCAATACCAGTTGTCCTTTACTTTAGATGTGTATTGCTATATTGTGTCTCCTTTTAGATAATAATGGTTACCCATCTTAGCCAATGACAGTTCTTCATGATAGCCAAATGCTAAATAAGTTTAGCAACAATAGCCACATTCCAAATGAAACTATCTTTAATCCACATACCTCTTTCTTTTCTAAGTAAACATAGTGTGCCCCATGCAACAAGAGCAAGTTTTTTTTTTTTTTGGGGGGGGGGCCCCCCCGCTCCTGGCTTGAATTTCAAAGAAATTGTCTACAAATCTTTGTAACTCTAACAAGTACTCCTTTTGGTAAAATAAAAACATGAGACTAGTGTAGGAACACACTATGCAACATAGTATTAGTAAATAGTATCTTCCCAATATAAGACAATTTTTGATTGGGGCAGCTATTGATTTTACCTATTATCCTCTCAATCAAGATTTGACATTTAGCTTTGGTTAATCTTTGTGGTTTCACAGTTACCTTCAATTAGTTTAATCACATGTCACTCTCCTTAAGCCCAACAAATGGTAGGATTTGTTGTTTATTGGCTTGATCCACACTGGTGAGCACAAAAAAAGATTTGTGGCAAGTTAAGGAAAGTATTACCTTATAAATAACCTTGTAGTACTATATTGCAGCTTAAATATATTTAAATTCCATCACAGAGTAATAAACTAACTTTTTTGGAACAAGTGTAAGATTAGTGGCATTACGTTGTTTTAAGTTCTTAACAGTCACTTATAAGTCCTTCACTATCAGAGCTACAAATATCTTGTAGATTCATGAAGAATATGTTTGAAAATCACCTGGTCTAGGGTTTTTTGTCCATGGAATACTCCATATTGCAATGGTAATTGTTCTTCAAATGTAGGAGCAATTAATTGGTTGACTTGAGCCTCTCGTAACATAGGCCTCATGGCAATTATACAAGGATTCACCTCCCTTGTAGTTACAGCCCCCAACAAATGCCAATAGTAATCCACAAAAGCTTTCTCTACCTTCTTGGCCCCTCATGGTTCTAACCTTGAATCACCAAAATAGAACAAGCCCTGTTTTGCTAAGTTCTCTTATGCAACCGACTATGAAAAAACTCTAGAATTAATATCTCCAAATTGCAACTAGTTTACCTTTTCTTTGTGTTAATGAAACTTCTAACCGCTTCACTCTTAACTTTGTACTCAACAACATCTTCTTTTTTTTTTTTTTTTGCCTTTGGTAATCCCTCGTTAGTAGTATCAATATTAATTTCTGTTGAATGTCTTCCACACTTACTGATCTTGAACCTCTATATAAGAGAAGTGAGTCCTATTGAACTCTTTAAATACGCTTTTGAAAGCCTTAGTTTAGAAACAATTACACTGTAGTTCTTTTACACTTCTGCTATCAAATTCCTTGCACTAGAAATCTGAAATTTAAGTGAAGAATTCATATATTAAAATATTTGATAGGTTTTGGCCCCCATCTAGCAACAAGAAAATTATAATTCTAGGTAAATGATATGGAATTACCTTAGGGAGAAATGTAGCATGATCTCTAGAAAAGCATTGATCCAATCACAATTAATCAATATCCTATTCTATTTTTAAAAAAACCTTGGCCCCAACTCATGCTTGTTATTCCATGTAAAGAAGCACCCAGTTTGTTTGAGGTCAAGTAAACCGAAGGCATCCAAACAATTTTAAAATGCTTGAATTTCATAAAGAGAAGGTACATTGCTCCCAATTTTTTCAATCAAATGAAAGCACATTGTTAGAATCTTCAAAGAAAATCCAAAGACCCTGCACCATCTTGCTATAGCTCCCTATGCCCTCCTATACCACCTCTCTTTCTTTATCCTTATTAGATCCATACACCAAAATTGCATAAAACATCTTCCTAAAGCCAGGAGCAACATAACAGTGTATATATTGTTCTAACATAGCAATATACACATCTAAAAAACCTATTGGGGTCCAAACCAACAGTATCATACCCTTTTAGTATAGGAAACATTATGTAAAACACCACCAAACAAATGAACTTTATTCTTGGTAAGACGACTCTTTATTTTATTCTGCTTTGAAAGTCATTGAGTCCTCTTATATTCCAAAACCCTCGGTTATCTGTCAAGCATTATAGTAAAGATAGGACCTCACACTTACATATCTATCCCATTATCCCCAACCACTCTAATGATAAGCTCAATAACAGTTTTTCTATGTAATAAACATGTAAATTGGAAGTACTAACATTTAAACTTGACCCAGTCTGAAAATTGCCCACTTTTCGAGGAGTAATACTTTACCTGCAATTTCTAGGAGGAATAAAATCCTCCTTCACCTACATTGCATTGGTTTGAGACAAATGAGACTTAGATTTTTCCCTTGCACATTCTCCTGCATTCGATCTTTTCTCACCAAGAGCTATATAACCTATTTCTTCTTTTTAAATCTCGTAGCATAGCGCGTTTTGAGAATTTAATTAGCCACTATCCATACCTGATCTTCTACTTTACATCCTCCTTTTCTCATTCTTAAAACATATAGTGTCAAGTAGGTCTTGACCAATTTTTGATTTCAACCTACGTATGAGCCTATTCTTCTATTTCACTTAATGCAGTCAATTGAGCAGTCACTTTAGGGATGCCTACTTTAGTAACTAGTTTGTTCAAGCTTGCAGCGCCCCAATATGTCATATTCAAACTTGGCAACTATATCTATATCTTAACAGTTTGGATTTCTTCCTTCTACAATTCCGTATTGGGACCATAAGCAACATCCTCTCAATCATAATAATCTTTGTAATATGAAACTTCCCTGCAACTCATTTGAAAACCCTTCAATAACCTTGAAGGGAGGATTTGCCCTAACTACCAAGCAAATCACTATAGATATCCAATAATCAATTTAATCATCTAACACAGTTTTAATCTTGTCATCAATAGGATTATATTTAAGTGAATCCCCAACCTGATATGTGATAAACCTATCCCTCCAACTAGGCATATCTTCTCATTGTTAGGCTCTTACACCTCTTCATTAGTCTTATTACTTTGTCTCCATTACCACGTTATTTGGACTCAAGTACAACTCATAAATGTCAAATTTAACGTCAACTTTTAACTTCAAATATCTAAAATGCATCCTTCGCAACCAAAATCACTGTTCCATTCAACTGTCTTCTATTTTATGATAAGTGTGCTCCTGATTGCAATCTATTTATTTCAGAAGATCTTCATAGGCTCTCAGAAATTGAGCTTCGAGCTCTTATAGACTTAGCCTTGGCATGGTGCATATTAGTTAGGGTCTCCTACTATGATTTTGAAAATTAATAGAATAGGATAACTACAAAATGGCTACGATTTCTCAGAGCCTATGAAGATGTTCTGAAGTAAATAGATTACAATAACAAACACACTTATCATAAAATAGAAGGCAGACGAATGGAATAGTGATTTTGTTTGCAAAGGATGAATTTAGATATTTGAATTTTTTTTAAAAAAAAAAGAGAAAATGACCATGATGCACTATGATTATGAATGGCAATCCTACAATTTTAGATTACACTACTAATATGATAATAATTTGCATGTTAAATAAATACACAAATTAATTAATTAATTAATTAATTACGCATAAATGAATGAATTTTTTTTAAAAAGATAATAGTTGAGTGATCTAATAATTAAGCGGTGTAATTTGATACGATATTGATGTAATTAAATAAAAAATTATTTATATCTCTAATCTTATAGTTAGTTGAGATGATATTCTCAAAAGACCTATGATTTTTTAGAGAAAATAATTTTAACAAAAGAAAAAGAAATTGAGAATTTGATAACTGCAAATGACCAACAAACAGACCCCCAAAATAGATTTTACAAAAAAATGTAACAGGTTATATACTCACAAAAAAATTAAATTTTAACCTCGACTTTCAACCAAAATTTAAGACAAAGATTAACTTCAATATATATATATATATGTATA
>JACYFF010003369.1:67868285-67883749 GCA_017589665.1 Selenicereus undatus
GTGTGTGTGTGTGTGTGTGTGTGTGTGTGTGTGTGTGTGTAAATTTGATCCATTTTCGTAGTGTCTGGGGAATCCAGATGTAAGCAGTCTTTCCTCTTAATATGACCAAATTATGTTTGTTTAGTCTCTCTCATCTTGTCTACTATGGGTGCAACTCTTACTTTCTCTTTAGTTACCTCGTTTCTAATTCTATTCAATCTCATATAACCACACATCCATCAAATCATTCTCATCCCTGCTACCATTAACCTCTGGACTTGGGTCTTCTTGATTGGCCAACACTCTGAGTAATATGATACATCTGGTCTGACTACCATACGCTAAACTTTCACTTTTAATTGTTCCAGAATTTTCTTATCACATAATACTTTGCATGCATTCCTTCATTTTTCCATCCCACTCTAATATGATGGTTAATATTTTCGTCAATATCTCCTTTCTCCTTATTGATCGAGTCTAAATACCTAAACTTCTCGACCTTTGGTAATACCATGCTACCCGTGGAGACTTCTCCCTTGCCTGCTTCCTCACCACTGAACCCACATTTTAAGTATTTCATCTTGGCTCTACTCAATCTAAATCTCCTAGATTCTAAGGTATGTCTCCACTGCTCTTAACTTGTTAAGTCCATCTCTAGTCTCATCGATAAGAATAATATCATCAGCAAATAGCATACACCGTGGTATCTCATCTTAAATCCCTTTTGTGAGCTTATGCAGAACAATGGTGAAAAGAAACGGGTTTAAAGCTGAACCTTGATGGAGCTCAATGTCAATAATAAAGTCTTGTGTCTCCTCCTGAGGTCCTAATAGTTGTTTTCACTCCCTCATACATATTCTTGATAACCCTAGTATATGCCACCGACACCTCTTTCTTCTCTAGACACTCCCATAAGGCCTCACGCGGAACTCTATCATACGCTTTCTCTAAATTTGTGAACACCATGTGGAGACCCTTTTTCCTATTCGTGTACAATTTCATGAGTCTTATTATGAGATGGATTGCGTCAGTAGTCAATCCACCTGGCATAAAACCAAATTGAGTATCTGAAATTGAAATATTCTTCCTTAACCTTATCTCAATTACTGTTTCTCATAACTTCATAGCGTGGCTAAATAGTTTAACACCCCTATAGTTATTACAATCTTGGATATCACCTTTGTTCTTGTAAAATAGGATAATTGTACCGATCCTCCATTTACAGGGCATATTAACAGTCCTAAAATGATATTAAAAAGCTTCATTAACTACTCTAGTCTCTCTTCACCCAAACACTTCCAGATTTCCACAGGGATACAGTCCAGACCCACAACCATTTCATTATGTATCTTCCTTAATACCTCTCTAACCTCTTCTTTATTAATACGACTGCTGAATCTATAGTTTTGTTGCCCCTCTTAATTCTCTCTTATACCTCCAGGAATACTCACCCCTTTCGCCATTAAAGAGTTTACAAAAGTAACTTTATCATCTGTCCCTTATTTTAGCTTCCTCTACTAAGACCTTACCCTCATCATCTTTGATACACCTTAAGCTTCCCAAGTCTTTCATTTTCTTTTCTCTAGCCCTTGCTAACTTGAAGATATCCTTCTCACCTTCCTTGGTGTCTACTCTCTTATAGTAACCCCTCAAATGCGTTGTTCATTGCTATAGTGATAGCTTTCTTTACTCTCTTCTTGGCAGCCTTATGCTTAATTAAATTAACTTTTTTGTCCTTGTCCGCACTATTGCCTATTAGGGCGGGCGTATGCATCTTGTTTCTCCTTAACTTTCTCTTTGACTCCTACATTCCACCACGAATCTCCTTTAGTTCTACCTCCACCTCCTCTAGTGATTCCTAAGAGTCCATTAGTTGACCTTTGAATGCACTTAGCCAGTGCCTTCTACATTGTGTCTGCATCTTCTACTTGTTTCCAACCCCCTTCTGCTTTAATCTTCTCCGATAATTTAGCTCTATTCTCATTAGTAAAATTCACACATCTAACTTAGGATCCCGGTCACTTTTATTCTTTATCTTTGAACTTTTAATCAACATATCCATTACTAAAAGTCTTTGCTGAGTCACCAAATACTCATTAGGTTTCACTTTGCAATCCTTACACAACATCCTATTATTCAATCTAATTAGAAAGTAGTCAATTTGAGTTTTAGTATCGCCACTCCTAAATGTCACCAAGTGCTCCTCTTTCTTCTTCAAAAGGGAGTTAACAATCATTACATCATAGGCAACCGCAATGTCCGGAATTGACACCCCTTCACTATTTCTTTGCCCATAACCCAAACCTCTATGCATCATACCATACCCATCTGCCTTGGATCCAATATGCCCATTAAAATCTCCACCCAAGAAGCGTTTCTCACTTTGAGGTAAACTCTGAATGACTTTATCCAACTCTTTCCTAAACTTTCCGCTTAACATCATTCGCCAGCCCTATTTGTGGTGCATCAACATATATCACATTGAGAATTTCTATGCCCACCACCATGTTAATTAATATGATTTGATCACTCTCACGCCTTACCTCTATAGCTTGATCAACTAAGTCATTATAGGCCAAAATACCAATGCCATTTCTACCCTTAGTATGCCCAGAATACCACAACTTATACCCATCTATTTCTTGAGCTTTGGTTCCTAAACCCTTAGTCTCTTAGATACAATCTACATTAATCTCACGTCTATGCAAAGCTTTAACTAATTCTACAGAGAATATTCCAAGAAGCAAAGCATAACCTATCGATCCCTACTCTCTTCCTAACCCCTTCCCCTGGAGGACATGCTTGAACTATTCCATTACTCGCCACTAGGTTAAGCTAGTAAACAAATAAATAAAAAAACAATGATATCAATTATACAAATAGCAATAATAACAATGATAATAATAATAATAATAGTGATAAAAAAATTAATAATGCTAGTAATAAGGACACTACTACTAATACTAATGGCCTAGTCTAATTATTTTTAAAAAGAATCAATAATAGTTACAAAAAACAATAGTAACAGCAACCACTATACTAATATTAAGATGTAATAACTGCAAAATAGGCTAGATTACCAAAAAAAAAAATGATAATAGAGGAGAATGCCATAGAAAAAGTAAACAAATTACCAAAGATTATAGCTTACTACCAAAGATGATAATAAAGATACAGTAGCACTAATAGAAACATTACTAATGCAAGTAACATAATGAAAAATATAATAATAAAATGTAGCAATAAATAAACAAACCTACGACCAACGTAATAAAAATATGTAGCCAGAAATAATAATATGCAACCAAAAATATTACTAATCTAAGTCACAAACGAAAACAAGAAAAACAGATTAAAAAAGGAGAGAACAAAATAAACAGTAACCAAACTTAAGGGGGAGATGTCAGGCAATTAAAGGGCAATGGCTCTGAGAAAGATGACACAATTAGAGGGAAACACATAAGTAACCACTCTAATCTATTAGAAGATAATGACAAACCTGTGTAGACACTCCAAGCCACCATGAACAAGAGAGGATTCAAGAACTTGACTTACATAGAATGCCAAAGGCCCACTGTTATACTCTGTTTTCCTACCAAAAATAGAGAATCTAGACGGCTCTACTCCCTCCATACTTTCCGAGTCCGGTACACCCCTAGTGTCGGTGAGTAGTGGTTCGCAGTTACTGGCACCTCAGAGTTGTTCCTTGTAGACTATTAAACAGGATGCCTCTCCCCGGTACAAACACCGCAGCCAAGGATGAAAGAGGGGAAGGACGGCTGCAACTGGGCCACTAAGGACTCACCCAACGAACTGCATTCCCGACGAACGACGGTAGTGTCTGTGTCTGGACTGACCCAAAATTGGTTTGGCCTCACTGGTGGGGACGACTGGATAAGTCTAGCCGATGGGAACTTGCAAAGTATTGCCGTCGAGCTGCCGATGGGTGCCCTTGACCGAAGATGAGCCTGGCCTACCGGTTGTATGTGTGCGTGCGTGTGTGTGTATATAAACATAAAGTACCAATACATTACATTAACGCATTGATTGTGAACAGGCAGAGAATTTGAATTTTGAAAATAGGATTATGAAATTGCAAGGTTTCTCTCCTCAACTAAATACAAAGCTAGCTAAATGTTCTCTTTAAATTAGAATATTCATTGCACAAATGTGGACAAATAGTATAAAATAGAGCAGTGAGGCTGAGAGAATAATCTTTCTAATTTTTTCACTCTTATTTTCTTCTGTTTTCCTCCTTTTTCAATACTACATAGAGCTTAAAGTTTAATAAGACATTGACGAAGCAACAAAAGTTGTGTTAAGAAAAATATAGGAAGAAGTGATGACAGTGAAGGCCAAAAATTTTACAAAGTGTAAGGGGCCGCAAATCATCTTCTACTCGTCCCTTGATAAGGATGGGGTTATCCCCTATCGCCACCTCGTTTCCCACCGGGGCAAGGAATGTTCTCAGCCATATGTAAATACAACTTTTGCTTGTGGTTCGCCATTAAGTAAACATTAGCTGTTAGGGATGGTGGCAAACTAGTGTTTGCCCCCTATGCAATGGAAATCACATGTATGATGAACAATTATTTTTAAGCATCACTCATAAGAAATATGGTGTTATATGGGTAAATGGTTAATGGTTTAGCCACTAGATGATTGCGCCAGATTTACGCATGGTTTTAAAAGACTACAGAGAAGCTTTAAAGAGTGTTTTACTAGCTGTCTTAGAACCACTATCCATTACATTAAAAATGCTAGGAATGAGGGAATATTTAGGCTGGGCCATTTCAAAGCTAAAACAATTATCCTCAATGTATACACGAGAGCTAAAACGTCAACAAAGAGTTGTGTCCACAGCTATTGTCAACATCTTAATTACATGCTTAGCATAGCTTGATGTATCTGTGAATAGAGGTCTGTATCTTGCATGATAATGGTAGGAAGGCTGGTGTATACTACCTCCCTTGTACTCTTATTGTCTACTTTAAAAGTAACAGGAATTTTACATTTTAAAAAACAAAACTTTATTATAATTTCTAACTGGGCTTGTTATCTATCCATTTTATTACACTACATGCTTTAATAATATGCAAAAATATTATGCATCCTTCAAAAAAAAAAATAATTACTCATACTAGTTTGGGTTAATAAACACCTCTTCCATTCGCTCTAGTATGTTCCTCTAACCCCTTTACTCATTTTATCTGCTCAACCTGCATTCTCTATCCCTCATGAAGCAACACTAAAATTAATTGCATGCCACTATGAAGAACCTTTGCCTCTCCCCTCCCCTCCCCCTTTCTCTTTCACACCCCTTCCAACAAAGCGTCACTTTTACTTGCTTCCTCACCTCTTCATCTATTATTGCTGGGTTGACTTTCTCCATTGTTAATGTCATCTGTTGGTTCTTCATGACTCATCCACTTTTCTAATTTATCTTTCTTCTAAATACGTAATACCTGTCTCTATCTATTCACCTTTTTATCCTTCTTTTATTTCCTGAATTTATAGTTTTGCTTGTCCACCATGCCATTGATTGTCTAACTTTATGACACTACAAAGCCCCATTGGCCCACTGCCATTGACTCTATTATTATCAATCACATTAAGCCATTCTCCTTCCATCAAGTAAGAGGGTTTTTAGCTGTTTCCTAAATGTTGATACTGTTGTCATAGTGGTGGTAGCAAATTGTTCATGGTTGTATTAGTCCTAGCATGAGTTAGAAATAATTAGAAAAATTATATTTTGATATCATGAGGTTCTGAATAATAATAATTATGACTTTATCTTATTCGGAGTTATTTAAAACTACCTTAAGCAAAGTACATATTTTGTAAAACATACCAAGTCCCTGTTCATTCGTTTGGGAAGGAATGAGATGGGAACAAATGGTCAGGATGGGGAAGAAACGAGAATGGATGAAAAAGAACGGTATTTTTTCTTGAAAGAGTGTAAAGGAATGGGAAGGATTGAGAGGAGTTGAAAATTTTTCTTTTAGGAATAAGTGAAAACGATATGAAGGAATGTGATAGAATGAGATAAAATGGGAAAGAAAGGAAAGGAATGAGAATTTTCTTAAATGAGTAGGAAGGAATGAGAAAAAATATAATGGAATCGGAGGGGATGGAAGCCCTTGATGTACTCACAAAAAGAATGGTACCTTCAATATAGCATGCTTTTGGGGGAAAGAGATGACCAAAATGCCATTACTTAAAAGTGGGAAGAGAATGTTAAGTAAAGTACAACAGTGCATAAGCTATATAAAACATGAATGCAAAAAATAACACCCATTTAATTAAGCCTAAGATCGAAATATCTAATAAAAAAGAAAGTGAGGAGTGAGAGAACATTATTGAAACCCCCAAAAGAAACGCAAACTCTTGAACTCCCATCTTCTTTGAACTCGACCTTGTAAGAAAGACAAAAGCAAGATTCTAGAATCATTCAATTCGTCTAATAGTTCATACTTTGTTGATCATCTTCACCATTGACTTTGACTTGTGAAAAGAGAAGTCACATTTACTTGTGCTGGTTGAAAGTGTGTTCACTATTCATCTTATGAAATTCAAATATTAGGTAGAATATGTTGCTTCCATTAGGGATGAGAATATTACTCGAATTCAAAGCATTGAATTAAAACCCTCCCCATTTAGCACCTGAATGGGTGATGAAAATGGGTTTTAAATGGCATGGGTGAGCACATGAGTATTGTATTCGAAAATGGGTAGGGGAATGAGTATGAATTCTTAAAAATCGAACCTGATTGTGTACTTGATTATCTAGTAAAATGCGACAAAAATATGCTAAAACCCAATAATAAATGTTATACATGAAACTCTAATTGTATAGAATTTATTTATGTAGAAATGAAAAATTAAAATTTTGTACAGTTTAAATTTTTGTGAGTCTAATTGGATGTGAATTTTATTACCGTTGCTTGAAGCTATTTGTAACACCCCCAATTGCTAATGCTTGATTACTCCAATTTAACCACTAATTTATTATTAGTTTGCAGCGGAAGATTTTTAATTTGATTGGAGGCATTATCGTCGTTCCATGATGGAACAAGGCTATATGATTTACTGTGCTTTTGGAAACACAAGTAAACATCTGTCTATTCATGCAGTTCATAATGGATGTGACGACTTGGCAGATCAACTCTGAGTATTACCAACCCCATAGTTTCAAAAGCACAACTTTAAGCAGTTCTCCAGAATGCTACGTACCATCACTATGAGCCTTAGGCTAGCTATGCCCAATCAAAACTGCAACTCTCGTTCACTTCTTGCTACCTTCTGGTTTGGCAGAAGGATGAGCGTTCATGGATCTCTTACCTAAAACAGAAAACATAAAAACATTCAAATGATGAGTCGAAGCTCAGCACATACATTCCTATGTAGTAAAATAAGTTTTATGGGAAATTAGTTGGGCCGGCCGCATTTCAAAAACATTTTAGTTTGCAAACAGGAGAGAGAGAATGTACATGTAAAATTGCTTTGCTGATTATTATCTGAAAGTGGGCCCCTTGGTCGACGTGCGTCTTGATGCGATCTTGAGATATGTGCACACCTCCCAGGCCGATCGGAGAGTATGAGTTGCAGCCGTGCGGGTAAATCGAAGGGCATAAGCCCTGATGATTGATGATTGGCGGGGCTACTTGTTTATGTGACAAAACATTGAGAAATTGGTTCATTAAATGACTCTTGTATTAATTTTTCATTGCTGAGAAACTTATAAGTTTTGGAAGGGCATAGGCAACGTACGTACCTGGTCTTTGATATTCTCTCTCCTTTGTAATAGAGAATGTGCGTTGGCAGCTTGAAACGACAGAGGTGGCCTCACTCCTGTTTCAAATATGTTATTTGTGCGATTAGTGCAAGATTAAGGAGTTTAATTGAGTTTCTTGGTTTAATGAATTATTTAATTTAAATCCGTTGACCTCTGTGTTAATAATTAGCATGACAAACGTTATTAACTAGGTTTGATTTTGTTTTGTTTTTGTTCCTCTTTTTGATATTACTAGCCCCCCTTTACTAAATGTCTTGAAGGGATGACAATGTGACTCGTCCTGAGTTTATTAATATTGATGTTATTGCTATCATAAATGATATTTATATTATTAAGCTATGATAGGCCTTAATATTACTACTCATAGGGCTATAAATAGTAATGTTACTATCGATAAACCCATTATAGTCATTGCCGTTAGCGGTGTTGGATGTCATGCTTGATATTGTCATGAATTTCCTTTCCATTATTATTACGATCATTATGAAAAGAGATATTATGGTTAGCTATAGAAATTTAGTTATGAGGGATTAAGTTACCAACTCGACTTGCGGTTCTAGCTCGATTTCAGACGTCACACCATGCTTTCCTATACCAATTGAAGATATTTTTGCTCCTTTAAATGAGCTCTGATCCTGTTTATTCATTTGAGTCTCAAAACACACTTCATTCTCCAATATTCAACAAGAACTAATCTTTACTCCCTTCAAGATACCCAAGCACGTAATTAATCTTTAGCGTCCATTCCACCGCAGTTACCTTACCCTTTTACTGTGTCACGAGAGTTCAACCCAATTCACCCCTAAAATTTGTCCAATGATTCCTAAAGTAGTTTCCCATATCCATCTCATACTTAATTTGTTTTCCAAAATCCCAAATTCCCTCTATTCTCTCCTCCGTCCATATTTGGAAAATAGGTCATGTCATATACTTATAAAACCACCCCAATATACATAATTCTCGTTAATTCCATTCGATTATTTATTATAATTCACTAAAACCATAAATCAACCACAACCAAACCTGTACTTTTGCATAAGCCGTGATCATAACATAATCCACACCTTCATTTCATTACATATATCCACATATTCAATATACATAACTCCACCCATCTCCTTTTTTCCTCACTTGGCCACTATGTTCATGGTATGCTTGAACTCATTAACCTTGCACATATATATACATATATATGTCAATATAATCATCAATAAATCAACATAATTAGCTTAAACTTCCTTTAAGCCATAAACCTTAAATTTTCATACCCATGATAATATTGCATGTCCACATACTCCAAATTTTCAATCAATTATAACCAAAATTTCGTCTCAAGTCTCCAAAACAACACACACATCCAGCATATATAATTCACTAATTTCATTCAATTGTTCATTGAAATCAATCACAATCTCATCAAAATAACATTATCAATCCCAACCCTTATGCCCAAAAATCACATTCCCAATACCACGTTTATCCCCGTCCCCACTTTATCCACTTAATTTTTCAATCAAGGTTCAAGAAACTGCAATTTAATAGATATTCAAACTAACTATATCAGTATTCACAAAAATTGAATCACAAACAATCAAACCCAAATTAGGAGAGGTTAGGGTTTCACACCATTCGCTCCAAATTGGAGTTTGAGCAAGAGGAAGACGATGGTGATGTTATTGGGTAGTGGTGGACGACAGTCAGAACGACCCGCGTTCGGCAGCTGCTGGTGTGTCCCGGTCGTCGACGCGTGACCAATAGAGGGGAAGGGGCTGCGCAGTACAAGGGGTCGAAAGAGTTAAGGTAGTGATGGTGTTGGCTGGTGGTGTGGTTGGCGACTGGGGTTGTCGAAGGCCGGCGATGGGTGGCGACGGGTGGCCGGTGAGTAGCCGGTAGATGGTGAGCGTCGGGCAGAGCAAAGAAGAGGAAAGAGAGGTGTGTCGTGGGCTGCGAAGAAAAAGAAGTAGAGGAAAATGTTTGGTTGCCTGGTTTATTTTGAGTTATGTCGGTTCTTTTTTTTTCTTTTCTTCCTTTTTTTTTTCTAGATTTTTCTCCTAATTACATACATACATATACAAACAATTGAATTAATCATTATTTGCTAGTGTAAAATTTTGGGAGAACGCATCTTTATTTTAACGGACGTTGAATTATTCATTAAAATTTTAATGAATTATTTAGGCACATAGCAAAATCCATTTCTGAGGCCATATTGTCTTTCCAACCTGCAATGCACAAATATATATACATATATAGAAACTGCTGAATTGAAATGCGGCGCCCAACTTAATTAATTGGTACTTAAGATGGTTCAATGTAATTAAAATGAATATTAGGTTCGAGCCGTTACACTATTAATCAAATATAGTTTGTATGCAAATATGAGTTGAACATTGGTGACATTTTGCATACTTTATATGTACCCGAATAAAATTTGTAAACTCGATGGCTATGGATATCAGTATAGTTATACAAAATCCAATGAGTATAAATATGGGTATGCGTATGGTTTTCTAAAATAAGTAAGGGTAGGGTATGACTTAACCCGCCTCGAAGCCACTTTACGCCCATCCACGGTTTCCATGCTTAATTGATACCTCAAATGAGTTGAAAATGAATAATTTCTGAAGTGGGTTTTAGTTCTTAGTAGGTTCGGTTTTCTTTGAGGTATAGTTTTGGGTGGGACAAAAGCAGGGGATATAGTTAGGATAATGAATTCAAATGAAAAGCATGAATCATCACCTAATTTGGCGTTAAAAATGCATAAAAGTATACAAGATTTTTCTTGAAGTATATCTTAACCATTTGCTTAATTTCTTATAGGATTATAGAGGGAAATATATGGGATTAACCCAAATAGCTTGTCATGAATTAAAAGAGGAAGGAAATAAGGGTGGGGAAACTTATTCCTGATAAAGTGAGTGTTCAGGCACCAAATGTGATCAGTATTTCTAATTACTTAGTTTTCACTCGTAATTGAGATTATTTTTAGGTTTTATTTAGATTTTGTGTGTTTGTGTAGGGAATAATGATTTGATAAAATATTGAAGTCATTTGCTTGGTGTGGAAGACTAATTAGAGCGAATTTTAGAAAGTTGTAGCCAATTGAAAATTAGAAACCAAGTGGGTCATAAGCAATTTCCTTAAGAGATCTACTCCTACTAGAATTTGGAGAGGAAAGGATGGCTATCACCACCATAAAATGATGCTTTGTGCATCAATCAATTCTTCATCATTGTAGCTTAGGTTTTAGTTTAGATATTAGGAGTAGATATTACCTTAGTATAATTCTCTCTCAAAACCTTTACTTAGATTTTAATTCAAGTTTGAGTTTATATTAATTCATTTAATTCATCTTTCAATTTATGGTTTCGATTAGTTTATTAATTTCTTCCTTATCTGTCCCTCCTTTTGATTAGAGTTCATTGCTTTCTAAATTGTTATGCTGATTTGCATATTAGTAGTTGTTAAAGCCAATCGTATAGAGAGCTTTCTTCTTCATAGACATAACTCATTGCACAAGCTGCCTAGTTTGCTTGCTCAGCAGTGCTGGCAGTGGCTCTTTTATGGCTGTCGCCAGCCTCCTGTCCTTCATAGCCATTCAATTCCTCTATCCTTTCTCTTGTTGTCCTTTTTTCTCTTCTTAGCTTTAGATTTGATTAGGGTTTCGGGTTGCTCTTCCTTTTTTGATTTGGCTACTTTAGATTCACATTTTTCACTTATCTAGCTTTCCTAGTCAATTTCAATTCCTCCTTTTTGCTATTGCTTCTGAAAGGGATTTGTTTTGGTTCTATCATATGCCTACCAGTTGAAGAAATACCAAGAGTAGGGAAACTTTTTTTTTTGGGAGGACGATGTTAACAATGCTATTAGTCCGCGTTCGAGCCAATTTTAGGCGTGATCATTTTTGTTTTTGAAATATACTGCTTTGATTTTGCGAAGTTTAGAGTCTTTATTGCCTCATTTAGTTGCTAGTGATGTGTTTGGGAGAGTCCAACTTAGTTAATCTTTGTGTAATTGGTCTAGGTGGAAACTCTTTTATTAAAATCATGGATCCCTTATTAGATTAAGGCATAGAAAATCCTCTTCTAGCTGCTATGATTTATGTCTACCTTAAGGAGGAGTTGGACGGACCTTATGAAATTCCCTATAGAGTTCAATCTTTGAAGGATGAAGGAAATAAATGTTTCAAGAACAGTGCTTTTGTTCAGGCCTTGGGCCTTTATCTGTATGCTCTGAAGCATTGTGCATTACTTGTATTATTTCAAAGGACATGAAGACATTTTTAATAGTTAGGTCATTAGTCTCAATCTTAACCTCACTGCTTCTGAGCTAAAGCAATGACAGTTTGACAAAGTCATGACTCTGTGTTCTTTGATCCTTGATTTTGGGCCTTATAATTCCAAAGCTTTGTTTAGAAGAGTAAAAACAACAATGGGCTTACACAATATTCAACAAGCTTTGTGTGATTTGAGGGAGGCTAATTTAATTAAACCAAATAATATGAAAATTGTTAAGGACCTTCAAAAAATTGAAAGCATATATTCCCAAGTTAAGGAAAAGCAAAGAGAGTTGCATAGTCAAGAAAACGATAGTAAGCATGCAGAGAAATGACCATATTTAGAAGTTTAACCTAGAAGAGAGAAGAAGGGAAATAGTACTATTGTCGACAATCCCTCTTATTGTGAGGGTGATGAGACATATTCTGAAGTTAGAGAGGCGTGTCAATTTAGCAAGAGAAAGGGAAAAGAATGAGAAAGAAGGAAGATATGCTTCTCATTGATTCACACGACCATAGCATGGCTCAAATTTATACATGACATCAACCATAGACTCCTAACCTTAATGGAACTTGGGTAGCAAGCTAAGAATACAATACAAGATATGATTAAAAAATATATCAACAATATATCACAAAATCTATATTTAATTTCTTGCCATATCACTCCCCCTCAAGTTGTAGCATGGGGGTTGACAATGGCCAACTTGGATCTTAAGTACTGAAATTGTTGCTCACCAAGTGCCCTGGTATATATGTTTTCTAGCTGATGCTTGAAAGGAAGATAGCTCGCGGTCAATTCACCATATATAATACGTTCACAAACAAAGTGGCAATCGATTTCTATGTTTTGTCTTTTCATGGAAGACTGGGTTCTTAGCAATATATAATGTTGCCTGATTATCACAAAATAATGTCATAGAAAGCTAAACAAACACATGTAAAGATGCCATGAATGAACGAATCCGAATAACCTCACTAGTTGTGGCTGCCATGGCGCGAAATTCAGCTTTTGCTGAGGATGGGGAAGCTGTAGTCTGTTTCTTAGTCTTCTAAGAAATAGGAGACCCTCCAAGAGTGATAAAACACCAAATCAAAGAATGCCCAGTAAGAGGGCCTAGTCTAAATTACATTATGCTAAGACTTGCATATTCGAATCACACTTCATAAGCAACCCTTGTCCAAGATTACCCTTCAAATAGCGCAGAACTCATTGAGCTACTGCTATATGTTCTTCCTTAGGATTCTGTATAAATTGGGATAAAATATGTACAAATAAATTGAGTTCAGGATGGGTGATGGTCAAGTATATTAAATGGGCCACTAGCCGTTTGTACCGAGTAGCATCATCCAAGCGTTTGCCCGTAGCAAGGGCTAACTTGTAGTTGGTCTCTATAGGAAAGTCCGCAAGCTTAGCGCCTAATAATCCACATTCATCAGCACCCTCCGAAGCATACTTACATTGGGATAGAAATTGCCCATGTGGACTACGAGCCGCCTCAATACCTATAAAATATTTAAGAGGCCGAGGTCTTTAACACGAAAACAATTATGTAAATATGCTTTGAAATCGAAGCATGCCTTAGTATTATTTCTTGTGAGAACCAAATCATCAACATAGACCAACAAAGCCATGAATATCCCATTCTTGTGATAGGTGAACAGTGAGTAGTCTGCATGTGAGTGATTACAGCCATATTTAAGAAGTTTAGAAGAGAGTATAGCAAACCATTGCCTGGGAGCTTGTTTTAACCCATATAAAGACTTCTAAAGTTTGCATACTTGGTTGGGTTGCGAAGACTTGCATCCAGAAGGTAAGGTCATGTAAACTTCTTCTTCAAGATCACCATGCAAGAACATGTTATGAACATCCATTTGATGAAGCTCCCATCCCTTATCAGCAATAACGGCTAGAAAACATCTAACCCTAGTCATTTTAGCAACAGGTGCAAAAGTTTCTGTAAAATCGAATCTTTCCACTTGTTTGTCACCTCTGATTACCAAGTAAGCTTTGTACCTTTCTATACTCCTATCAACATTGTACTTCACCTTATATACCCATTTATAATTAGTGGGTTTACGACCCGGAGGAAAATCTACTATAGTCCAAGTATTGTTGAGTTCTAAACCTTCAATCTCCTTAGCCATCGCTTCTCTCCAATAAGCGTCCTGAACTGCTTCATGATAGAATTTTGGCTCCACAATCTTTGTTATAGCAGATAGGAACATTTATGCGTGTTTGAAAAATTATTGTAGGTAACATAATTAGCAATGTGGTACGGTTTACCTGAAGATACCTTTTGAAGTGAGGGAGTATGAGGTGAGGGTTCTTTAACGGAAGTGGTGTAGCAAATATAATCCTATAAATGAATCGGGGCATGTTGGGTCCATTTATCAGGAGGCCTAGATGTGACCACGCACTGCGCTTCATCCTCGGATGAAATTGGCCTAGCACGCCTGCCACTATCTGATGTGTTTAGAACCTGCTGTGAGACGGGCCTCTTGCTAGCGAATGGGCCAGGGCTAGAGGCATATGTGTGGCTTTCCCTATCCACTACGGGCCAGGTGATCCTGTACTAGTAGTATCCATGCTATGCGGGCCATCTGTTGCCAGCCTAGTCTCAGCACCGTGGCGGTTATTGCGTGGCCCAACTAAGTTTGGGCTTGCCTCTTAAGTCAGTAATGGTGCTGAATCATAGGACTTAGCTTAGGAAGCTTCAACTTGGGAAGCCTCAACATGGGACTCAACTTGGGATGCCAGTGTGCCGGCACCGGGTTCATCATCAACCCATATATTTTGAGACAAGTCAAATGACCATGCTTCAGCCTTATGATCCAATTTAATAGTAGAAAATAGGAAAGTTTTTTCACAAAAAATAACATTTTAACTCACAAATATGCTGCCCCTCTCCAAATCATAAACTCGCAATCCTTTCTTACAGGGTAACCAATGAACCACATCTCCGACTGCACTCCCCAAACTTGTCTTTAGGTTTTTCATTATCATGTACATAACATAGATACCCAAGCACCCTCAAATGCTCATAGGTAGGTTTTGCATTAAATAGTATCTCATAGAGCATTTTCCATCCAATACTGAGGAAGGTGTTCTATTTATAAAAAATGTAACAGTTAAGACACACTCCCCGCAAAATTCAAGTGGCAAGTGAGCTTGAAATCTAAGCGCTCTTACAACATTAAGGACATGTTGATGCTTTCTTTCAACACTACCATTATGCTGAGGGGTGTCTACACAACTTGTTTGAACGATAATTCCATGTTCTCTATAAAACCTTTTCACAGGCCTAAATGTAAACTCTTTCCCATTATGTAACGCCCCCAAATTAAACATGTTTCACTACTTATATTTTCCTAAATAAATCCCTTAATTATAATATAGACAACTCAATGATA
>JACYFF010003369.1:67883759-67923788 GCA_017589665.1 Selenicereus undatus
GTGGTGGTTGACGGGTGTGGTGGTGGAAGCAAGGGATGCCCATTGGGGTAGAGAAATGGAGAGGAAAGTGAGAGGAAAGAGAGTGGAAGAGAGAGGAAGACTAGTCTTGCCTTTGCTAGCTTGGTTTACTTGGATGAGATTTTAGCTCCAAAAAAAATATCTTGCTAATTTTAATTAGGGCCTAATGATGGTAATTAGCAAAGCAAATGGATTAGAAACTTATTGGGTCAAAATTGGCCTTAAATGAGCTCTGAGTTCCGAAAAAAAAAATATCAAACCAGGTGCAATTAATTAAATTTTGTTTTTCCGAAGGTCAAAATTAAATGTGATGTCATAAGAAATAATTTAATTTTTTAAATCATAATTATCGATGCCTACTATCAATTTTTCCAAAATTAATACGGTAAAAGGAACTTGAATTGCAAAGTGGGGCCCAAAATTGAATTCTCCCAACCGGAATGGTTAAATGAGATAAATAAATGTGAAAGATTAATAACACGACTTAATTAAATAAATGAACATGATTTAGGGTTAGGCTATTACACATTATCACTCCTAATGACTTTCACTGTAGCCCGAAATTGAGTTGTGACCATGAAGCAAAAATTTCTACGTAATTGTGAGGCCAGGCTTCGCTTTTATCATCCATAAGATATGTCCACACACCCCTACTTGCATCATCAAGTATCGTAGAAAGTAACTAGCACCACAAAAAGAATTAATACGATAGCCACCCCAAATTTCTCAATGAAAAAGGTCATAAGGTCAAAACACTTTAAGGCATTACTTTCACTAATAGGAAAAGGAATGTGAGTTTGTTTTGCTCGTAGGCACACATCACAAAATTCATCTTTGTGTCTACTAATTAAGTCTAACTGAATATTACTAGTTACTTTAGAAAGACCCTGATTTGAAGGATGCCCCATCCTTCGATGGCACACTTCATGAGTAGTTGCCTTATTGACTTGAATCTTTGCCTTTGAGTTATCCTTGTAAATAAAGACCCCTCTTCTGAGCTCACCCACTCCAATCAGATTATTTGTAGTAAGGTCCTCTACCACAGACAGATTCTTAGTAAATGTTACTATACAACAAATTTCATCCAACAACTGAGCCACTGAAATCATATTGCATTCTAGGGTAGGGACATATAGCATGTCACGCAAAATTAACTTCGGATTTAATTCCACCATGCCTCTCTTAACCGTATGTGTGACGGGCCTACTAGCTAGACTAATGGGAATAGGTTCAATGTCCACAACATTTTTCAATAATTCGATTTCTTCTGTTATATGATACGAAGCACCGCTATCAAATAGCCAAGCTTTCTTACTTGATAATTTGTCAAGACCCGGCTTTGGAGTGTCAATAAAACTCAATAGCTATTGTACCTAATCAGAAGTAAAACCGTGAAAGGGTGTGCGCGCCCGACTATGCTCTGGTTGTACTCGGCTGTGTTGCAGAACCCGGCTGCTCCCCTTGAACTTGTGTAGTGTTGGACATTTCATGGCTACTTGATTCAGCTCCGCGCGCACGGCCAGGGTTCATCTGTCCGCTGCCTCCGCCTACTCTGCTTCTCTCGCAGGTGTTTCTCCCTCCTCTAATGTTTCAACTAGGTGGATACCCGATTATTTCATAGCATGCCGTCTCCACATGCCTGGTCTTCCTGCAGTGGGGCTAGGTTGCAGACCATGTTGCAGCAAATACGGCTACTGTATCTTGCTTGGAGTCTCGGTTAGTAGTCATCCTCTTATGGTTGTCTTCCTATTGAACCATGTTAAAATTTTTTTCTAGCGCAAGTAATACCAAGATTTGACTTCGGACCGTAGCAAAGGAGTCATCGTCGAGACCTATCAGGAACTGGTATGCCTTGTCATCTTCCAGCATTTTAGCAATCTTCTCAGCTGCTTCATGTGAATAAGTTGGTACGTTGGTGTAGTTATCCAACTCGTTCCAGAGACTTATAAGTCGGTTGACAAAGTCAACCATCTCTTGTCCATCTTGCTTACTCGAAGCGATTTCGGCTTTCAGTTTATGAATTCTAAGGACATTCGGAGTAGACCTCTTCCAAATGTTTTCCCACATCTTGAATGCTGAGGCAACATACACTGAACTAACATGTAGCTTTGGATCGATCACGTTCATGACCCAAGACGTGAACATGGAATTAACTATGTCCTACGCCTTGACTTCACTGTTTGTTTTTCATCTTTATTCTCAGGCCTCGATAGCTTACCATCAATAAAAGCTAATTTATTTTTACCTTTAAGTGCAATTTGTACGGCTTACTCCCACAAGTCGTAATTTTTCCGGTTAAATTTGACTGTAGTTATTATAGCTCTAGGCGAATCAGATGGATAGAGAGGATATGGAGATTGACTATCAATGATAAAAAGTTTAATCATTGATTCATTGTCTTTGGGTTCATCAACTTTTCCCATGCTTTTTGCCTTTAAGATTTTAGATGTATTAGTATTGAGAGTTGAATGGCCCTGATACCATGTCAAGTTAGCAAGAGAAAGGGAAAAGAATGATAAAGAAGGAAAGATGCTTCTCATTGATTCACACAACCATAGCATGGCTCAAATTTATACATGAAATCAACCAGAGACTCCTAACCCTAATGGAACTTGGGTAGAAGGCTACGAATATAGTACAAGATATAATATATCAATAATCTATCAACAATCTATCACAAAATCTATATTTAATTTCTTACCATATCAGTCTAAGCATCCAGAGGAGGATTAAATGATTGTGTTATGTTCTGGCCAAACCTTTACTATATCTAGCAGTACTGGTCCCAATTCAAGTGTGGCAACTAGTTACCAAAGGATGAGTACGGGAGAAGTGAGAAAAGAGGATAGTTCAATTAGTGATTTGAAGATGGATTTGGACAAGTGAAGTACTACTTCTGGTTCAGCTTCAACTTCTATGACATGTACGGAGGGTAGAGGGTATGCGAATCCTACTACACCTCTGACTTTTTCTTCAATTAGTATATACAAATATCCTAGCATTATTTTCCGACATTTAGGGCCAAGTATAAGAAGATGCCCTCAGCATGTATCCATTTATCTCAGGCAACCTATCAACTCATTGAACAAGGAAGCACAATTGTATTTTTTTGAGAAGCATTTAATGAATTACATTGTTGTTTGTGTGCGATGTAACGATTCCCCATGTATGAAGATACATGTTATGGTGGAGGGCGATTAAGGGGGCATGGTGCATAATGTCACCCCGTTCTTTGCATCACCTCAGAGTAGGTAGAGAAAGGGGAAGAAATGTAGATTAAGGAGATCTCGATCGTATCAAAATAAGAGAATTGGACAAAGATCAGATGAGCTTGCTCTGGATAGAGAAAGGCGCAATCCTAAATTATTTAGCTCTAACTCAGTTGTTTGGTGCAAGGATGATCGTTATCACAAGAAGGGATTCAAGCTTTGGATAGGCAATGATCGTCATCACAACCTTCAGAAGTCTATAAATGATATTCTACACAAGAAAGGAAGTGCACGGTTTTAAGCCTAGAAGATGAAATGTTACTAATTAGGAAAAGAGTTTTTGGTCAGTGTGATGAATAAGAGTGTTGTATTATGCTATGCCATAGAGTCACTACACGGTCTAGGTCAATGTTTTTAGAAGGGGGTCCGTTTGTAACTTAGTAGCTAGCTATCTTTCTAGTGTTTCTTTATTGTTTACATGCATCACCTTAGAGCCCAAAAAAAATCCAATCATATTTAGGTTATATTTAATTTCTGCGAGTTGAATGATTTCTGAATTTATATTCATTGTTACAATCTAGCTGCTATGGATTACTAGTTATTTAGTGGCCTAAATTCGACAGTATCCCTCTAGAATCGACCCTTAAGTACTACAGTTGACAGCCATACGCGTGCGGTATTATTATGCATTGTTTGGTAATCACAAGAGTTTTTGGCACCATTGCAGGGAACGATGGTCTAAATTTAGGTCACTATTTTCCTTTTGCCTATTTATTGTGATTATTTCCTTTACTTTTATCAATAGATAGTTGCATAATTTTTGTTAGTAGATTGTAATTTTACCGTCCTTTTTCTTATTGAAAAAATTAAAGACCCATAAAAATTGACTAAAAAATGAGAAAGAAAAGAAATGGCCATTTTCCACTTCCTCCAACATAAGCATGAATTGTTCTAGAGGTATTTTACTCACCTAAATAATTTTATTACTCAATGTGGTCACTGTGTAGGAAAGTGGGAAATTATGACTGTTATTGATAAGGGGGTCAATGGTGACACTCGAACTCTTTCAGAATACTGCGGTTTCTTTCCAAAAATGTTGATGAAGCTATAACTTGCTTGAGTGGGTGGGTAGGGAAATTTATGTGTTTGAAAACACTAGTTGTGCCTCCAGGTTATCCTTTCTTGATTTGTGTGCTTTTCATGCTAAATCTTTTTTACGAGGAATAATTTGTGACCTTTTGTGCTCCCCCCTACATCCCTGAATATGTTCTTCCTATTTATGTTTGTTGCCACTCATTTGATCTTGACACTAGCTCATGTCCTCATTATGTTTAGTTGAAATCTAAAATTGAGAATAGCATACAAATTGCATTTAATTCTATAGAGCATATGATAGGTAATATGTTTAACTAGTTTTCAGAATTATTTATAATTAGAAGCACAATAGTGTGTTTAACTTGTTTGAGACTGACCTTAGTGTAGGTTTTACCATACTCGAGGCCTATCCTATAGGTGGCTTTGAGTCTTCTTCCTTCTTGTGTCCTGCAATTCATGTTAACTATCATGTATGTGACTTCAAGGGAGAACTTTTTTTTCTTTGCCTTTACACCTGTAATGCTAGTTTGGCCTTCCCTAATTCCCCCTTTTCTCTAACTCCCTTAGGAGAGGTGGAGAAAAGTGTGAAATATGAGGTTGAGTCTAGTTCTGATGAATCAAATGTGCATGTCAATTAGTTTGACGAGATTGTGATAGAGGTATCACCCCTAGTCTTGAGCCTATTAGCATTGCATCTCCGACCTCTGTTGAGTTAGTTTCAGCCTCTCTTACTTGTTCACCACCCTATCTTTCCGTTGAGTACTCCATTGTTAATCACAAGTATGGCTATGTAATAACTGACTTCAATGATGATTTGGGTATTGTGCATATTATAGTGGAAAAACTCCAGGGGATGTGAGTAAGTTTGATAGGTCATTCAGTAATTGTAGAGGGTATCCCTTTGTTGACACTTGCTACTTTTACCTAGAGGACATGCCTAGGAGTATTATTCTGCCAAACTTGCCTCATTATTTTTCCGATTGTTCCAAGAATTTGATAAGCTAAAGATGACACTGCATTATCATTGTGTTCATATTTATGTTCTCTTTCCTGCATTTGTTTGAGATGTATGTGCAAAAATATGATAGGCTCCTAAGTGCTCTATTTGCCTCTGCATAGAAGGTGTGGGTCTTAGATGAGGAGTGACTGATACTCCTTAGGCCTCATTTGCCATCGAATGAGAGAGGCATAGTTTGTGTACATCAGTATCTGACTTGGTATTATTGTTCTATCCCTTTTGTATAGTTATACGTGGTGCCTTTTATTTTTCATTTTTCCTTTTGTTTTTTTATCCTTGAGGCTTCATTTTCACACAATGTAGACGATGTGTGACTTTGGTGTGGGGGAGGGAAAGCTATGTTTTGAATTTTTGAAAGAGAAGAAAAATAATTTTTTTTAGAAAATAGGAAGATTTTCTATTTTTGTAAAGATTTCAAGAATTGTACTGATTTAATTGACTTTGACCTGTTGTGACTTAATATCAATTGTATGAGTATTGTGTACGTGATAGATGTCAAGTCAAAGTATGTCATTTCTTACTCCAGTTCTAATCTCGTCATTTCATTATAATTCTAAGTCCAATCCTTATTTGTATATTACATTGTCTTAAGTTTTTAGGCTTTCATGTTTGGTTCTTTCACTTGTATTTTCCTTTACTTTCACTCTTATTTAACAAAAAAAATTTAAAAAATGAAAACAAGAAAACGGTTAAAAAAAGTAAAAAAGTCAAAATAAAAAGAGTCTTAGAGTCAGAAATGATGAGTATTTCTTTGAGGTATGTATTACTGGGTGCTACCCTTTGAGGTAATACTATTGCTGGGAAACTTTGCTTCATAAGTAAGTGAGTCAGTAAAGTATTCAAGTGGGATTAAGTCGCACTCTAGTAAGCTTAGCTTCTAAGGTAATGATGCATTTGTACACCAAACACTAGAATAGATTCACTGTTTTGATGGATTGTGGGATAAAACATGGTGTTTGAATGTCTTTAGTGGAGACCAAGATTCTTGATGTCCACATTGTAGTTGTGTATAATCTAATGTTTAGGTTGCAGGGGTAAAATTTTTTATTAAGTGCATACAATTTTGTGTTGGAATGTTTATTCTGAAAAATTCATAAAAAGTTTTTTTATTTTTTTCTCTTTTCTTTTTCTTCTTCAGAGATTTTGTGGGTATATTTTTTGTAAACCCTCGCAAGACCACCCTCGTCCATGAGGGGGAACCTAGGGATTTAAAGGGCTTATTGTACAGGTGAAGTTAGGACAATGCAGGCCCAATTTGATGAAATATTGAAGTCATTTGCTTTGCATGCAAGACTAATTGGAGCTGATTTTGGAAAGTTGTAGCCAAGTGAAAATTAGAAACCAAGTGGGTCCCAAGCAATTTCCTTATTATGGTGAATTTTTAATCTTGATGAAAAGTGGAGCATAAGAGATTTACCTCTACTAGAATTTGGAAAGGGAAGGGTGACCACTATTAAAGGAGGCTTTCGGCATCAATCAATTCTTTATCATCTTAACTTAGGTTTTAGTATAGATTTTAGGATTAGATTAGTGCAACACCCAGGCCTTTCTCGAATTGCAAATGATTGATAGGAATGACTTCAAAGACTATAGTCTAGCCCACAAATCACTACAAACCTTTTTGGCCTACTTCGTCTTCGTTCACACGTCGCTGGGAGACTTCCCAAGAGGTCACTCATCCAAATGTTTTTCTATAGCAAGCATGCTTAACTATAGAGTTCTTAAAAGTGGGATCCTTGAAAAGCAAGATGCTCCTTTGATGATATAGGTAATCAGTTCAAATTGTTCAAGGCATACTCAGGGTGTTACGATCAGCTTAGTTTAATTCTTTCTCAAAACCTTTGATTCAAGTACTTAGGTTTAATTCAAGTTTGAGTTTTTATTAATATATTTTTGTTCAGCATTAAGTTTGTACTTTTACTTAGTTGGCAATTTCTCTGCTTTCTCTCTCTCCCCCCTTTTTGTTTAAAGTTTATTAGTTTCTAAATTGTTATGTTGATTCGCATATTAGTACTTGTTAAATCCAATCATATTTAGGTTATATTTAACTTCTATAAGTTGAATGATTTCTAATTTTATATTTATTGTTTACAATCTACTTGCTATGCATTAGTAGTTGTTTAGTTGCCTAAATTCGACCCTGTTCCTGTGGAATCAACCCTCAAGTACTACGACTGATAATCGTACGCTTGTGGCATTATTATACATTCTTTTAGCATCATATATGTTATTGGAATTACAAAGGAGTATATAATATTTAAGACTTATTTGAAACTCCCAAAAGGCCCTACCTTTCATTACACTCCCCTAAGTAGGACAATACCACAAATCTCACTAGTTGCTGATGAAGACTTAGTGAAAGCACTGGAGGCATAGGTGGGTGAGACTAAGTTTTATAGACATATGATTGCGATAAAGCAATCTAATGCTTGTTGCCTAACTTCAGATAAGTTGAAAAAGCAATAAACAAAGTTAAGGATGATTGATGAGATTGATATAAGTAATGAGGAAATCCCTATAATGCAGAAAGACATGGGAGATAATGATGTTACTAAAGTGAGTCCTGTTAGGGGTAAAAGGTCACATCATGTTTTGGATGATTGAGAGCTCACAATGACGATTGAAGAAGAATGATTAAATTTTATTATTTGGTCTATAGCATAGACTCTTTTTTATGAAGCAAATTAAAATTATCAAGCGGTGAGGGAAAAGAACAGTTGTTGTCTAGTGGCAAAGGAGGTAAGGGTCTACCAATGGCTGAATCCATCCTAAATGCAAATGCAAACACTCAGTCTAACTAATTTACTTGACCCCATTCACTAGTGTTATTTCTCACTATACTCTTACCAATGACAGTTTATTAGGCCCATAATTGGTGATTTCATTATAGGCCAGCCTTCATATTCTGAGGCTTTTACTTATACGAGCTGGGCCTAAACTTTGCATGACTTGAATAAGGAGCCACATCTATATGAGAGAATCCCCAACTAAAATATTATAGTCGCAAACATATATGGCCTAGGCCTAAGTTCACCAAGCCATATTGTAATTTATGTAAATTTTCTTACCAACCCGCCCCAGAGAAATTTTCATTAGTTGGTAGTAGTTATTCGGAAATCCCACCTTTTTCTTTCCCAACCTAAGATCGAGCAAGTGCTAACGAGGGAGAAGATGGATGGAGTGACTAGACTTATGATTGGGGAGGAAGATTAAGCATCTGTGTTGAAGGAGTCCTCAGAGGGGGAGGACTTAACTACTCTAATTCAAGACACATATGCATGTTCTGGTGTGGATAAGGAATGACATGATCCAAAGGACAAAATGTCTACTGGGGGTAGGGTATGGGCTACGAAAGCAAATGATACTATAAAGCTACTATAGTAAGATAAGTTTGTGAACAAATCAATGTTTATGAGTATCATTCAGGACTATTATGTTGATAAAAATTTGACTTTGACTCAGCACAACAATTCTAGGTAAAAATTTATAGTCTCATGAGCATTCAAATCATGTACATGGAGGATTCATGCTTCGGGGTTACACGATGGGAGGACGTCTCAAATTAAGGCGGTCAAAGGGAACATAGATCCATCTTATCCTAGACTGCTTGATAATCGAATGGCAAATTTAAGATGGTTTCAAAACATTTCTTGCTTAATTACAAGATAGTTCCAAAAATTACTATGAAGAACACATAAAAGGCATCAATTAACAGATGTGGGTTGCAATTGAAGAAATATATGGTTAGGAAAGCTTTAGGGTTGATGATACAGGAAGTTTATGGGACACATGGAACATCATATTTTAAACTTGCTAGCTACATTAAGATGGTCAAAAGTACTGAAGTTGGTAGTAATGCATATATCAATTGGGATAATCTGCTCTACCAGACCTCACAGATGCAGCAATTAAAAGTGAACTTAGAAAGCCCATATTCAAAGGCTTTTATTGCTTTGAAGGATTGCACTAATGGATTCAAAAGTGGCTGTAAGCCATTTATATATGGTGATGGTCATCATGTTGGGAAATATAAGGCAGCTTTACTAACAATTATTACACTTGATGGAGATAATCATTCGTTAGGTCTAAAAAGAATGAGAATTGGGCTTACTTGTTCACTGCTCTGCTATATGTGATTAGTGTTTAAGATCGTCACATGATCATTGCCATATTGAACAATTAACTCTTGGGTCCACTGTGGTATGGGTAAATATTTAATTGGTCCGCTAATTTCGGATAAATATTTTTGGATCTACTCAGGTTTGGTTAATAATTTTTTAGAGTACTACTGTTTGGGTTACTATTCTTTTTTGGGCTTTCTTGCAAATATTCAAAGTTATTGGACTTTTTTTACAAAACTAAGCTCATATTTTTGTTTGGGCTTTTTATAATGACTTTACTGGTACTAGTTATCACAATCTACTACTTATATCATAAATATTACATTTTCTGTGATTAATGGCCCACCATGCTTAGCAAAATAATTAAAGCTTAATTAGAGAGTTTCGACCGTTACCTGAACTTATTCGGCGTTGGACTCCAGCGCTCTTCTAGCTTCTGGTTTACAAGAGATTGCTAATCTCAACCCCACATTCCTTAGATCAGGCACATCACAAATCCGTTTCATTTCCTACCTCGGACCATAGTCATTAATCGAGTTTTTAATAGTTTTCAAGGATAGTGGAACTTTAATCAAGAAATTATAATATTTAAGACATAAGGTTCAATTGAATAACGTTTCCTACTGGGAAACTTCTTTTATTAAAAACTTAAAGGTGGAAATGGTACAATGGAAAGCTTTGAAGAGTTACTTAAGCTAAGATCATTAGAGATGCTTCCTCGTAGAGAAATGGAGAATCCCAACTTCTCTTTTGCTCAAGAATGCTCAAAAGACCGCACCCCTTTTCAGCCATCGACCAGTCCTATTATAGAGGGTTGGGGGGTGCATAGGATTCCCTAATGGCTGCAGCACATACTACTTTTTCACATGGCTGTAGCACATATTGCTTTTTCACATGGCTACAGTACATAATAATTTTTCACATGGCTACAGTACATACTAACGACTACAACACACTGCTTTATTTTACAGACTTAGCACTTGTCAAAACAACACAATAATGGATCAACCGCTTTTAAGGGCTTTTAATGATGACAAGATTAGTCATCGTTATTGAGATTCTACATGCCTTCATCTAAAATTATATCTTCCAGACCATCATTATTTGGATAATCATAAAAACCTTCATCTAATTGAGGATGCTCCGGGTCCCATTTCTCAAACAATTCAAGAAGATATTTCTAACGTTTTTCTGATAAGAATTTTCTAGCTCCAACATCAAAGAGATAATAAAAGATATCTTCTGAGATTGCTCCTTCCACCTTCATGTATTCTTTAAACTCATTGTCATAGGCGAAATTAATATTTCCACAATGCATTAACGTTTTTCATTGTTCAATTAATGTCCAACTTTGATGATAAATGTTGTAAAAACCGATGGCTCTTGCTAAAGCAGCATCAGTAACAAATCCTCCTCGTTCTGGAGACCATTCTTGTCGTTGATCATAGGGATCGTTGTAATCAATTATCTGAACAAGATAATGGACTACTTTCGTTTCTCCATTTTCATATTTGATTAATGTACAATGTACCTCCAAATATAGGGTCTGTTGTATGGAATTTTTGTTGGACCATCAGGAGATGTAAGAATCCAATGGAGATTGAACTTTGGATCTGGGATTTTCATAAAATAAACTATCATCCCGTATTCCCAGGCTTTAGTGAGGGGGTCATTTAGGGAGATTGAATTTGCTGGAACACTAACAACATCAACTCCAGACTTATCAGGAAAATAGATCATTGTACTCCAAGACTCCCAAATATCATAAGAATAGTTATGATAATAATCGATGTAGGCTGCATACCACCCATTGAACCATTTTTCTTGAACATGAGAGCTTATTTTTTCTTGAATATCATAAGGACATCTAAAATAATTAACTTGTAACTCTAAAAGGGAAAATCTTTGGGCTATTAGGAGCAGAAGATAGTAGACCAAAGTGGAATATACTTTTTGTGTGGAATTCCAAATTATCAGTAAGGACTTTACTAGAAGGTGAAACCCATTCTAGTAGCAATGACATTTCACTATGGATTTCCTCCTTTTCAGGCAGGAGGTCGGCTTTGATGATCATCACTGGCGAGTTCTTGAGTTAAATTGTTTGCCAGAGAGTTCTTCGATCCCTGTATATGTTTAATAGAGACGGAAAACTAGTTAAGCCATAATTGTCAACGTAGGAGTCGCCCTTACGCTTGCATATTTGATAAATTCTTTTTCACAAAACCAAGTATTCCTTTACAATCAGTTCGAATAAGAAAAAGTTTTGGGGCTAAAAAGATTAAGAACTTTGCAATTCCCCTTGTGACAGCAAGGATTTCTTTTTCCATCGTGAGATAGTTGCATTATGCCTTATTAAAACTTTCACTGCAATATTTGCAGAGTTTTTTGCCTTCTTTGCTTTTGAGTACTGTGCTCTAGTGCTCATTGTTGGCATCTGTCTCAAGAACGAAGTCATCGCCTTCATTAGGCAAATTAAGAACATGAAGATTTTTATACATCTTTTTGACATTCTGAACAATCTTTGTGTCATTATTGGTCTATGTCCAACTTACTGCTTTCTTGAGTTTTTGCTGCAATGGCTTTCTTGGTTTTGCTAAATTTTTAATGAAATCTGAAGCATAGGTAAGGCATCCAAGAAATCTTTATAGTTGTTTCGTGTCTTCAATCTTTTCAGGAAAATTCTCTATTTTTTCAAAAATGTGTTTTTGTAGAATGATTTGTCCAACTTTTATCTCTAGACCTAAGAACTCAATTTCTTGCTCAACATAAAATCATAAATGCACTTGTTCTTTCCAAGTATAATACCATGATCAATGCATCTTCGGGTAACGGTTAAGACATCATTTTTGTGTTGTTCTATGATTTTGGAAAAGACAAGGATATCATCAATGTAAACTAAACAACGATGATGTCCATGTAAACTAAACAAAAATGATTAAGGTCTTTGAAGATGTTATCCATTCTTCTCTGGAATATTTGAGGTGCATTTTTAAGACCAAATGGCATCACTATCCATTCATAATGTCCTCGCGGGGCACTAAATGCTGTTAAAGGAATGCTTTCCACATCCATTTTTGTCTGCTAGTATCCGCTTTTGCAATCCATTTTTGAGAACCAAGGGCCTCCTTGAATTTTGTTGAAAAGGACTATTTTGTTAGGAATATAATAACCATCAAAGACAATATTATCATTAAGCTTTTTGTAGTTAATTACCATTATTACTTTTCCTCTTTTTTCTTCTGCATGACCTCTTACCATGAAAGCGGGACTTGTATAAGGACTCTTACTATTCCTGATTAATCCTTTATCCAGAAGTTCTTTAATTTGTTTATCGAATTCTTGGATATCCTGATGTGTACACACCATTTATTTGACTCGGATAATAGTGTTGGGATTTAACAGAGTGATTTTAGCAAATGTTTTATCTTTATCCCAAAACTTTAGAGGGTTATCAAAGTAGAGTTCTATACATAATTTCTCTTGTTGTTCAACAATCTGCTCGTTTATAGATAGCTCAAGCAATGAGATTGTCAGGGCTATTTCTCGTTGTGCCGACATTACCTTCTCACCACGCTGGTTGCTTGTAAATTCAATTTTTTGATGTGTGTAAGCCTTGCTTAATTTTTCAATAGGAACTGAGTGACCACTAATTATGAATATTATTTGGTTTATGGTCTGTGTGCATGGAGAATATAATCTCTAAAAATTATTTCCAATAATCATATCAGAAGAGAGTTGATCAGTAACCTATAGAACTGTTATAATGCATTGAACTCCTCCTAATTTTATGGATAACTCTTCTATGGCTTCATTGTGACTCATAATGCTATTATCAGCTATCCTTACTTATAAAAGATTTTTAACTCTTTTTCACATAAACTCTGGAAATAATGATATTTTCACAAAGCATACAGAACAACCACTATCTATGTAGGCAAACAACTCATATTTATTATATCCCTCCAAGCATACGTTTATTGGGATATAGATGCTATTAGCATTTGTGTTAGTTACTTCATATTATATTTTCATAGTCATATTTTTGACTAATTCATACTTATAAATTGGCTCACTAACAGTTCTTGTTTTATACCTAATGACCTTTCTTTCTATACTCATACTTCGGTCTACACTGTGTTTTGCATATTTAAAACTTATTATACTCATTTCACTAGTTATACTAACTGTATCATCTTCTCTAATTTCTTATTTAGTAGAAGAAGATCATTATCCCTATTCTGATCTAATACTCATGCTTCTTAATAATTGGGGTTTGATGGTAATTTTACCATTTTGTCAATTTTTATTATATTTTTCTTATTGATTCTTGTAGGGTTGACAAATCTAGAAATCCATGAACGATTAATTTTTATCTCCTGTGAATTGGATTTAATCCTTTGAATCTTTTGCATAAGGGTAGGGCTTTTAAATTTTTCTGCCTTTATCATTGTGACATGAGTCTTTGGATCCATAGTATTATCCAATTTATAGATAATTGTTCAAAATATCCATAGTGGACATCCTCCTCTTTTCATATCCATCCTAACTGTTTTTATCTTAAGCGATAGAAAGTTTTTGGCAAATTCGTCTTTTAACCTTATATAATATCCAGGTCGACAATTGAATCCTACCGATCCGTTATATAAATTAGTCTTAATCCCTGTGAGGATTTGATCATTGAATTTGGTATGCCTAATATTACAGAGTAAAGCATAAAGATCAATATCTTCGCCATAATATTGTAATGGAACAATTTGCACTTGGCCACTTCCAACATGGATATACCTATATTTTCTATCCTTGTTATGCTAAGGATGCTTTCCCAGAACTTAACTTCCCTCACGTCATACTCACAATCTTTGATTTCAAAATCTCCTTCCATCATCTCGGAAACGTACTTGCTCTTTAACTGAAAGATGAATTTTTTATATATCATGTTCTTTTGGATTATGGGAAGGACCCAATCTCCTTTGACTTTCTCATTATCATTATCTACAACAAACTCTTCTCCTTGAACATGACCAAGACTAATCGAGTTACTTTCCATCGTATGACTTGTTTATTCATAATCAATTTCTTCATATTCATTGTCCAAAATAATTTCAACAATACCTTTATTCTTATTTAGGGCAAGACCTAGTGCCTCATCTTCACTAAGCTCAACATAATCTAGACTGCCTAAAGTTTCAATAAGGTTGTTATTTTTTCTAATTTTGCATTCATTAGCATAATGTCATGCTTCTTCGCATGCTTAGCATTTGCAATTGTTTTTTCCTGCAGGATAATAAGCTGCTTTCCTAAAAAATTTTCATTTTTTAGGACTTGGTTTTGTTGTAATACTTTCTTTTATGTTTTTCTCCCCTCTGCTTATTAAAGCTCATTTTCTTATAAAATTTTCTCTTTTGTCTCTTTTCAGGTTCTTTTCCCTATTGGTAAGGTGAATCCCAGCAAGTTAGGAATTGCTTCTTAATTTTCGTTTGCTTTTGGAGATCAAGACATTGATCATTGACCCATTTTGTTAAATAAGAGATCCTCGAACCAAGGGTATCAATGACATCAACATGTTCAGGCCATGCAATGTATTTTTCATTAATTATAGAATTTATTGGATATGGCAATTTGTCATAGAACATACCAAGATTAGTCTCATTATGCCCAATTTTGTAATAATATTGACTAAATTCAGCAATATAATTTTCTAAATATCTCATATCCCATAATTATATATTATAAATCATTCTTTGCTATTCTCTTGCTTTTTCTTCTGAATCAAATTTCGCTTCGATAAACTCATTTTCAATTTCCTTACATAAATTCTTGAACATTGCAGCTAGTGTTTCCATCATTCCTAATGTGTTTTTACCATCTTCATTTGATGAATCATACCAATCAGCTACAGTGTCAGAGAAACTATGTTTAATGTAGTTTAGAAAATTTGTAACAGTCCAGGTAGTATTTAGGTTAAGACATTATTCATTTCTCTTTTCCAATGTTCAAATATTTCTTCTCTATTACGAGCTTCATCTATGTTTAAGATGTACCCCGTTTGACTAATTGGGATAAAGCCAACTTCCTCAAAGGTTGTAGTTTTCCTTGGGATGAACCCGAATGAAAAATTGGTTGTACGTCCTGCTGGAACGTACCTATGTCTTATAAAATGAGTATTTCTTCGAGAAGATTCACCAAATTCTTCAGGTTTAGGAACAACATTGTTAACCAGATTGGTCTCTATCTCACTTAAGTCATGTTCTTCTCCGATTTCATTAATCTCATCTTCAACGCCCATTTTACCATATTGTTTTTATCGAGTTTTCTTCTGACTTCTTCTAAAGGTAACACATTAAGATCTTCTAGTTTAATAAGATTCATCTGCTGATATATTTCTTCTTCTAATTGGACATTATTAGTTTCTTCATTATCATTAGACAACATGTTATGTTTATCACTAATTGTGCCTCTAATCTTATTTAATTCTTCTGAATTTTGTTCTTTCTCAAACATATTCTGTAGTTCTTCAAGAGTATACTCCTTATATTCCTTCATCTTCTTCCTTCTTTGTCTTTTCAGCTGATTTTTCTCCTACTTTCTTTTGGATTTTTATATCATGCAAAGGAAATGGATTCTTGTTTTTTGGGTTTTGGAAATGATATTTATGCTAAAATAGAGTACTAATACTAGAAGTATATTCTCCGCTATGTCTAACTTTGTTAACTAGAGAAAGGTGGATTACAGATATTTGCTTCTTAAGCTCCTTGACTTCAGTCTTGATTTTCACTAATTATGCTTTTAATTCTAAAACTATATCAGTTATATAGTTTAATTGAAGTGCTATTGGAGAAAGACCTTCTGGTGAATGCACAATATGTGAATAAATTGGTCCAGAGCAAGCCGATTATGATTTAAGCATTAATCACAGTCAATTAGCTTAATTAATCACTAATTAGCTTAATTATCTTAATTATTTTTGGTCATGTGGCTCTGATACCAATTGAAAGAGGGCGTTGAGTAGTACTTATAAGTAGAAAACTACAAGCACAATTTTTGGATTTTCGAAATTAAGTTTTTAAGGAATAGGGTTAAAATACAATTTTTAAAAGTTTAGGGTGCTTTATTGCAATTTAAAAAGTTAAATTTGGTCACTTTTGGTTCCAAAAAATATTTGCCCAATCTTGGATGGACCTCGAAATATTTTTCCAAAATTGTCGGGTTAGAAACTGGGAACAATTTATCTTTGCCATATCTGATGGATGCAAGGTAAGTCTTCTAATCTATACTAACATAATAGCAGTATATTGATAATTGTCATTTTTTGCAATAGGAGAGATTTGCAAACCTTGCTGCACTCTGAACTGTTAATCAAAAGCCCATGACATATCACTATCATTCAAAAAAGATAGCCATTTATGAATTTTTTTTAAAAAAGAAATAACCTAAAACTATTGTATTGTTCCAGCCTCACACATCTAGCGAAACCGATAACCATCCTTGTAAATGCGCACAACTCTGCAACTTCCTAGTTCCCACTACATGCAAATTCTTCTCACTCTTGACCCCAACTGACGGAATTGAAACGTCCTAGTTGTGGGATAAGCAACAACATCATTGGTGGATGTAGTAAATTGATGTAACTGTGGAAAATCAATTAAGAAGAAAAAAGCATGCTATCTATTTTTAAAATTTTATCCCTTTATCAGTTGGTTGTATGTTATTCTAATCAATGGGAAATTTTTCGCAGTTGATGTTCACTTATGAGTTAAGAGATGCTAATAATGTTATCATCAACGTTGACAATGATTTTGACATGCCTTTCATTCTCCTACTGTGTACATGTAACTTAGTCCATTCGCGCGACAAATTGTATGTGTGGTTTCATCTTTTTCTTTTTAGCACATTTTGTTTTATTATGATTCTTTTTAATTGTTTACCCTTTGTGAAGAGGGTTTTTTCTTTTCAACATATGTTTCTATCGGCATTATCGTTAGTATTTTTGTTTTGTCTATAGGTGAAAGGGTTGAAGGTTTAGAGGAGATGAACTTTTATCGTTGGTATGTCCAATTGGGATGGGGACATAGGGTATGGTTAGCAAAAATATGATATTTAAGGATGGTGATTAGCCTAACCAAGTTTGCCCTGGTGATTTGAGACATTATTCCTCTTCAACTTCATCAATCAGTGTGATACACTTAAGAGATATCCAATTCTAAGATGCTAAAGCTTGAAGTCAACCACTCTTGAGCTTATCTTGATATGGGTTCTTTTGGGAAGGGAAAAAGTAGTTACAATTTTGTTTGTTGTTGAATATTAGTTTGATGTCTATTCCTTTTTAGGTTCCACAGTTTTAATGCAGGGGTATGGATTTGCATTTGTGTTGCCATGTTAGTGATAATTCTTTTTTATATGAGTAATCTTAGCTTGATTTTCATTGTTGAGATATGATGGCTTCAAAGTGACTTAAGTTTATGAAAATATTAGCATGATATCTATTAGTATGGATAGTTATTTTCAGGAAAAATCAAGTTGGAATATTTGGTTTCTTTAATAAAGTTGGACAGTGCTTTTGCATTTGGAATGTTTGCTTTTCAGGAATAATGAAGTTGGAATGTTTGTCATGTTGTATACTTCGTGTTTTGCTTTTGATTGTTTCCTTTGGATGGTTTTGGTCTACATAGCAGTAAGTGAAGGAATGAAAAGGGAAGCGAATGAGGTTAGAAGGAGGGGGCGGAGAGGGGACGTTGTAGAGTAACTAAACTCAATGTACTACAAGACTAAGGAGAGTGATTGTATTAGTTTTACTATATGTTTAAACGACATTAGGTTTGGTGTTAACAAGCAATTATGTTTGCCTTTCATAATAGTGGGTGATGTGGTTGATATTTCTCATGTGTGTAAGTTGAATCAACATTGGGCCAACAATGTAGAATCTTCATGGAATGATCATAACCATACAAGTAAGATGGGCACAAATTTAGTTAGATGCATTCCCACTTCATCCAAATTATTGTGCTACTACATACGTTTTTATTTTGGGATCACTCCACAACTATTTGCATTAATATTCCCCATATCATGTACTCTATGAGATTCCTTGTGGCTACAAATTTCTCTAAAACTTATTGTGCAATTTGACAATACTATTGATGACCAAAAAAAGAATGCTTTTGTGGATTAAAGAACAATAAACGTCTCCCATGTCAACCCCTTAGAGTAACTAAATTCAATGTAGATATAGCTATTAAATAGAATTGATGGATTAGTTTGATTGTAATAATCGTAACCATGACTGGGTGGTGATTGGCAAGAACATAGATGACTAAAGTGACATGACCCGTTCAAATAGGTAGAGCACAACCCTTCTAATTTGTTATCAAGCTAGCACGGAGAAAAGACTTATATTAAATTTATCAGAAAAAAAATATTGGCTATTACAGTATGACATAATCTTGCATGCCAAAATGAAATTTTATTTAATTGTTTCAAATAATAATTATCAATGGTGTTTTGGTGTTGAAATTACCAAGAATATTTTTACCTTCAGTAAATTTTCAATAATTACTTCTTAAAAAAAATTTTCTAGAAAAAAAGGCAATTTTATGAAATATTAATTTACCATATGACATCTACAATGTGAATCTAAGGCATAGAAATACATTCTTAGATGCTAAAATAAAATATTAATTCCAACTTCAATAATGAAAATCTTAATTTAAAAAAAAATATGATTCAAAACATTTTGAGCGTCCAAATTTACATCACAAATTTCTTGATAAAAACAAAGACAACACCTTTCATAGGTCTATTGCCTTGGGCGCTAAGCACGAGTCTATTCGCAACCAAATTAGTACTAGAAGGCTAATTTCCTACACAAATACAACCACAAGAGTGTTGGTTGTTTTGTGTCATCAATTAACTTATCGTATTACTTATCATAATCTTTAGCTCTATATTTGCTGCTTAATGTCTCCATCACAGTTTTTATGTTTTTAATTTATTTTCTAAAAAATATATCTTAAATTAAACATCTCCATCATAGTTGATTCAGGTTGGGCCTAACATTCTTTTGCGGTCTTAAGCCTGATAATATTTTTAGATTCCGATCAAAGGTTTCTTCTTGCTAGTCCCCGAAATATAGAAATTGGGGCCTAAGTTTCATTATCTGGAATTTTATAAAATTTGACACACCATTTTTAGGTGTCTACACGTATACATGTCATAGTCTACAAACAAAGAAAAAAACAAATACGTTCTAAAAGGGTGTAGTTGGGGGATTAATAAGGAGTTCAAGTGGCTACTGCAAGTGATGCTACTTGGTTACTACAAGTGTTGATATGATGGTGGGTCTTGGATTTAATGTGGTTTCCCACAAATATAGTTGTAGTGGTACTAAAATTACATATTGTGATGGGGTGTTCTTTCTTCACTTACCTGTTCTGCTCTTCTTTTCATCTTTCCTTGGTTTTCCTCTTCTTTGTAATAAAAGCTTTTTTCCCTAAGACGAGCACATTTTGGAGTCATCGTGCAATCGTTGAAGAGTTTTTTGGGCGAGGCAATTAGTACCGTTTGGAACACAGATGGGTTCTTGAGTCTGAGCCTAAGTCTCTACCGCAGTCTAGTTGACTATCTAAAAGTAAATAATATAAATAAAATAAAATTCAAACAATGCACCCAACAACTGGGTCCAACCATTTGTGGGAGACGATGCCTAGGTTATGAGTCGTGGTCCTTACAGTGGTGACTTTACTAGGGAGTTTGTTTTAAGAGGGTGAGATTTGAAAATCAAAATGGGAAATCGTTTTAATTACACTTGCATTAGTCATTCTTATATCATAGGTTTTACGTCGCTGGGATTAACAATGCCTCTAGGTCAAACCCTGCTATTAGGTTAAGTATGAGTATTTTAGTCTTGCATTAGGAAAGAGCCACAAGAAATTATCTCCTTTTGTGGCCTTGTTTGCATCATAATATGGGGGTCAGTATCATTAGTTCGGGTCCGAGTAACTTAAAATCATGAGCTTACAAATCTCATCACATGTTAGAAAGGTCTGAAGGTCATTATGTAGTTATAGCATATCGATTGTACGTAACCTGGGCTCCAAGAGTCATGCATCATTATTCTTATCAAGCATAGTTCATGAGTCTATCGAGGCCCAAAGTCCAAAATGTAGCCCATTAGACCTTTAGAGTCCTAGTCCATTCTAGGTTGCATCTAATATTGCATTTTATTCATAATGCATATGTTCAATTGGGAACAAAATACTTGATCCATCTATAAGTCAATGGCCTACGCATCATACATCCATTCCCTAAGTATAGGATCCATGCATGAGTCCACCCAGATCCATCCATTTGCCTAAAATAGCCCATTCTAGGCAAACCAAACCAAAGTCATACTAAGCCCTAGTATAGGTTTGTCATCCATGTGAGATAGATTTAGATCCAACTTGGGTTGTAAGTTACCTCTAAGCATAACTTGGGATCTAATCGAGGGTAAAACCTGGTTTTAGCCTAAATCCAATATTTTAACCTCATTTACTCCCATCCCAGCATAAACCTTCAAGGCCACCAAGGCATTATCTCTATCTCATTGGACTACAAGTCATTAACACTTTCTTTTAGCACATAGCCAACACTGTTGACAGTTCATTTCCATTATTCATCTCTTTAACATTCCACTCCTCTAAACCATTGCCTTATTGATTAGGATAAAGAAAACTAAGAAAGTGAGATTAAATCCCATTAACCAAGAGGTGATAAGTGTCGAACATATGCATCATTCTAGGGTTTTTTGGGTAGCATTTCCTAGGGGATTGTGTGTTTAAGCGAATGATTTGCATCGCTTTTTCAATTTAACGCTTGGGTATACTTCTTTGATGCATTTTTGCAAGTTTTAAGACCTTTTGACCCAACTTTGACCCTCATTTGGGCACATTTTTACTCACTATGGTGGTACCCCCATCCCATCCACATGGCCATGGGGCAAAGAAGAAAAGAGGTTCTCAGCGTCATCATTCACCACGAATGGCCCGTGGTGGGCTAAAAACCATTAGCCTTTTCACATTCATTCATTGTGTAGCTGAGAATGCTCGAGTTCATGTATTTGAAGGCGTCCTCGGTTGAAACCAGAGCCATATCCCCACTCATCCTCACTCATCTCTCACATTAGTTTAGATTTCGTAGTCATTTTGGAGCAAAAGGAGGATTTGACGGAAGAAATAAATAATAGGATGCTTGAAGATTAAGAGATCATTGAAGAACCTCCATAGATTGCTAAGCTTACTCTTCCTTTTGTTTCTTCTTGAACACTTGTTGTTTTGATTTAGATGATGTTTAATTTGAACATGAGTTAGTAGTCTACCTTAATCTAAGGATTCTTACCAAAACATTGATTTTGCATCCCTAATTCTATTACTTGTGATTAATCTATATTAGAAAGATTTTATTCTATCTTGTGATTAAATTGATGTGAGCGCGTTTCACCAAATTTGCTTGCATATGTTAGATAGTTGAGTGAAGTAGCAAGAGGAGAAACTCAGTATTAGAATTACATGATTGAACTCGATTTAGTAATTCTTAAAAGAAAGTTGTATGTTGAGAGGAGACATTAGTAATCAAGACCTATAACCTAGCTAAAATAAGGATATTCGAAAGAATGGTAATTGGATTAGAGTAGGATATTCGTTTTATTTCGAAAGAAAAGATTGAATTAAGTTAGATTGCATTCCTTTGAATCATCCAAGCTTGAGGAGAACACATGCTAAATCAAAGGATCCAACTCCTTGCTAGGCAAAACAAATCCCTAGATGCTTTTCTTTGATTGAACTCCCAAACTTATTGCTTAATAGTCAATCAGCATAGTTAAAACAATCCATTGAAAACTTGTTGGCTTAACATTTTTAGGACTAAACCCAATAGATTGCTTTGGTCCCTAAGGACGATATTTAATCTAGACTACAACACCCTTGCACTCGCAAGTCATGTCAAGTTTTTAGCACGGTTGCCAGCGATCAAATTTGTCAACTATTGTGCTATTCCTAAGGAATTAACTAGGCACTTTTCTTTTTACTTTTTTGGTTGCTTGGATAGCGTTTGTGTTGATGCTTGCAAGAGATTTTCCCCTTTTTATGCAAAGTCCATTTCCATACGAAACTAATCTCAAGATTTAAAGTACTTTTCATTTAAGGCGGAAGAAACAAATGCTAGAGAAGCAAAGGCGCAACGCCTTTGATCCCTTATATGTAATGGCCGATGGCATGGGTGGCAGAAGAAGGACACTCCAGGATTTCATTACCCCGGGAGTCCAAGGCATCACTTCTAGTATTGCCCGACCAACTGTGGAAGCTCATAATTTTGAGCTTAAATTGGCACTCATGTCCATGGTTCAACAATCACAATTCGGTGGTGCTCCAATGTAAGACCCTAATCTACACCTTTCGGTCTTTTTGGCGGTGTGTGATACATTAAAGCTCAACGAAGTTTCTACTGATGTCATCTTCCTGGACTTGTTTTTTCACAGAAGGATAAAGCATGGGCTTGGCTCCATTCGTTGCCTTCGGGATCCATCACAACTTGGGACACTAGGACCTTTCTTGCCAAATTCTTCCCACCTAACAAGATGACAAGGTTAAGGAACCAAATAACTACCTTTGTTCAAAGGGATAACTAGACACTTTTATGAAGGATGAGAGCGATTCAAAGACTTATTGCGCTTATGTCTTCATCATGGGCTCCAACAATGGATGATTGTGCAAACGATCTACAATGGCGTTACTAAACCCGTACTATCTACCATTGATGCGGCGGTAGGTGGCACATTGATGAACAAAACGAAGGACAGGGCATTTAATTTGATTAAGGAGTGACACTCAATAACTTCCGATAGACCAATAAGAGAGGCCAACCTAAACGAGTTGGAGGTAAGCTTGAAGTTGATGCACTTACTTTACTTTATGCTGAAGTAGCTGCTATGACCCAAAGGTTGAATTGTTTGAATGTTGATGTTGTAAATTCAAATGCCCCTCATCCATGTGAAGTTATTGGTTCAGTTGACCATTTGATTATAAATTGTCAAGTTGGAGTCCTTTTGTCCAAAGACACTAGTGACCAAGTCAATTATGTTAACTTATTCTAATGTCTACAAACCGGGTTGGAGGAATCACCGAAATTTCTTTTATGGGTTTAACCCTCCCAACATGCCCCAAGTGAATACTAGACCACCCACCGGGTTTTAAAGGCCTCGTTTTGCCCAACAAGCTCCCCAAAAGTCTAAATTAGCGCCTATGATGGATGCTATGCTTATGGCGCAACAAAATTAAGATGAGTACATAAAGCAATTAGCCTCTAAGGTTAATGTGCTTACTACTCATAATAATATGTTGGAAATCCAAATTGCTAAAGAGGCTAGCTCTTTATCTACACCCTCGGGAAGACTCCCCTAGTAAACCCGAACTTAACCCTAGGAAGCAATGTAATGCCATGATTTTGAGGGCGGACAAACAACTTGAGGGGTCTAAAGGGGTTAGCAATGATGTGAGTTTGCACGATGATGAGAATTTTGTTGAAAAAGAGGTGTCTAGTCCCTCAAATGATGTGCATGGTGATGTTGTGAAGGATACTAATGAGATTCCTAAAAACCCTAAACATAGAAAAAATTATATTCTGGATTATCGAGGTTAGGGCAAATAGTTTTCACAACCCACAATTCCTGATACACATTTTTGAGTCCATCCAACTTTTGGGTAAATATTTTTGGGGACCAAACTTAATTTTTTAAATTACACCAAGTACCCTAAGTTTTTCATATTTTCATATTTAATAATTCCTAAAAACTTACTTTCAAAAATTTTAATTTTGTGTATGTGTAATTTCTCTCATAAGTACTACTTGAAACCCTCTTTCAATTGATATCAAAGTCACGTGAGCAAAATAATTAAGATAATTAAGCTAATTAGTAATTAATTATGCTAATTAACTGTGTTCAATGCTTGAATCATCATCTACCTAACATGCTCTTAATTATTCACACATTGTTCACACACCAGAAATAGGACCTCAGCTAAACTGTATCACTGATATAGTTTTGGAATTAAAAGGCGAATTAGTCAAAATTAAGACTGAAATTAAAGAAATTAACAAACAATTGTTTGTAATCCATCTTTTTTTAGTTAACGAAATTAGACATAGTGTAAAATCTACTTTAAGTATTAGTATTCCATTTTAGCATAAATATCTTTTTCAAAACCCAAAAAATAAAAATCCATTTCCTTTGCATGATATAAAAAATTAAAAAAGAAGTAGAGAAAAATCAGCTAAAAATTTGTGTGCAAAGGCAAAGCAAGAAGAAGAGGATGGAGTATAAGCAGTTTAATCTTGAAGAATTACAGAATATGTTTGATAAAGAACAAAATATTAAAGAATTAAACAAAATCATAGGCACAATAGTGGATAAGCAGGAGGTATTATCTGATGATAATTATCTGATGATAATAAAGAGACAAATAATGTCTTGCTAGAAGAAGAAATATCTTAGATAAACCTAATTAAACTAGAGGATCTTAATGTTGTGCCTTTAGAAAAAATTGGAAAGAGACTAGATAAAAAATATGGAAAAGTGATATTTGATGCTGAAATCAATGAGATTAGAGAAGAACTTAATATAGATGAAATCGAGTCCAATCTAGTTAACAATGTCATTCCCAATCCTGAAGAATTTGGTGAACCTTCTAGAAGAAACACACATTTTATGAAACCCATATATGTTCCAGGAGGACATACAACTAACTTGTCCTCTGGGTTTATCCCAAGAAAAACCACAACCTTTGAAGAAATTGACCTTGCCCCAATTAGGCAAACATGATACATCTTGATCATTGATGGAGCTTGTAATAGAGAAGAAATATTTGAGCATTGGAAAAGAGGCATTGGAAAACCTAAATACTATATGGACTGCTGCAAATTTTCTAAACTATATCGAATATAGTTTTTCTGGCATTATAATTGACTAGTATAATTGACTAAATGAGGACAGTAAAAATGCATTAAGAATGATGGAAACCCGCAGATGTAATGTTCTAAAATCTCTGTAAGGAAATCGAAAACAAATTCATCAAAGCTAAACTCAATTTCGAAGAAAAGGCTAGAGAAAGACAAAGAAAGATAAATAACATAGAATTATGGGATATGAGATATCTGGAGAATTATATTGGTAAATTCAGTCAATATTATTATAAGATTGGGCATAATGAAACGAATCTTGGTATGTTTTATGACATACTGTCATATCCGATCAATTCTATAATCAATCAAAAGTACATTGCATGGCTTGAAAAAGAAGATGTCATTGATACCCTTAGTTTAAGAATCTCTTATCTAAGACAATGGGTCAATGATCAATGTCTTGATGTCCAGAAGCATAAGAAAATAAAGAAGCGATTTCTAGCTAGGATAACCCTCACCAGTGGGGAAAAGAACGTGAAAGGAGAAGACAAAGAAAATTTATAAGAAAAAGAGCTTTAACAAACAAAGGGAAGAGAAATATAAAGGAAAATACCACAATAAACCAAGTCCTATAAAAGGAAGATTTTTTAGGAAAGCAACTTATTCTTCTATAGGGAAAACAACTACAAATGCAAGGCATGCGGAGAAGTTGAACATTATGTTAATGATTGCAAAAATAGGAAGAATAATAAGCTGATTCAAACTCTGGGTAGCCTAGATTATTTTGAGCTTAGTGAATAAGAAGCGCTAAATCTAGTACTAAAAAACAAGGGAGTTGTTGAAATTGTATAGAAGATGAATACGAAAAAAATGATTATGAAAAAACTAGTCATATCATGGAAAGTAGTTTGATTAGTCTCGGTGATCTTCAAGGTGAAGAATTTGTGGTAGATAATGAGAATGAAGAAGTCAAAGGAGATTGGATCCTTCCCATACTTCAGAAAGATATGATCTATAAAAAATTGATCTTTCAATTAAAGACCAAATACATATGTGAAATGATGGAAGAAGACCTGGAAATCAAAGACTGTGAGCATGATGTAGGATAATTTGATCTCATTGATTAGGAAAATATTCTTACGCATAACAGAGATAGAAAATATAGGTATTTCCATGTTAGAAGTGTTCAAGTGCAAATCACTCCTTTACACTATTATGACAAAGATATTGATTTGTATACTTTGCTCTGTGATATCAAACATACAAAATTTAATAATCAAATTATTTAAAGGAATTAAGACAAATTTATGAAAATGGATCAGTAGGATTCAATTACCGATCGGGATATTATGAAGCCTAAAGGATGAATTTGCAAAAAATTTCCTATCCCTTAAGATAAAAACAATTGGGATGGACATAAAAAGAGGATAATACCCACTAAGGATATTTTATAAATAATCTACAAATTAGATAATACTATAGATCTAAAGACCAAGATAACCATGATAAAGGCAAAAAAAATTTAAAGTCCTGCTCCAATGCAAAATATTCAAAGGATAAAGTCCAATCAATAGGAGATAAAAATCAATAGGTCATGGATATTGAGCTTTGCCAATCCCACACAAATCAATAAGAAAAATGTAATAAGAATTGATAAGAATGGGAAAATTACTATTAAACCCCCAATTGTTAAGAACCATGAGTAGAAGATTAGAATGGGGAGAAGAGTCTTCATCAGCAAAAAAAGAACTTAAAAAAGATGATACAATTAGCATGACTAATGAAATGAGTAGAATGAGTTTTGAATCTACAAGGCACAATGTACACTAAAGTATGAATCTCGATAGGAAAGTAATTGGGCACAAAAGAAGAACTGTTATTGAGCTAATCTATGAGGATGAATTAGTCAAAAATATGACTATGGAGATATGCTATGAAGTCACCAACACAAATTCTAATAGCATCTATATCCCAATAAATGTATATTTAGAGGGATATAATAAATATGAATTGTGTGCCTATATAGATGGTGGTTATTCTATTTGTTTCGGAAAGAGATCTTTATTTTAGAATTCATGTGGAAGAAAGCCAATAATTCTTTACAAGTAAGGATAACTGATAATAGCATAATGAGCCACAAGGAGGCTATAAAAGGGTTATTCATAGAAATAGGAGGATTCCAATCCATTTTACCAGTTTTATGGGCTACTGATTAACTGTCTCACGGTATGATTATTGGAAATAATTTTCAGAGGCTATATTCTCCATGCACACAGACCATAAATCAAATCATATTCACAATAAATGGCCACTCAGTTCTCATTGTTAAATTAAATAGAGGTTACACTCATCAGAAGATTGACTTTACATGCAGCAAGCGTGGTGAGAAGGTAATGCTTGCACAACGTGAAATAGTATTAACAATCTCACTACTTGAGTTATCTATTAAAGAGCATATCACTTAACAACAAGAGCAATTATGCAAAGGACTATACTCTAATAACTCACTAAAATTTTGGGATAAAGATAAGACATTTGCGAAAATCACTTTGTTAAATCCCAATACTATTATTCGAGTCAAATAAATGGTGTATACACACCAGGATATCCAAGAATTTGATAAACAAATCAAAGAGCTTTTAGATAAATGATTAATCAAAAACTGCAGGAGTCCTTGCACCAGTCCCACTTTCATGGTAAGAAATCATGATGAGGAAAAAAGAGGAAAAGCTAGAATGACAATCAGTTACAAAAAGCTTAATGATAACACTGTCTTTGACGATGATTATATTCCTTACAAAACAATCCTTTTCAATAAAATCCAAGGAGCCTCTTGGTTCTAAAAAATGGATTGCAAAAGCGGATACTGGTAAATTAAATGAATGAAGAAAGCATTCCTTTAACTGCTTTTAGTGCCCCTTAAGGACATTACAAGTGGATAGTAATGTCATTCGGTCCCAAAAATATACCTCAAATATTCCAAAGAAGAATGGATAACATCTTCAAAGATCTTAATCATAGCTATCTAATTTATATTGATGATATTCTTGTCTTTTTCAAGACCATAGAATAGCATAAAGATGATGTCCTAGTCGTCACTCAAAGATGCGTTGATGTCCTTGCTAAGAATAAGTGCATTTATGTTGAACAAGAAGTTGAACTTTTAGGTTTAGAGATCAAAGTTGGACAAATCATCACACAAAAGCATATTTTAGAAAAAATAGAAAATTTCCTTGAAAAGATTGAATATAGGAAGCAATTCGAAAGGTTTCTTGGATGCCTTACCTGTGCTTCAGATTTCATTAAAGATTTAGCTAAAATGAGCAACCCATTGCAACAGAAACTTAAGAAAGAAGTAAGTTGGTCGTGGACTACTAGTGATTCAAAGATTGTTTAAAACTTCAAAAAGGTCAAAAAGGTGTGTAAAAATTTTCCTGTTCTTGATTTGCCTGATGAAGGAGATTATTTAATTCTTAAGACAGATGCCAGCAATGAGCACTGGAGTGCAGTACTCAAAATCAAAGAAGGAGAAAACCTCCGCAAATATTATAGTGGAAGTTTTAATAAAGGAGAATATGACTATCCCACGATGGAAAAAGAAATCCTTGTAGTCATAAGGGAAATTGAAAAGTTCATAATCTTTTTAGCTAAAACTTTTTCTTGTTCGAAGTGATTGCAAAGGATACTTGGTTTTGTGAAGAAGAATTTATCAAATATACAAGCGCAAGGCGACTCCTGCATTGGCAATTGTGACTTAACCAATTTTCCTTCTTTATTGAACATATACATGGATCGAAGAATTCTCTGGTAGATAGTTTAACTCGCGTGAACTCACCAGTGGTGACTATCAGAGTAGAACTCCTACTGGAAAAGGAAGAACTCCAAAATAAAATGTCATTACTGCTAGAATGGGTTTTTCCTTCTAGTAGAACTCTTATGAATATTTTGGAATTTCATATAAAAAGTAGATCACGGTTTGATCTGTTGTCTTCTATCTATCTAATGGCACAAGGATTAGTCTTTTAGAGTTACAAATAAATTATCTAAGGTGTCCTTATGGTATTAAAAAAAAAAGTTCTCATGTTATGCAGCCTGCATCGACTATTATCATACTTATTCTTATGATATTTAGAAGTCATAGAGCGCTACAATCTTCTTTCCATGTAGATCTGAACTTGGTGGTGTTAGATTCCCACCAAATTCAATTTCTCCAGATGACCCATCATGAAAACCTGAGAATATGGAATGGTAGCTTACCTTATAGAAATCCCATATCCAGACTTCCGATTCTTCTCGAGACTAACTAAGTTTCAACAATGCACGTTTAAAAGAATCCATTGGATTCTTACATCTCTAGACGGTCCAACAAAAATTCACAAAAATTCCATACATTAGAAGTTTATATGCCGAGGTACACTGTGTAGTACTTGAGTATGAAAATGGAAAAACCAAACCAGCTCATTATCTTGTTCAATTAGTTGATTTAGGCAATCCCAATTATCAATGACAAGAATAGTTTTGCAGAACGACAAGAAGTAGTAAGTGATCCTGCTTTAGCAAGGGCCATTGGTTTTCATAATATTTATCATCAATTGAGGGCATTAATTAAACTGGGAAGACGACTAATGGATTGCGGAAACGCTGCTTTCATTATCATGATGATCTAAGCAAATATACAAAGGTAGAAGGAGCTACTTCAGAAGTCGTCTTTTCTTATCTTTTCGATGTTGAAACTGAAAAATTCTTATTAGAAAAAGGAAACAAATATCTTCATGAATTATTTGAAAGATGGAATCCAGATCATCTTCAGCTTGATGACGATTTTGATGATTACATAGATAATGATGGATTGGAAAGACATTATTGGAGATGAAGGTATGCAGAATCTTAATATGGATCACTAGTGTTATCAACATTAAAGGCTCTGAAAAGTTATTGCTCCATTATTTTACTATTTCATCAAATGTCAAGTTAGTAAAATAATATTGTCTATTGTAGCCACATGGGGACAGCTGTAGTCATGTGAAAATATCAGTGCGTGCTGTAGCCATTAGGACATCCTATATAGTCCATCTTTTCTATAAAAGGAGAGGCTGAGTAGTGAGAAGAGACATGGTCATTTGAGCATACTTGTGCAAAAGAGAAGTCAGATATCTCTATTTCTCTATGAGCAAGCATCTCTGAAGATGTTAGCTATTTAAGTCCATCTTTAAATTTTTCTATTGTAATATTTCCACTTTCAGACTTTCAATAAAAGAAGTTTCCCAGCAGGAAACTTATTCAATTAAACCTTATGTCTTGAATATTATGATTTATTGATTAAAGTCTCACTATGCTTACAAATTATTTAAAACTTTATTAGTGACTACGGTCCGGGGTAGAAAACGAAACGGATTCGTGCTATACCTGATCTAAGGAAGGTGTGGTTGGGATCATTAATCTCTATAAACTGGAAAGTAGAGGAACATCAGGATCCAGCGCCGACTAAGTGTAGGTAATGGTCAAACTCAGGGGCGCACTACAACACAGGCAGGGCTTACCTCCCCACACTCTCTTTTTTTCCCAGGGATCGCAGACACTTAGCATTACGCATGCGGCATCATTGTATCTGTTTTTCATGGAGCTTGGATTTGGAAAGGATCTAGAATGGACAGTACAAGAGCGTTGTTTACATATTTACCTGTGGTGGGCCTCTAATCACAAAAAATATAATATTTACAGTACAAGAGTGTTGTTTACAGGCATTATAGTGGTATCCTTTAGACTATCCGTGGTGGACCTAAGATCCCATCGAAAATATTAAGAGGTTACAGCAGCATGTATGCTTTAATTGGCGACTTTTTGGACATCTTTCCAATGCTGAAAACATCTGTAATTAAGCTTTAATTATTTTACTAATCATGGTGGGTCTCTAATCACAAAAAATATAATATTTATGGCATGGTAGATTGTGATAACTAGTATCAAGTAAAGTCATTATAAGAAGCAAAAACACTAAAGATAATCATATTTTCATATATGGGGCCAATTCGTAATTTTAGAAAGCTATAGAAAAATAAATATTTGTCTCCCAAAAATATTATAACCCAAATGGTTCTACCCCAAAAAATAATTACCCAAACCTACATAGTCCCAAAAATATTTGTCTAAAAAAGTAGGCCACAAAAATTATTATACCACACCTCAATGGACCAAAAGAGTTACGAAGATCGGAATGCACTGAAAGTGAAAATTGAAAGCAGATTGAATTGAATAATCAAAATCTTTTACTCTTGGATTAAATACAAAAAATACATGAATAAAGTTTTGAGAGGTAATTGACTAAACTAAACCTATTTCTAAACCTAAACTAAGCTATTATGAGATGATGAACTATAGTGCCCGAAGTCTCCTTTTGTAATGGTGCTAACCATCCTTAATTTTCTAAATTTTAGCAGGATTATATTTCTTATTCTTCAATATTGATTAGTATTAGGAACTGACAATAATAAGGATACTTAGATCCCACTTCATTTTCAATTTTCATTTGGCCACAAACTTTCCAAATTAGGCCTCAGTTAGTCTTGCACGCCAAGCTAATGGCTGCAATATTTCATCAAATACTTGCACAAGCACACAAAATCCAAATAAAATCAAAAAATAATCTCAGTTAGATAAAAAATCAAGTGATTAGAAGTATCTATTTAGTGACTTTTGGTGACCGAAGAATATATAATTCCATGATAAGGATACATAGTACAAATTTTGGTACAAAGTTTGTTAATCATATGCCTATAATTTGGCTATGTCGTTTGACCTTTAAGAGGCTGTACTTTCCCATAGCATGCTAATATGGATTAATTAAGTTATTTATAATTTAATTAATCAGGTAATCTTGCTAATTATTCAATTGAACAATCTTTAAGAAGCAAGATTAATTTTGTGATTTTCATGATATAACAACTGGTAACACTTGGAGTACGTAAAAAGCAAATTCAAATATATCACAAATCAGGCAAAGACCAAAGGCACTTTTCTTGAAAGGGATAGTTGCTGTTAACTGTACTAGAATTGAGGAATGTTAGTATCAAAACTTGCAAGAGTGCTTTATGCTTAGCAAAAGGGGAATGCAATGACTAATGCATTAAAAGAAGGCTGAAGAACCACCTATCCTAGACATAAGACGCCAAGAAATAACTACGTAGATGTCAGGAAAGTGAACAAATGTCAAGGCCGTTGAAGTGGCCAATAGCCGTTTGAGAGAAACATCCAGCAGAATATTCTAAAGCATCTAATAGCTACATTTTTCAGCGTCCTTTAATGGCCTCATTCTCATTGCATATAAATAGAGACTTTAGTTGAAGAAGAAAAGTACATAACAGATAAGAACAACAAGCTTAACTCATATCCTAAGTGTTATTCTACTCTTGAGTGACCAACTTCGAATCTTTATAATGTTTGTACACATATTTGAGATTCCTTGTGGGCAAAAAGATTGTGAGAATCCTACTTGTAAATAAGAGGGTTGATCGAGAGTATCATCCTTCATAACTGGAGACTTAGGAGAAATCATTTCAAGAGAGGTCTTGAAGGGTGTGTTCTAGTCAAGGTGCTTGGGTGGAGACTTGCTTACGAGTAGATTAATACAAGTGGTTAATCCTAAGGAAGGGTTTTTAGGCGGGATGCATCCTAGTTGGAGGGATGAACCTTTTGAACAAACTTGGCGTGCTTTTCTCTTTGCATTACTTTATTACTACTAAACTTCCTTAATATGTTTGCTCAATGTCCTTGGCTTTATTGTTCAACATCCTTGAGTTCGTTCTTAACTATTATATTCTGTTATTAAGTTTTAGTCTGCACATACTTGTAATCACTCTATTCATCCTCATTTAAGATTACAAAGTTTATTTAGGATCCATAATAATAATTGTAGAGATGATAATGATTCGCCAAATGTCTTGTAAGCATATAATTAGGCCCACCAATTTGGACAATTGAGTAAAATATGGGTCAAGCGCATACCAGATCTAGTTAGAATAAGGTCATGAGTATTTTGGTATTATGGTTTTCAAGTTAACCCAATGGGTGCATACCACCATTTTATTTAATTCTCTTTAGCAAATAAGATTGACTAAGAAGTGCTCAAGTTAATCAAATACACCATCCATGCCATGATGTAATGCCCCAAATGTTAAACATGTAACTAATTAAAACTAATCAATCATTAATATTTAATACAATGGGCTACTGAGGACAGAGCGTTATTATTGTCCTAAGAATGGACAACGCTATAAACCAAAGGTCTTTTTTTCTCCAAAATTTCCTATGTGTCCAATTTTAACTGTACAATGTAATACAACTATCCTAATACAAATGCCAAATATAAGTGTTTCTTTTGGGCTAGAAGTGGCAATTAACCCAGATCTTGGGAAACTATCATTGTGACCTTGTTGAATCTCCTTTGACATGCACTCGAGTAAGTTAAACCACACCTTTAGGGGTGTTCGCCAGTCCAAATCTAGACCAGATCGGGTTGGAGCAAGGACCGAAAAAGAGAGAAGTTATGGATCGTGGATCAGACTGAATAAGCCTAGGACTGGATCAGGACCAGACAGAAAATAAATGGATTAGACCAGACCGCATTGTCATGCTAGCAAATTTTACGATACGAACATCTTATATTTGTTTCAATATGAACCATTTCAACATATTTCCACCATGAAAAATAAATCAATATTCTTGAACACTTGAGAAATTATAAGTTGCAAAAGAAAATTGAAATTGAACAAGTAAAAAGTTGGTTTTCAAAATTTTTTTATTCGGTCCTCGGTCTGGACCGGTGGACAGGACCGGACCGAAGACCGAATAAAAAAAATTTGTGGATCGTGGACCGGATCAAATTCCTTCGGTTCGGTCTGGTCCGTTCCGGTACAAGTCGGTCTTCGGTCTAGTCCGGATTTGAACCAAATAATGAACAACCCTACACGCTTTTCTTGAATCGCCTGTCAAACGGCCAAGGCTAGGTCTATTGATGCTTTACCTAAAGCATAAAAACATAAAATAGTTGAAAGATGAGCAAAAACTCAATACATTTAAACCTATATTGTAAAGATCAAAAATAGTTTTTAGTGGGCACCTGCATTTTATTTTATTTTAGTTTGAAATAAGGGAGAGACTATAAGTAAAATGATGTTACTAGTTATTATCTAGATTGGAGCCCTTAATTGGGTAGCCAGGTCCATTTGGGAGTCGGGCCCTATATCCAACATACTCATGGATTTTTAATGGAGCCCATTGAGCCAGTTTGAGATCTAGAAACTTCCATCATTACCTAGGTACTCATGGATTTTTAATGAAGCCCAATGAGCCAGTTCGAGATATAGAAACTTCGATCATTACCTAGACACATACCTTTTAGGCCAATCAGGAAGCCTAGGTTGACACCATGTAGGTATAATTGAATGGCCAATGTCCTGATAATTGATGATTGGCAGGTCCACTTGTTATGTGGCAAAATAATGCTTAAAAATGATTATTCAAATACTTGTACATTATGACATTTTGGTATTCATATGATATGTAAAAGTTTTGAAGGATATAAGCAGTAACCATAGCTTAACTTGCAATAGTCTTTGCCTTTCGTTTAGTAATTAGTCAACAACACGAATGATGGACAAGATTGACCTCAAGTTTTGTTCAAATGAAGTCTCTTATTATTAATAATATTATATAATTATTAATTGGATCATTTTATTTACACATATGCACACACATACATTCAAGTGAAACACCTCTTTCTCAATTATTTATTTATTTGTTTACTAAACACCCATGTTAGTGGATTTCCCTCAATTTAGACTTAATGTTTTAAACATTCAGTCGTAATTTCCAATCTAATAATTAGCAATTTCTATTTTAACACTGACAGGGGATTCTTACTAGTTTTCAATTATTATTATTATTATTATTATTATTATTATTATTATTATTATTATCGCCATCATCATCATTGTCATCATAATTATTATTATTCTTGAGTTTTCTGTTCATTTAATGGCTTTTTCCTTTTCTAGGGTGCTCATCCATACTTCCTTTAATTTACTAACTTATTATAAAGTGAATTGTCTAATGTATAAACTAATATATTTAGTATTCTTCAATATAATTTAATAACCTCCCCAAACTTCCGTTTAAAAGCTCCTAATTAGAGAACCTTAATTAAATGGTATTTAACTTTGCTATTTATTTAAGTTCATAAAAAAATCCTTTAATTCTAATTGTTAGAGTTGATAATTTTAATTTTATAAGAGTTAATATTCCTAATCTTAAGAGTTAATCACCATTATAGCTTAATTGATCATACACCATAATACAATCCTTGGTTTCTAATCGATTTTAAGATTATAAACATGCTTTTTTATATTTAAAGTTTGAAATCTTCATTCCTTTCCCCTTCACCATTCTCAACTTTTTAGTCATCTTCTTCCTCTTCAAATCTATCAATGGCCAAAGTCACAAATCACTACATCAGCCATAAAATTATTACAAAATAATAACAATCCTCTTTAATTTTAGAATCATTCAATCAAAATTTAGTAGAGAGATGACTTATCTATATCAACTTCACTTATGTACGTCCCAACTCCAACATGGACTATGTCAATCCATTCAAAACTCCTAAACTAGTATAACGAGACTAGAAATTGACATTGCAAGCCCCTATTTTAGATTAAAGGACATCCTATGTATACTTAAGAACTTCCTATGTATAGTACTTAAGACATCCTATCTATAGTACTTCCAAGAAGAAAACCATGGCAAGGTGAAAAGATATGCGAAGGATTTGGTAGCTTTACTTAAAAATCATGAAGATTTGACGAGGGGAGGTGGAACGCATGGGTCCTAGTGGCTAGTTAGTGGCTCTGGCGAGCTTATGGCGATGTCAATGGACAGTGGAGGGTGCTCGGGATAGTAGTTGTTCATGGCAGAGAAAAGGGGCACGCAGGAACTGAAGAAGAATGGGAAGAGGTTGTCTTGGATTTTTCCCCCCTCTGTTTTATCATCACCTTTTTACCTTTTTCTTTTTTTGGCAGTACGGTAATGCATATTATATTCAAGTACAAATGACGGTAATACAAGAGGAGCAGATAACTAACCTACATTTATACCTGCAACGATTTTCCTAGGAACCACATAGATGTTGCAACCAACTCTATTACAACCCCCATTATTGTTCTCTTGACAAATGACATGTTTTTTGTTATTCAGGGGAACATCTTCCATCCTTGATCCTTCATCTTTCCTTTTTCCACATAGACTTTTAGTATGAGCGTCCTAATCAAATTTGTCAGTCCCATTACACCTCCAACGCTTTATTCGTTTTCCGATATTGCAGTCCTCCATGTACCAATAAATTGAGTTAGCGTTAAATATCTTAAGTTCATACCTGTTCTCACCAATAATTGGCTCCGGAGATGCTTGTTGACTTCTTGATCTGTGTTGGGCCTGAGAGTGCTTCCTTCTATAATGCTTTCCTCTCTTCTGCTTACTGTGTTGTTGAGTCGAGAATTGAAAAACATCAAATGTGTGAAGCTCTTGGTTACCTCTGCCCATGGAATTGTTGTCCTGAATTTGGTGATCATTGCGATGAATGCGCGTCACCATATATGACATCGTACGCTTGTGAAAGAATTCAATACTATCGCCCTGTTCAACTCTTTGGTAAGCTGCTTGTGGTAGGCGAATTAGCTGTAATGAACGTCTTCTGGTGGAGTTACCCAGAGGCTTGTACACAACGTCTCTAATTGCAGATATACCATTTCGACGAGATGCCGAAGACATGTGGTGATCATGACTCCTTAGATATGTCTTATGAGTTAGCACTGACTCAAAAGTCATGTTCTGTCCATCAAGTTCCATGTTGGACCCTATATCTAAGCAACCTCCCATAGTCAACAACTCCATCTGGTCACTTTTTTTAACTCCCATCCTTCCCCTCAATATATGACTTTGTTTCTGCACCTTGCAATGAACCGATATCCTCAACGCAACTCTCATTGTCCAACATCATGTTTTGACATTCAAAATGACAAATTTTGTCAGGTTTCTCAATAGGAGTACCAGGTTTAAGTCTAACGCTTTCCTTTGAGACTGTTTCATTCATAGATGGAACATAGAGGTCTAGGGCGCCAGAGACAGCTTGACCATCTTCTTTTGAGGAGCTTTCAACTGAGTTATTACCTGCATTTACAACTTCTATAACAAGTTTGTTGCCATTAGGATCATCACACAGCTTTTCTATTCGTCTTAATTCCTTTTGTACTTCTCCATTATTTGGTTCGAATCAAAGAGCTACCAAAAGGTCTTGCCGGGCAGCTTCCTCTAAGCCCATATTTACCAAAGCCTGTGCTCTTTGAAAACGAGCTTTCACTTTGAAACAGTCAAGATTCATAACAACACACTAGCGTTTAGCTAGTTCAAACTCCTTCAACTTTAACCAACAAGCAGCTATGTTTAAATTAATGGCAATTTCTTTTTGCTTTTGGCATTTGTTTGTTTTCTAAAGATTTTATGAAGATGGAGACTTACATGTCCAATCATAGGTAATGTAGATAATTATCGTTTCTTAAAATTGTATTATTTTTAAATTTTAATATGGGTTGTATGTATATTATATATATATATATATATATATATATATATATGTTATAAATTAATATGTTTTGCACAGTTTTGATGTTCTCCTTTCTTACTAGCAGGAATATTGTAAAAATTAAATTTGATGCCAATAGCATCATCCGAGTCCTGCAATAGATAAAAGTTCATATTAAATTGAAATACGTGCACTTGATGTAATTAAATTTTGATTTGTTTGATGTAATTAAAATGGATTAGGTTTGACTATTACACATAATATTTATCCATTTTTCTTTTTATAAACGTGCAAAAATAAAGACCCTTTTTACCATTATTGGTACTAAAAATTGTCTTTCTTTTCTAAAAACAATAGCAAGCACAACAATAAATTATGTTCCTTTAAAAACTTGTATTACCTCAGCATGACAAATATTATGGGATAGAGGAAGTACATATCTACACCAACCATAATTTTTTCTTTTTCTTTAATAATACTACATTGGCGAAACTATTTTTTTTCTTGTTAACATGCAACAGTAGTATATATTATTTTTATAATAGAGGAGTTTTACAATTCACTATACTTTGTATTAAGTTTTTTTTTTTTAAAGAAAACAACGAACCTCTACTTGATTCATCTTATCCTAATTTGTTTCTTTTAGTGTAAATATAAGGGTCAACATGTTGCAACTAGCCATAATGCTATGACACAAAATGGTACTCCTACAAACAGCTTCAAAATTTTGAATTCCTCTCCAAAAGACTCCAACAACTAGGGGTGGGCAATATGTCAGACATCCACTGGTTCAAGTGGATTGACCCTTTTAAATGGCAACAACCTATGAAACAAAATATCTCTAATTAATTTCTGAATAAAATAGAACAAATTTTTTAACCCAAAATGTTCAAGAAATGGCCCCTTTCCTTGGAGCAACTGCAACGGGACAAGGTAAGAAGTATTGCAAGCTAAATCACATAATTAGATATGGAAAGTAAGAGAGAACTGTTTTCCTCTCAATTTTTGTGATGCCCAGTAAGGACAAAGAAAGAGAGAAGCGGGAAGGGAAACAAAAGAGATAAGAATGGCTTCCAAAACCATACTAAGGGAAACTTAATGGAATTTGAAGAAGTAGAACTCAACAAGGGAGATTTTTTGAAAAAATAAAGGAAGAAATGGATCACATGAGTCATAAGAAATTGGAGATTAAATAAGAAATAGAAATCCATACTTTGAAAACTAATGAGCTAATTAAAAACCACGATGTCGCCAGAAAAAAAAAAAAAAGAAGAAAACTAGTAGGCCACTAATATGGCAACTATAATAGTTAAGCATTCTACCCATCATAGGGGTGGTCTAGTAGTATCTTCCTCAGCTTTTAACGAGGAAGTGAGGTTCTCAATCTCACTAGATGCACGGAAGGGATACCCTTTCCATTACCCGCTCCTCCCTTCTGTGCGTTCCTTCACAAGGCACTTCCATGAGAGACGGATCCCTCAATGAGTATGCTTACTACAGGAAAAGTTGTGTGCCGCCACACATAAAATTGTATTTGCCCACGGATATATGGGCTGCAACGAGTGGTCGTCACGCTTAAGCTAAGTGTGCTGATTGAAAGAGCGGGGAAATATTCCCCGCACTTGATATCTGTGGCAATGGCTAAAGCTTCCACCCTTATAAGCGAGGGAATGATGTCTTTCCCCACATATTATGTGATCGTACTGGGTTGCACATGCAAGGGTGAGGAAATTTGTCTATTTGGGAACGTCGGATTTTGATATCTTTGCACCTGTAAGTGTGGTAACTAGCACATAATTAACTAGCCTTTGAATAACTATTTTAATAATTTTGGCGCACATTTTTGTAGGAAATTTTTGTGCCTTTTTTTTCAATTTTTAGTATTATTGAAAACTTTTATAAATTGTATATAATTTAATTTGGACAATGCCTAAAATTCTTATAGCTTTTGCATATGCATTTGCACATTTGAGCGCATATATATATATATATATATATATATATATA
>JACYFF010003369.1:67931306-67942342 GCA_017589665.1 Selenicereus undatus
TGAACCAATTGTCATTATATTATCAAGAGTTCACAAGTACTGCACAAAGACAATGGAAATGAATTGCAGCATTCCAAATGCGTCCTAAGAGTGAAAATATGATATGAAAATATGATGTAAATACACATCCAATAAGCGAGAGTTTGCCAACTAATGTCCACATGTAACATCTGAAACAAGGGGAAAAAAGTCACTTTGGATATGTAGAATTTCAAAGTGTGACCCATACAATTCGAAACCATTTCTTATCCCTTCTCGTTACACATTACCTTTGGTTGCAACCTAAAAATACCAAATCAATCCATTAGAGAAAAAAATTATACCATGTTGTAAAAAGTGAATCAAACATCAATCATCTTGAAAATAAAACCACTCCTTAACCTAATAAAAAAAGAATAGAGGAAAAAAAAAATTGTGAAGCTTAACTGAAATAACATTAACTTGCATTCAAAAACTATGAAATTTATACCATACACTAGCTTTTCAAAGTTAAGTTGAGCTAGGGAAGAGATGATTAACTTACGAGTGCAATTTCATCCAATTTCTCACGAAGCACAGAATCTAATATTTTTGGTTCAGCTCTATGTTTGCAAATTCCCATCGCCTAAAAGCAAGATGTTTGCATTTTAAAAGATTATACACATATTTAAAATATGAAAAAAAAATGCAATTTGTACCACCCCCGCTAGGTAGAAAACAATAAGTTCCTTTTTCTCTAAAGAACAATATTGGTGCACCTCCTTAGGATGATTTTTCAAGACCTTATTTACCAATATGTCTACCCGAGCATGAGTCAACAGGAATAAAAAAAAGGAAACTATCTATAAGAAATCATAGCATGAGTATACCAATATGAATGTTACATGATTCACAATCCAATATACTTCACTAAGTATATTTACATAATTTAAAACAATCTTCTTACTGGAGTCAAAACATTTTGTTCCAGTCATTTTGCAGTTCCATGCTCAGTGGATGCCTTCTGAAGCATAAGTGAAGATATCATGGAAGTGTTTTTTGCCGGCTTTTTCATTCCCACAAAATTTCTCTAATAACAAACATAAAATAAATAGCTGCATAATCAACTCAACATATAATTTAGGAAAAAGAAAACAGAATGTTCGATTGGTGTATATACCTTTGGATTTTCCTTTTGATTTTCTACTTGACTATGCCTTGATGGTGTGCTACCCTCTATTGAATTGCCTCATGGGGTAGGACCCCCTTTTCTTGTAAGTTCCACATGAGATCGACCACCAGCATAATTACAAGCAGTATGTTTTGATGGTTGAGCACTAGGTCTGACAGCACCACCATTAAGAAGCGTGGAATTAGGTTGTAAAAGATTACGACTCTCGGCATCATGAGTAAGAGATCCAAATATGTTGTTAACATTCGATGGCTTGGACAATGACTAAGAATGTGTTAAAAATAAGAGAAAATATCCAAATTAACCATCATATTTGATTTTTACTTCAATAAATATAAATTTAATGACATATCATCTTTACTTACCGTTGTCTTTCCTGATTGTTTTCGCTAACCACCGTGTACGGAGTCGATTTGCTTTGATGACCTTGCACCTCTTTGAGTTTGATTCTCTAAAAGCATATGGATAGAAATTTAATCCATTATTGAAATGAACTACAACTTACAAACATCTAATCTTTCACTACCTAGCACATTAGAGATCGAGAGAGCATCCCTAGATTTGGGTGAATCATTACTTCTATACTGATCATGGGGTGTGTCATGCCTTGAACCTTTATGAGATCCATTGCCTAAAGGTGAATCCTGGTTGCTGTAATGATCACAAGGTGTGTCATGCCTTGAAACTTCTTGCGAGCCTATACTCTATATAAATACCCATGGTTAAAGTTCAACAAATTTGCACCATAGCTTTAGAAATTTCTAAAAAAGGTAGCTAGCACGTATCAGAAACTCAACTCAACCTTTTGGGTTAGGAACTAGAACAAGGCCGGGCAACTGATTTTCCTAGGGAAGTTGGGATGTATGTAGCATGCTAGCTACCTTATATCAATGTGCAAGAATCCTTTCCTAGGATTGAGATTAAAACCAAACCAAACCAATGTGCAAGAATCCTATGTTTTTTCCCCTTTTTTAGGGGGGGGGGGGGTTGCATGCAATATGGTAGCTACCTTATATAAATGTGCATAAGCAGTCACACAACCAAGTAGACACAACTAACCTAAAATTACACAACTAAACTGGATGGCATTCCTTACACAAATGCAGCAAATCAGTATGTTACTTCACAAATTACTTGACATATAGTCATATTGAGCTCATAGCTAATGGATGGACTGGCAACACCGAATATATAAGCTCAATCTTCAACACTGAGCCCAGACCTCAAAGGTTCTCCACACTTTCACAATGACGAACACATTCATGTAGAACTTGAAAATCCGACTAGAAGAAACTATGATTCCAGAAATTCTAGGATAAAGGCAAATGCAATAAGACATCAACGCATAATACATGTCAACAGCAGAAAACTTATATATTTACTTACTAAACCATGCGGAGTGACTGAAGCTTGCGCACCGACTTTAGCATTTAGAACAACTAGTTTGTTTTCTAAGCTGTGCACTGTTTTTAGAAGTTTCAATACAATAGATGATTCAGCCTGGTACGTTAGATTACGTATATCTCTTGTAGATACTCCACGACCCAATCCCCTAACTTTTCCATTACATTCATAACCCATTAGTTTTCGATAGGCAATGTTCTCTGCTTGCATGGTTGACTCTGAGAAGACAACTTCAGCAAAACCTGTGTTTTCCTGAATAATACTCTTTGTTGAATCCTAGGTCACAATAAAAATGTAACTTCATACATCCATCAAACCTTCAATGTATATAAATGATAATATAAATTAAAATATATCCAATTACCACAAATTGTTGGCTGAGCGCATCATGAAAGGTCTTATCTTTCTTATTTTGATGAGTCTCTATGAACCACTCAATTGGACCAGGCTCTCGATTATGTTTCCTCTCCTAAAACCAGAGCATAAATACATGAATTTAAATGATAGTAAATAATGTTTACAGCATTCCTGTTAATACTGGCAACGTAAGCATAAAGCACTTAACCAACTTACAAACTTATCACGTAAAATTGCAAAACTTTGTGAGCCCTGTGTGTGAGGATGCAACTACTTTTCCCTCGCTCTCTTCCCAAAATCAGAGTAATTCTAAATGTCAAAACCAAAAATATTGTCATTTATATTCCAAACTGAAGTTATTAACATGTACACAGAATGTTAGCAACTGATAGCTAACCTGAAACTTCTCTGAAAAGTATAAGTTTATAAACCCGAACCACATGGTATCACCTACTCCATAAGGACGCTTTAGACCTTCACTATTTCCTGATTCAGCTGCTGGTAAAGCATACAACCCCTCCTTGGTTGTACCTTCTTTAATGTATTTTATTCTCAAAGAACGTTTGTAGCCTCTTAACCACTCCCCAACAGAGCTCAGAACTTTTTCGTTAACTAGCTGAGTGGATGGTATCACAGACTTCTTCTACAAGTAATCAATGTGACAAACCAATTAAGTCTATATCTTAAGTTTGACATGGCGCTTATACCAAACAAGAAGTAACTAGAAGGAAAACAAAAGAAAGTCACCCTAGTATAATTCAAATTTTGATCCTTGAAGAGTGAAGGCACTTAACGCCACTCCTTATAGTTTAAAGGACAGAAATGAGGGCATTTTGCCAGGTTAGCAAGGAATCAGTTGAACACACTTCTTGTCTTTTTTACCGGCTGTAAAAACTTGTTCAAAGGCACCAGAATTCTTCTTGAAACATCCAGGCTAAGCACCACTTTTACAGTGATTCGCCCTCTGAGCTTGCTTACATTCCCTTGTCCATCTATCAAACATAATCAAGTGGAGTCAAAGAGGTAGCATATGAATTAAACACTAAAAAAAGTTCCTTTTACCAACAAAACTATTATGATCTCTACATTTGGTTATAGCTCTCTCTAAATCATCAAGTAGCCAAGTCAATTCTATAGTTTCCCTCTTTTCAGATAGCATACTAACTTGCAAACATATGCTGTATACAGTACATTTTTCTAAACTCTAGTCCACTTACCATCAAGCATTTGATCATTGATGAACATAGACAAATCATCAAAATCATCTCAAAGGTGTCAGAGGTCATCATTTTACAATTACTACACCAAAATGAACTGCTAACAATCTAAACCAATTCTGGTTGTAGCCGTAACCTGACATACTAACACCTTCCATATAGTTTTCTTTGTGCACTTTTGCCATTTCTATTACCAGGTTAATATTTAAAAACCCAACTAAGCAACATCAAAATATATTGAAATACTCCTCAAATGTATGCCTTGAATCCTTCTAGGACAGGCACAAGGGAGGGATCAAAATCCATCAGAAGCTCATTATCTTCATCATTTTCATTGAGAACTTCATTGGCACTATGTTCATCAACATCAATGTCATCTGAAAGTGGATTATTAGGTGCCGCAGTTTCATTTTAGAGGAAATTTTGATACTCCTCAAATGTACGCCTTGAACGAAACATGACTCACTAGATTTAACCCTGTATTTCAAACACATATTAGTTTTAAACATCAAATAACAAGTTTTAAAACATATAACTATAAGCAATAGCAACACTTTACACAATTTGGTATAATCATAAGCATAATGTCAAAACTTGAAGAACGCAACTCATGGTAGGGACAAAATCATTATAATAAAGCAAACATGTCTACAATGAAACAAATAACAAGAGGTTCGACAACCACAAAACTTGCACAAAAACTAACAATTACATATTTCATGACTCTCGATCAACATTGGCCCAAAACGTAGAATCTCTAAATTCATCCTCATTTCTAATGTCAGAAGGCATGTGCTTAAGGTAGGGCTCATCATCAACTTACGACAATCCTAGACAATATGCTTCCCTCGGCTTTACTTTAATAACTTGCTCCCACCCCTTGTCTTTCTCATCTTCAACATAAAAGACTTGTTGTGCTTGAGATGAAAAGATATATGGATAATCTTTTAAAGCACCTCTTTCATGTATCTTATGTGAGAAATTTAAGAGAGTGAATCCTCTTTTCTCTTTCCTTACACCTCTTGAGTTCACGTTCACCCAATCACAACAAAATAGTACTACCTTACACTCTGAATAATAATCTAACTCAATGATGTCATTGATTTTTTCAAAGTATGTTTTGCCTTCGGCTTCCACCATGACCCAAAAAAATTGAGTTTTCTTTGACTTATCTATCTTTTGATTGTGGAGTCGATATCCATTGATAACAAATGCATTCATTCTCTTTACAATTTGAGTAGGGGTAGCAGCAACAACCCTAAACAATCTTGATACTTGATCATCAATTTCTTTATTGGATACCTAACGTATAAATGGCAAACATAATTAGGACAAATGGATAAAGCACAATGCTAACGAATCCACATGATTTATCAAGGTAAAATTGCCCTTTCTTGGATCCACCTAGGCAATTCCTCGAGCAACCATTTTTGCTCAAGTCTATCACTTGCCATGTGAGGATAAGATGCCATACGCTCGTTCAAAAATACGCTATAATTGATCACGCTAGTTCACCATTCTAGGCTATCAAATAATATCATTATGAGTAATTAGTGACTTCTACTAACCTATGATATTCATCAATATTATCAAGGTGTAGAAGTAGATATCTTTGAGCTTGCAAAAAGCTTAATTGGGAAATTTCAACCATTTGCACCATTCCTTTGGGTTGACCCACAACACCAAATAGATAGACATCCTCATTAGGGTTACTACTATCATTTCATTGTGGTCGACTAAAAATTGTTTCCACCTCATTAAAGTACCTTGAGCAGCAGGTTATACATTCATGTGTAATGTATCCTTCTGCCATTGAACCTTCAAATTGCGCCCTATTATGTACAAGGTTTTTCAGGAATGTCAGAAACCTACATAGGTCATATAAGAACTATTACAGTACAACCATTATTACACGAATACTTAATAAAAAAATAATAGAAAAATATATATTCTAACCTTTCTATGGGGAACATGCATCTATAAATGGCAGGCCCTCCGAGCTTTGCTTCCTCATTTAAGTGCACAATTAGGTGCACCATGATTGTAAAAAAGCTACGAGGGAACATTTTCTCCATTTGACACAATGTTATAACCACATTAGCTCCAATTTCATCTAGTTTCTCAACTGACAACTCATTTGCGTATAATTCTTTGGAAAATGCCGAGAATGCACATATAAGATCTACAACATCGGAATCTTTTGCTACTCTTAGGGCAATGGGGAGCAAATCTTGCATCAATATATGGCAATCATGGCTTTTTAGAGTGAATAGCTTACACTCCTTCAAATTAACTCATCGAGATATGTTACTTGCATACCCGTCTGGAACTCGTATATTTTTCAAGACAGTTAGTAAACGTGTCTTTTCATCAGATGACAAAGTGTAAGGAGCATTAGGGATTTCACATCTCCCATTTGGTAGTTGAATCGGATGAAGTTCTGGCCTTATTTTCATTAGTTGTAGGTCTTGACGTGCTTCAAGTTATCTTCAGATTTACCCTCAAGATTCAACAAGGTACCCAACAAGTTATCACATATATTGCTCTCAATATGCATTACATCCAAATTATGGCGAAGAGGATTATGTTACCAATATGGCAAATCAAAGAAAATACTCATCTTCTTCCATATTTGTTCCTCATCCCTTTCATCGATCTTTGCATTTTGTGTTTCACCCTTACCATAGGTAAATCTTGACCCCCGTAACTGCATCAGAACATCATTACCACTAAAAGGTTTAGGAGCATGGCCAAGCTTGACATTTCCATTAAATCCAGCATCGTCAAAATGAAACAGATGATTTTCAGGAAGCCAACTCCTATGCCCCATGCAGCAAAATTTACGTCCATTTTCCAACCACATTGAATGTATACCTCTAGCATAAGATGAACAAGCAAAACGACCCTTCATACTCCATCCAATTAAGTTTGCATATATAGGAAAGTCACTAGTGGTAGAATGAAGAACCCATGTAGTTTAAAATTTGTCTTTGAGTATACATCAAATGCATCCACCCCCTCCCACAACTGTAACAATTCTTTAACTAGAGGTTGAAGATAGACATCAATATCTACACCGGGAGCCTTTTCCCCAAGTACAATCATAGATAGAATGATTGAAGATTGTTTCATACAAAGCCATGGGGGTAAATTATAAGGAATTAACAACACATGCCAAGTACTATGTGTGGTACACATTACACGAAAAAGGTTTAAATCCACCACTAGCAAGTCCTAACCTAACATTGCAAGGATCATACGCAAAATGTGAATTCCGTTCATCAAAGTCTTTCCATGCTTTTGCATCAGCCGGATGCCTAAAGATTCCATCTTTAACCCTTTCTTTATGGTGCCAAAGCATATCCTCAACTATTCTAGAGGATTTATACATCATGAGTAACCTTGGTATAAGAGAGAAGTAATGCAAAACCTTATTTGGCACCTTCTTATCCTTGTCCTTCCATAAGGAAACATGACACTTGTTGCACTCATCTTGGTTTTCCCTCTCATCTTAATACAAGATACAATCATTAGGACAAGTATGGATCTTTTTACAGCTAAGGTCTAAATCCTTCTTCAACTGCTTACATTTACTTCATGATGATGGAAAAAGATTAATTTGGGGGAAAACAGTTACTAATAGTTGGAGCAACATATCAAATGACTTAATAGACCAAGCCTACATGGATTTCAAATGGAATAAGTGCAAAATGAAAGATACTTTTGAAAAACTCGATCTTGGATATAGTTTTTGCTTAGCTTGCTCTACCAACCTTCTATATCCAGCATCTTCATTGTTTTCTCCCTCATTCATTGCATCACTACAGATAAGTTCATCAACAAACTCATCATCTACACTAAACATAGGATCCCTAACATCCCATATGTTGTTAGCATCATTATTTTCAACATTTCCTTGATTACAGATCCCAAAGATATCATTCAACAACCCAGTAGTGTCGGCATTACCCACAAAGCTAGCATCAACATTAGTGCCACTATGGCTAGCAATATGGGGCATTGAAGTAGATTGTGTAGAAACTAGTTCCTCATGATGCACCCATTCCGTGTAGCTAGCCCAAAATCCATAAACACATGAGATGGTATGCCACTTCATCTCTATTAAACCAACAATTTCTTCCAATTTTATAACAATTACAAGGGCAAGCTATCACCTTACTATCCGTAGCGTTGGAGAAAGCAAAATCTAAGAATGATTCAACTCCTTTAATATATTCAGCAGATCCAACTTTTATCCATTTAACTGAGAGGTAGAACCTAAAAAGGGAAGCATTGTTAATTAGTAATAAACAAATGTTACCTGCAACACCCTCTCCATGAACACAAACCAAAAAAAAACAGAAGAGAGTTTTGTAACAAAGATCTTAAACATAACCAAACTATGCAAAACTACACTAAACCAATCATGATAATCGAACAATCTAAAATTGAAAAAATTAAATTTGTATTAATATTTAGCAGTCATTATATGCAAGTCTTTGATCTCTTAAGGAAGAAAAAAAAACACATATCATAAAAACACCTCACGAATGCATGTTGTATTGACCAAAAAATATTTTGCAAAAGGTGGATCAGTTTCCTAATATGGATAAGTGAGCATAAAGCCAAACTAAATGAACATGTCCATGATGTAAGTTAGTATTGAAGGAAAAATGAGGAGGAAACAAACTCCTACCATGACCTTTAGTTTGGCATGGATTGAAAGAGGGGCAAAGAAAGAGAGAAAAATACCTTTGAGCAATAAAAGGAGTCGACTGTCGTGAAAGTCTAACGGAATACTATCCTAAAATTGCCAACATTTCATCTTATCGATGCTACCACCTTAGCACCTGAGCCGAAGATACAATAAAGCTTAGCAATTTGTTGAAAAAACAGTAAAATTTCCTAAAAACCAAGGCAAACTAAAAAACTAGAAGACTAGCAATTCGCACTCCCAACCATTAAAAAAAAGGTGTATCAAACAATTAATGATTAATTGTAAGATTTGAAAAATGACAAGTTCATCGTAAAAACATAAGAATCAAACTCTCAGAATCTAATACAATCAAACGTCAAAAAATAAAGTCAACTAATACCTTCAACAAATAACAAAGTATGAGAAGTTAAATGGCAAGTTTGCTAAGGCTAATGGCAAGTTTGATACATTTCTACAGAATTTACAGTTGTGCTTGCACAATGGCAGGTTTTGGCTCCAAAGCATTTTAAATGTAAAGAAGATTTGCAAATAAATGTGAATGTAGCACCATAACAACCTCACCCCCCCTAAAAAAAAGAGCACCTAATTGACACGCTATTGATGTTTACAGCACTGATTAATACAATTAAGCCTCACTCTCATTGAATAAGCATAGTCATACACTCTTCTAAAAAGTATACCATCCATACGAGAAGGGTTTATTAATTTTCTAACTTACCATAAAATTAAAATTAAGCCAATCTAAACTTAAGGTAATATTTTGCATGTCAAATGAAAATATCACACCAATCAATAAGAGTGACCATAGTCTCATCACATAGCTATTATCTTTGACCTTCTGACCCTTTAGTATTGTCTTTCATTTGATGTATACCACGAAAGAGGCTAAAAGTAGATTGTTTAGGCGGTATGTGTGTGCAATTAGTCACCAGAAACCTCTGATTCCATCTAGTATAACCACGTCCCCTCACCCCTATTCCCTAGCAGACCAAAACCCCATTCCATCTAGGCGGTAAGTGGGTTACCAAAACCTAATTCACTTTTTTTTGATCTGTGGAATTTTTTTTATTTTCTGATCATTTTTTGCTTTATCTAACTGAATCTCTGTTTGATTCAGAGTAGGCTTATGTGGGATTCTGTCAAATTTGATTTTGTTTCTTATTAAATAGACGCAAATGATCAAGCTGATCAGACTTCTGAAGAATCTAGTTCTATCAGCTTATGATTCTGATCATCCAGGAATGCAGCTAACCAGCAGACAAACACATACCATCCAGCAAGCTTGCAATCAAACACATATCCTCTTCCATTTTGCAATCAAACCAATACCACTAGCACCCAATTGATCACTCCAGTTTCCAATTCACACAAATTTTTCAAACAAAGAAATGGAACATCTTAACTCAATTGCATCATGCACATTGCATCCAAAAATTTGATTATTTTGGCAATTACACAGAACAAATTAGACAATTCCTCTTCCTAAATTTCAAAGTTAAAACCCTAAATTCAGAGAGTGAGTGAGAGGAAGAAGATAATACCTCAATGAACAAGCCAAAACTATGAACTTGATTTCCCTTGGATCAATTGCAGCAGCCAAGCTAAACCCTGACTACTCGAGTAGCAAAGAAGCAGAGAGAGGAGAGGCAGGCAGACAAAACAGAGAGGCCAAGTAAAGGGGAACGACCATGCAGCGCCGTCGACTTCAGCCACTATCGCCGAGCAGCCCAACCATAAACACCACGCTGCCGACTGCAGCCCTAATCGCCTCACAGCACTAGGATGTTGATGAGTTTTGTGGGTACTGGGTCGTGGGTAGTATAGTGAGTGTGTTAAGATGAAAGACTAGAGCAGCATGAATAGCAAAGCCTTGCAATCTGTTTTTTTTTTAAATTCAATTAATGGTCTCACAGGCTAATTGGCGGTAAAGGTAGAATAAAAACGAAAAATTGGCGCTTCTTAAAAAAATATGCCTACCACACTTAGTAACCGTGCCCGATGAGCCTAATTTATGAGAAACAAGTCCCTACGCTTAATATGCGTGGACATACCTTAATTAGTTACTACCACTCTTATAAGAGTGGTTATTTTTTTCTTCACATGTGTGACGATAATTCTGGACGCTCATTTTCGCTTGTTTTTTCACTACACTTGGCCAAGTGTGGTTAAATAAGAGTAGTAACGTGACCCT